>JAUMJK010000907.1:1467500-1634530 GCA_033558105.1 Coccyzus lansbergi
GTTCTGAGTCACAGCAATTTTTTTTGCCTGATTCATAATTAAAATTCCCATCAAGAATCACATGCCTGAATTCTTGGACAGCATCATTATAAATACTGAATCTCCTCTTTTTCCCGGTGGAAAACCAGTAAAGGATGTGTCTGATCTCAAAATCTTGATCTATTAAAGGGGCCCATACTGACATGTCTATAATGGAAGCATCTAAAATCTGTGCTGCCTCATCTTGCACAGGGAGGACAATGTGTATGTGCTTTATGCATGATTTTTGTATGCTATTAATGTAATTTTATTAGGTAAATTAGCTACATTCAGTTCGGTTTATTTTTCATGATGATGCTTGTCTTGCAGGAAGCTTTTAATGCTCTGAACGATAAAGTTCTTGACAAATTTTTGAAAGCAGCTGAACATCTGGAAAATATTTCATCTGACCATGGAAAACTGACAGTGGAAGAAAAGAATAAAGGTGTTCAAGATGTTCGTAAAAGATGGGAGGTGAGATAATATAGGAGGGAGAATCCGTTGTCTGTCCCCGTTAGGCCTGGCATCTTTGAAGAACAATCTTTTCGTCACAATATGTTCTAAGGTTTTTATTTCCTTTGTAATACTGTTGCACCATCTCACAGGGACAATGTGTTCTGAATTTTGCAGGCAGCTCGTCATGAAATTATATCCTATGTCCAGCTCATAGTAGAAAGAGAGAAAAAGAAATTTAATGCAACTTTAAAAAAAATCAATAAGCAATTGGGCAAAGAGAAGAAACTCCTAAATATGCATAAAACCAAAGGGCTCATCAAGGAACATGAGGTACCTGACACACTCCTTTTCTGCTCATCTACCTCTCGTTGTGAATGCTTTGTCTGTCCTTCTTGCTTCTCTTTAGATATGTTATTGCATCCTGTGTTTGTTGAACAGGGTCCCTGTGCTCTGTGTTACATAAACATAGAACAAAAAGGCCACCAAAATTATTTCTTTACCTTTTTTGACTGCAGATAGTAGCTTCCATAGAGAAATTTAGAATTACCAACTTGATACATGGGTGTTATGTTTTTTCCATTTTTGCTTCTTTTTTTTTTTTTTTTTTTTAAAGACAGCTTGGAGCTTTAAAACAGATTTAGCTGTGTAGAGTATGAAAATATGAAATTATTACAAGTTTTGTGACTTATTTGATTTGTCACAGTTGCATAGATGGTGTTGCTTGTGTTCAGGTGAGAGTATCCTCACAATACAATAGCCACACTTCACTTCTGTGTTTATATTCCATATAAATTAATCAGTGTTAGACACTGATTAGACGTCAAGTAGAAGATGTTGCTGCCTATGACAGGGGGGGTTGGGACTATATGATCTTTAAGGTCCCTTCCAACCCGAACTATTCTGTGAATCTATAAAACTTTCATGTTTGACTTGTAAAGTCATGTTGAATCTTACATATTCCGTAAGCAATAGGTTTTATACTTCGTTGCTTCTAGTATTTTCCTGTGTCTCCTCTTTGAGACACATTGGAGTGTCCAGTTTACCGCTTACAAAGGTAAAAAAATGTTCTCCTGATGACATTCCAGTCTTCACAAGAAGGGTTGCAGGGAGGATCCGGGGAACTACAGGCCAGTCAGTCTGACCTCAGTGCCAGGGAAAGTCATGGAACAGGTGATCTTGAGTGCTATCATGAAGCACTTACAAGAGAACCCGTTGATCAGGCCCAGTCAACATGGGTTTACCAGAGGCAGGTCCTGCCAAACCAACCTGATCGCCTTCTATGACAAAGTCACTCGGCTGCTGGATGAAGGAAAGGCTGTGGATGTGGTCTTTCTGGACTTCAGTAAAGCCTTTGACACAGTTTCTCACAGCATTCTGCAGCGGAAACTGTCAGCCTCTGGCCTGGACAGACGCACACTCTCCTGGGTAGAAAACTGGATGGATGGCCGGGTGCAGAGAGTGGTGGGAAATGGTGTTAAGTCCAGCTGGAGGCCAGTGACAAGTGGTGTCCCCCAGGGCTCAGTGCTAGGTCCAGTCCTGTTCAATGTCTTCATCAATGACCTGGATGAGGGCATTGAGGGTACCCTTAGCAAGTTTGCAGATGACACAAAGCTGTGTGCAAGTGTCGATCTGCTGGAGGGTAGGGAGGCTTTGCAAAGGGACCTGGACAGGCTGGACCGCTGGGCAGTGTCCAACGACATGAGGTTTAACACGGCCAAATGCTGGGTCCTGCACTTGGGGCACAACAACCCTAAGCAGAGCTACAGACTGGGAGAAGCCTGGCTGGAAAACTGCCTGGAGGAGAGGGACCTGGGGGTGTTGGTCGACAGCCGACTGAACATGAGCCAGCAGTGTGCCCAGGTGGCCAAGAAGGCCAATGGCATCCTGGCTTGTATCAGAAACGGTGTGACCAGCAGGGCCAGGGAGGTGATTCTCCCTCTGTATTCAGCACTGGTGAGGCCCCTCCTTGAATATTGTGTCCAGTTCTGGGCCCCTCAGCACAAGAAGGATGTTGAGGCTCTGGAGCAAGTCCAGAGAAGAGCAACGAGGCTGGTGAAGGGGCTGGAGAACAGACCCTATGAGGAGCGGCTGAGAGAGCTGGGGTTGTTTACCCTGGAGAAGAGGAGGCTGAGAGGAGACCTCATTACTCTCTACAACTACCTGAAAGGTGGTTGTGGAGAGGAGGGAGCTGGCCTCTTCTCCCAGGTGACAGGGGACAGGACGAGAGGGAATGGCCTCAAGCTCCGCCAGGGTAGGTTTAGGCTGGAGATTAGGAGGAGGTTTTTCACGCAGAGGGTCATTGGGCATTGGAACAGGCTGCCCAGGGAGGTGGTTGAGTCACCTTCCCTGGAGGTGTTTAAGACACGGGTGGATGAGGTATTGAGGAACTTGGTTTAGTGTTTGATAGGAATGGTTGGACTAGAAGATCCGATGGGTCCCTTCCAACCTGGTTGTTCTGTGATTCTGTGAATCACTGAGTTCAGTGGAGTTTTAGTCTTTACTTCTCATGGGTTCACATTCAGCAAACATTGAATTTGAAAGAGTAAAGAGAAATAAGCATTCTAAAATGCATTCCTTCTGTTCATATTTTTGTTAATTTTTTTTAGATTTTACCTTAGATAGTGCAGTTATTGATGAGGAACTTTTAAAATAAATTTTTCAGTTCTCTTTTCCCTGTAGTCATTGGGACGTATATATCTGATCTCAGCGTGAGGAAGACTTGGGACCAAAGTAGCTAAAATTGTAGTAATGTAATGAGTTTCAAAATCAAGCAAGAGTGAGTATAGTTTTTTGAACGCAGCTGGGGAACATGTTGCCAGAAATCCTTATTTCCTTCCTGGCTCTATTTGAAAGAAAATTGAGGAAAAAGAAATGTTTCTTTCCTGGTTTGACAGCTTGCACTTTAAGTGCACTCATCTGAGCAGCCACTGGAAATAGGAAAAAATGTCTGAGAATGTTTGGATATCCTTATGATTTAATGTGACTTTATTATATTGTTTCTCTTTGTTTAGGCCTTTTTTTCACATGAAGGCAACCTGAAGGATCTCAGCACATCATTAGAAAACCTTAAAATACTGAGAAGGCTATCAGAAGAGGCTATCCCAGATATACAGACACTGACTGCAGACTGTGAACAGAAGCTAGAAAGACTTCAGCAAACTGTGGCAGATACTTACATGGCCCTGCTGTCTCATGCTGGAAAAGGACAATCATCTGAGAAAGAGTAGGTGGCTGAGTGCATGATGTTTGGTAGCTTCATAGAAATCAGTTATAAGGATAGATTTTGTGTGTTGTAAATGTACTACTAAGTGTTTTACTCTGTACGTTACTGTGTGCAACTGTACATTTAAATATTTAGTATTAAGTTTTGTAAACTAGCAACTGCAGTGTTTGATTGTTCTTTGTTACAGCTGCACTGTTTTTAATCATTAGGTGTGATTTCCCATTTGTATTTCGTATTTTGTTCTTAAGCTGAAATTTCTTTTAAACCGTAGGAGCTCCATGGTTCCTTCTGAGAATGGAGAAGAGCATATTTTTCCTGACCAAATGAATATCCTTTCAGTACAGGAGGTAAGAAGACCACACTTTCTGTTAGAAACAGTGCTCTGTCTAGGGGACATCATTGCCAAAAGGAAAATCTGATTATTTCTGTCCGTGTTCTTATTGTGGTGAGACTTCACGCTTCTGGTCAGACACTGAAAATTTATTTGGAATGTAGACTAAATAAGTATTAAAAAGTAGCATGCAATGAACAGCAGTAGGCATCCCCAGGAGATGTGACTCTGCACCCTAGCATTATGTTTTGCTAAAGAGTGATTTCCATCTGGAAGACGTGTGTGAAGCTATGTTCGAGTGCAAATTGTCCATAATTTGAACAAATTTCAGAGGAAAAACAGCGATGAGTTGGGAGGCATTTACTTTAGAGAAGTATATGGAAAACCAAAACACACATACTTTGTTGAAATAATCTTAGAGAAGATACTGCATTTCATCATTTGGATGCCACAGAAGATGTCTTGTTCAGTATAAACATTCTTGTAAGTAAGGCTGCAGGTAACTCATCAGAGATCTTCCAGACCGGTGGATTATAAATGTAAATGTGTAGGAAATAGCTATTAAAAGGAGAGATCACTTCCAAGGCTGCTAATATTGTCCCTGATACAATGATGAAATCTGTTCTCTCATGGATAATCAAGTATGAAATGTATAGCTGGCCTCAATACTTGAATACTCAATACTTGAATCCTGTGTTCAGTTGTGGGCCCCTCACCACAAGAAGGATGTTGAGGCTCTGGAGCGAGTCCAGAGAAGAGCCAAGAAGCTGGTGAAGGGGCTAGAGAACAGGCCCTATGAGGAGCGGCTGAGAGAGCTGGGGTTGTTTAGCCTAGAGAAGAGGAGGCTGAGAGGAGACCTCATTACTCTCTACAACTACCTGAAAGGAGGTTGTGGAGAGGAAGGAGCTGACCTCTTCTCCCAAGTGACAGGGGACAGGACAAGAGGGAATGGCCTCAAGCTCCGCCAGGGGAGATTTAGGCTGGACATTAGGAGGAAGTTTTACACACAGAGGGTCATTGGGCATTGGAATAGACTGCCCGGGGAGGTGGTTGATTCACCTTCCCTGGAGGTGTTTAAGGCACGGGTGGATGAGGTCTTGAGGGACTTGGTTTAGTGTTTGATAGGAATGGTTGGACTAGATGATCTGATGGGTCCCTTCCAACCTGGTTGTTCTATGATTCTATGATTCAAACTGAGGAATAGAGTATATCCCAGAATCCAGGGCAAGAGACATGCAAGGGCATCTGGTATAAGCAGCGTGTCAAAAGCTGCAGAATAGAGTGCCTTAAGGACATCCCTAAGGATGTCCATGAAGCCACAGCAAAAATTTGCACGAGTCTGCCAAAGACCCGTAATCTATGGAAGGAATGAATGACCTGCCTGCAAGCATTCCAAATTTTGCTGTTTTGGTTCATCACTGAATTTAAACACATCTCGTGTTCATGAATGGTCTCTCTTATCTCCTTTGGGGCACACAAAGAGATTACTTCTTTCAGGAGATCACAGATGTCTGTTAGGCTCACCTATGTATTGACACAACACGATGCAGAGGTCATTGTTACCTTTTATTCTATGATTCTGTCTTCTTCCATGCAACAAGGGATAGGATGAAAAGAAATGGCCTCAAGTTGTGCCAGGGGAGGTTTATATTGCATATTAGGAAAAATTTTTTACTGAAAGAGTGGTGGAGCATTGGAGCAGGCTGCCCAGGGCAGTGGTGCAGTTACTGTTCCTGGAGGTGTTCATAAAACATGTAAATGCCTGGATGTGTTCTTAAAACCTGTAGGAGTGGCACTATGGGACATGGTTTAGCAGGCACAGTGTTATTACGCTGATGGTTGAACTCAGTGATCTTAGAAGTCTTTTCCAACCTTAATGATTCTATGATTTTTTTAATTTTAATTTAGACCTCAAGACCTTTTGCAGTTCTGGAACCAGATGTGAAACATCACAATGGAGAAAGCTGTACAAAGAAATTTGAGGAAAGCAGTGATTTGCACATACCAGCTTTATTAGAGAGGTAATTTTTAAACTTTAAAATGCATCTATATTACAAAATGATACTGTGCTAGACATTCATATGTTAATTAAATATATCAAACACAGGGTGCACTTTCGTGATGCAGAGTTCCATTCTTATTCTGCTGCAGTTTGTGTAGTATTGCTCTGTAGTTGAATAGGAAGAACTGTGGTTAGCTAAATGTTTCGAAAGTTAGGATTTTGTAGGAAGAACACTTAGAGCTATAAACCTGTTTCTTCTTGGGCCACAAAAATCTGTATCTGCCTTAGAAATAATTTCAGATATAGCAAAATAAAAAAAAAAGTCAAGTTTTCAAAACTGACATTTTTACGTTCATAAAACTGAATTTAGAGTACGCATACAGGCTTTCATACTTGTAAATTAGCTAGGTGTGCAGTTTCTCACCTCTTTTATTTGCTGCTCATTTATGCTTTTGCAATAGACTGTGCTCATTTGGTAATCTACTGGTCAGCAAGTCCCATGTTCCACTAAATTAGAAGTAATGTTCTTTCTGAAAGTGATTGTATCTTTCTTTAGCTATAACACACAAAGAAGTAACCTGGAGGAACTTTTGCGAATCAACAGAGATAAAGTAGCATCTGGCTTTTCTGATGAAATAAAAGGCACTTCATGCCTTCAGAATAAGCTGCTTGAACTTCAGGTAAGTATTAATTTCTTAAAAGCACACTTGGTACCTATATTGTTATTTTCTCACGTAGAGACTTCACTTCTCTGTCATGTGTATTGCCAGGGGATAGGGCCACCCCTTACCACTTTCTTAGAAGTAGAGGGGAAATCAAGGGTTTAGGAATGCAGTTCTGCTGAATGATTCTTAGTGGAATTTTGCATCTGCTACTGAAAGTAGAAATTGGTGGTTCTCAGTTTGTGATTTGCAGTCTAAAATAGGCCTAATGGAAAAAAGTAACTAAGGAAAGTGTTGTTTTGGGTTTTTTTTTTTGTCAGCAAGAGTGGTAAGTGAACTGTGGTCAGGGCTGGAGGAGTCATCAAACTTGAACCATCAAGTGGCATTGGCATATGCAGAGCAAAACTGTTGCAGGACTAACAACTTGGTTATGTTTTGTGAGCCTTAAGAAGATGATAAAAGACACATAATTGATGTTGGGGAATGTATTACTTCAGTTTTTCAATCCCTTGCCTGAAAGGAGTATAAAGGTTTATTAGGCTTCTCAGAACTTGTTTCAGTTCTTTTGTTTTTTTCCTTTTGAACATAGCTAAGTTGAGATATTTTCCATTCATTCTTGTACTAAAAATGACTGAACTGTATTTTTTTGAGCCTTTTATAAAACGTAACCAAGGCATGTATCAGACATGGAAATTTTCATCATAAAAAGTTGGTAGACATTTGCATGAAGCTAAAAGTGGAGTCTTAAAGAAAAGGAAAGTAATAGATATGCGTATTTCAGGTGATGTTTTCCCTTTTTCTGTAGAGACTCTGATGACTAATTTTATGAACTGTCTACTCCATTGGGAAATACGACATGATATTAATGCAATTAAATCCTGCATATCTTTTAGGTGATAGAGAATGAAACCAATTCTGGTTGGACACAGTTGGAAAACATCGCATCTACCGTAGAAGATCTTGTGGATGAAGTGCAGCAGGCTGCTATCTCTGAGACGAGAAGTAAACTAAAAGGAGAATGGAAAGAGCTTCAGGACAGTATAAATACTAGGTATAAAGTAGAACTTCATAGTGTTATCTAAGGAATATTTCCTCATAACTAATGTGTGTATTGTGAAGGAAATGTGTGCTACAGAAAATACTTGCATGTTTTTCATGTTTATTGAAAAATTACATAAAATGAAGCTTTTCTTAATCATAGTTGGTGCGTATATACATTGCAGGTAGCGTGAATCTCTCCAAGAAGCACAGAATCAGATCTTTGTAACATCACTGTGCATCATCCCCACTTTTACTGTTATTTCCTTCAACCTTTTGGCTATATGCACTACAATTCACACTGCTGTTCTTATTAATCAATTGAAAAATCTCCTTTGACCTCAGGAAGAGGAGAATTAGACTCATTAAACAGTCAATTATATTATCTTTGCGGCTTTTTGTGCTGTAAAATATTAAGTGTCTTTTCTTGCTTACTTTCCCTGTTCATATTTTCTACCTTTCTTGTAGAACAAACTCTTTAAGGACTGCTTTGGAAATTGTTTTGCCAATAGAAAATGAGTCCAATCTTCTATGTGAATTAGATCAGCGGCTGAAGAAAAAGGACATCCAGCAGTTCAGTCTGATGAATAGTGATATTGCTTATAGGGAACTAAAGGTAAGGAAAAATGCAAAGACTACACCCTAGCTCAAGTAGTTTTTTATATGCCTAGGGACTAGAGAACTTCATGAAATTTTCATTTGGGATTTTGGGACCACTCATAAAACTGCCCAAACTGTCTAACCCCTAACAGCGTTTTCCCTTTGCTTTTAATGTCATTGTTTCTGTAGAGCCAGCCAGAGACGCTCAGTCTCTGCTGTAAAAAACATGTTTGTGAACACTTTGTCTTAGGTTAGGACTTCGATCCAGACTGACTGTTCCCACCTGGCTTTATGTCACTTTGTAGAGTCATAACACAATATGGCGTTGAGTTGTGAGCTAAGTTAAGCTGCCTTGTGTCACATCTAGAATCATAGAATCATGGAACAACCAGGTTGGAAGAGACCCATCGGATCATCGAGTCCAACCATTCCTATCAAACACTAAACCATGTCCCTCAGGACCTCATCTTCCCGTGCCTTAAACACCTCCAGGGAAGGTGAATCAACCACCTCCCTGGGCAGCCTATTCCAATGCCCAGTGACCCTCTGTGTGAAAAACTTCCTCCTAATCTCTAGCCTAAATCTCCCCTGGTGGAGCTTGAGGCCATTCCCTCTTGTCCTGTCCCCTGTCACTTGCGAGAAGAGTCCAGCACCCTCCTCTCCACAACCTCCTTTCAGGTAGTTGTAGAGAGTAATGAGGTCTCCCCTCAGCCTCCTCTTCTCTAGGCTACTGAAGTATCTGAGAACACCCCAGGATGTCTTTTGATGTGTATACAATAAGTTGTTCATTTACTCTTGCTATCTCATGCCTTAGCTCAGGTCTGTGTATTAGGCAGGGTGAATGTTGTTCTGCTCTTGCCGTGCACTCTGAGCTGAAGAAGCTGACAGTTACATGGAGCTGAAAGTTTGCACTTGTCTGCCATTGGCTCTCGAGTAAAGTATGGTTTAGATCTCTCAAGCATGTGCACCCTCTGTCTGAGGTCACTTTTTGGCTAGAAGGACCCTGATTTTTTTTCCCCAGTTCTCTGCACATTTGGAGTTTCACAACTCTGACACGCTGCTGTTTCTGAGGCCTGCAGCCAGATAGCAGACTTCACCATGAGATATGTAAATGCATTTAAGTCTCCTCCAAAAGTATAGCATAAAGAACTTAAACGATGGCAGAGT
Source organism: Coccyzus lansbergi (assembly GCA_033558105.1). Classification (NCBI taxonomy): domain Eukaryota; kingdom Metazoa; phylum Chordata; class Aves; order Cuculiformes; family Coccyzidae; genus Coccyzus; species Coccyzus lansbergi. The sequence goes on from JAUMJK010000907.1 coordinate 1,476,998, forward strand.
AACAAACATCTATGTGCCTGCCTGTGCTCTGAGTGACCTACCACTGTGAGAGCCTGCTGGTTTCTGTCCATACTTACTTCATTGCTATTATAATTTGGTTTCCAGTCAGAGGTTCAGCTCTGACAGCATACAGGGTTTTTTTCACTTGCCAACCCTGTTGGTTGTTCTCTCAATTTCAGGAGCTACAAAGATCCATATTAAATCAGATTGAAGTGTGCAAACAGTTGGAACACCTAGATGGTTCAGCAAGAGATGAATTTAATCCATTGGATCTGCAAGCTGCAAGTAAAATTAGGATTTACTATCAAAACCAGTTTGAAGAAATGAGCCATAAAATGCAGATACGTGAGACAGTCCTTAAAGATCTGGAGGCTTTTATGGCCTCGTTGAGGAAGCTCCAGTCTTCAATCAAATGTCTCTCAGATCCACAAGGTCAACCTGAAATACAGGGAAATGCATTGAGAGAGGCTGTGGAAGAAATTGCTCATATGGCAGAAAAGGCTAAGTGTTTGGATGAACGCATGAAAACAGTTGATATCTGTTTGGAAGATGCTGAATGTGGGAGGAAGACTTCCTGTGAAGAAGTCCTTCAGACTTTATCTAAAGAGCTAAATGTGACTTACGACCCCTCAAGTGAACAGATACGTACAGAGGAAAAAGACTTATACAAGATTTTTTCCACAAAAAATGGTGAACTCCTTAAAAACATTCAGGATCTGCGTGACAGAATTAACAAAATAGGCTTGAAGGATCCAACAATTCCAGCTATTCAACAAAGGTGAATTCTCTTTTAAAGCTCTTTTAATTTCATCATTTCAGTGAACTCGGAGGCCTGGTCACCCCTTGTCAGTAGTGCACTGAAACCTGCATGCGTCGTGAAGTATCTTTGGAGCATTGAAAGAAGTTGCAAACTTGCTAGGAGGTTGATTATTATTATCTTAGTTTTCAGTAAGAAAACTTTATAAATGGAGTTTCAGACCTGCAGTGTAGAAGCCTTGTATTATTTTACTGCCCCTTGAGAAAGCCACTAACATGATTTGTATGACTCTGATACTGTTGCAGAGTTGCTCTCTGCAGCCTTGCAGGGGATAAATAAACAATCCACTGCCATTTATCCAGAGGAAAAGGAGAGGGTAGAGGAGCTTATAAGCTGTGACCATTTTTTAAGTTGTGAAATCCCACTCTATGGCATAGCTTCCTTTCTTGGGCAGTATTTTAAGACAGCCAGACTGCAATTACTTTTTAATATAAAATAATTCACTGTGTATGTACAGACTCTATCTATCTTTAGGAATTTGGATTAACTTCTGAAAGGGCTTAGGTGAGCATAGCCCATCTGAAGGACTGTGTCAAATTACACAAACTGAATATCAAATTAAGCTTTTAATTATGTCATTTAGTATAGTCAGCATGTGCAGCTCAGGGTGAATTTCTAGGAAAATGAATAATTGCATTGGGGAAAAAAAATCAAAGACTTTAATATAAGGCTGGTTTTCTTTTTTTTCCCAATAAAGGATAAAATCATTAATGGAATTGGAAAAGGAATTGGATTGTGTTGCTGTTGAAATGAAACCTATGCGAGAGATTGCTAATAAGCTCCTACACATCAAAGAGGAAAAAGCAGAAGAAGCAAATGAACAGTGCAAACATACAGAGACATTATGGGAGGATACAAAACTCTTGCTTGCTGAATGGTAAGGAGAAAAACTAAATTTTAAAGTAATATTGTAAAAGTAAGAAGTTTGCTTGTGAAATAAAACAGCAAAAAAGCCTTAGACTGTACATTAAAATTACTGCTGTGATGGTGTAAACTATTGTAAAGCCAAGAACTGCACGTATAAATTTGCATGCAAAGCTCAGGAATGTTGTATATTTTAGTACATCACAGTCCCGCCATTTAGCAGGTATGTAGTAATGTGTTGGACTTGATTGGCATCAAAAAGAAAAGCCTGTCTGCTGCTGGGAGTGTTGTCTTCTATATTTGCTGTGAATTTCATGCCAGCATATTCAAAAAGAAAAGTTAAACTGAAATAGGTGGAAGAGGACAGCTGGGAAAAGAGAGAGTCTGTTGTGTGTGGAAAAGACTAAAGGAGCTTGGTTTGATAAGCCTGAGAGACTGAGGACTGGGAAAAGGCTATGATTGACCCAGGGCATCTGTCCTTCTCTTATGTTTTTTAAAGGTGCCTTTATGCTTTGCGTGGACTGGCATAGTTCTGGTTAATCCTCCTAGCCTGCACAGGGGTCAGAGGGGAGTAATCTGTTTTTGTATCCGACTGCAGACTGGGCTGAGTTGGTATTACTCTCTGTCCACTTCTCAAGCTGTTGGCGGTATCTGCTGCACATCGTGTTTCAGTTGACTGGTTACTGAGCTCGTCTTTCATGTTGGGAGTATCATATAAACGTGAACTGCTCAGGTCACGTCACAGTTATATATGAATCAGAGGCACAGGATAGTGAAGGGTATTTTTACTTCCAAAAACTGTCCAAGTAGCACACCAGATATCACACAGTATTGCCGAGTTTATGACTGTGAGGGTTTATTCCCCCCTTTTCTCTCTTCTAAACATCGTAGTCAAACTCCCCACATGTTTGAATACAGAGCAAGGAAGCAGACAAGAGGCTGAGGCTGCTGCTTAACACTTAAGCCATAAATAATACATCTCTTTTTAATAGCCAGGAGCAGTGTACAAGGGCTCTGGAGCTCCTGAAGCAATATCAAAGCTACAAAACCAGTCTGACCAGCATCATCCAGAAACAGGAGATTGTGCTTTCACAGCAAACTTCTTACATGGGGAAGGAGAACTTGAACAGACTAATAAAAAAGGTGAGTAATAAGAACTTACTGATAAGGAAAGAAGAGCCTTACTTGGAAGCATTTGGGTATAGGGTTGCCCTTGCACACACAGCGTTCAGGGCAAATGTTAAAACCTTGCTTTCATTTCAGCTTCCAAAATACATTTAGGGTCCACACTCCGGTTTTGGTTTTAGTTGATACTTAACTTTGCCTAGTGAATTGAGGTCTTGCGAAAGGAGAGGGATTAAATAAAAAAAAAAGAAGGAAAAAAAAATAGGAAAAATATGATCTAGTGACAAAATAAGGGGAAATCCTGTCCTACCAAACCCACATGTTGAAATTAGCCGTATTCACCCATACTCTTTACAATGTTTCCTACCAAGTTAATGATGTTATAGTGGGTAGCTTGTAAATATGCAAAACCAGCAAATTCATTTGTAACTAAGAAGATATTTTAAAATAATAAGCAAAAATAATGGAACATCTTGGGGCTGTTTATTTCTTCACTGTTGCTGTAGCTTATAACCAAGAATTTAGAATCATATCCTCTCCTTGCTTGTGTCCCTGGGTCCCAGTCAGGGCTGCAGGGTTTGTCTGCACTGGGCAGTGCTGTACCAAGGTCTTCACCTAGCCCCAAGCCAGAAAGATGAGGAACAGGAGCTGTAAGGCTGCATCAGCATGACACATCTGCTTGGAGACTGGGCCATGACAGCCTGCTTCACAGCTGCCGCTTGTGTACCTCACTGTGTGTCACTGCCACCATGCTCAGAGACAGCTTGGGAACTGGCAATGTGATGCTGACTTGATGTGTGGGCTTCTGGAAGCTCGAATGGTTTTGACTGGGCTGATGAGAACACTACATCCTTGAGCTGGTTATATTTGCAGCATGAATCTCTACCCTCACGCTGACTTTGCTGACCAACTATGTAGCAGGTAGAAGGGATGACAACATAATTTGGTATTTCTTCTCTCATTCCTCCTATGTTATGAGCCAACTTAAAGAACAGACCTTCTGTGTAAGAGCCATGGCCTCTGTAACCAATGTTTGCTCCGTGCTGTGGAAGTTAATCATTTGCAGTAGCTTCTACTTTAGCTGATGAGACTGAATGAACAGGAGTTGCTGGACAAGCCCTTATTTAGTCTAAAGTTTGTCCCTTTTTCAGTCAAAAATTTGACAGGCAGCTACATTCTTCTTGGCTAAATGAATACAACCACTGGATGTAGTTGTTCACGGCCAGTGGGTTAGTGAACAGCAGCACGTCTGCTGTGGCCATTTTACTGTACAGGTTTCACATTTCCTTGCTAGGTGATGTGACTGGTTCTCCAGATCCCATTTAGGCTTTCTGATGAAGCATCACCCATATCATTCAGGAACATTTGTCAAGCCACTGCCTGCAGTGATTAAATTTAAGTTCAGATGTAAGTGTTTTCTTCTGTTATGCAATGGGATGGTGTGCTTGTGTGCCACCCCTCTCTTCAGCTGAGACAGGGCTTGGTTTCACCGGTGAGACTGGTGAGTCTTACGAGGAACAGCTGAGAGAGCTGGGATTGTTTAGCCTGGAGAAGAGGAGGCTGAGGGGAGACCTCATTGCTCTCTGTAACTACCTGAAAGGAGGTTGTGGAGAGGAGGGTGCTGGACTCTTCTCCCAAGTGACAGGGGATGTGACAAGAGGGAATGGGCTCAAGCTCCGCCAGGGGAGGTTCAGGCTGGACATCGGAAAAAAATTTTCACGAAAAGGGGCACTGGCAGAGGCTGCCCAGGGAGGTGGTTGACTCACCTTCCCTGGAGGTGTTTGAGGGATGGGTGGATGAGGTACCGAGGGACATGGTTTAGTGATTGATAGGAATGGTTGGACTCAATGATCCAGTGGGTCTTTTCAACCTGATGATTCTATGATTCTCTGGCACTTTACATCACTTAGACTTGGGGTGCAGATAGATTGTCTGCATACCCTAGCCCTGGCTTGTATGTAGACCCCTCACTCTGTTAACAACTCTTCACCTGAGTTTTGCAAGTCCCACTCTCAGAATCGTGATTTGAAGGAGCTGCTGCACAGTAGGAAACATGTCCTTGAGTGCTGATAGTTTGTTATTTATGATGATATAAAATAATAACAGAGAGGATTGTTTGCCTTGTTCTGGTTTGCGAGTGCTGCTCTGCCATCCCTCCCCTTATCTCAGTGGCTGGCAGTACCCACATGAGAAGAAAATGTAGTGCTTGTCTCTGGGAGGTAAGGAGAGCTTTTAATATCAAACTGCCTAACACTAGAGGTCAGTGTTTCTTTTCCAGGGAGCTTCCCTGTTGTTTGTAAACACTGACAATACAGTTAAGCACAAAGAAGCGGTCTGTTGTTTAGATAGAAAGTAGGAAAAAGAGACATTTCATTTTCTGGCAATGGAATATTTGACAGTGGCTGTTTAAATAGGATTTAAGCTTTTTTTTTTTAAGTATCAAAACCCAGGGATCAGAATGGCAGGTCTTATGCTTTAGAGTTGTAATAGCGTCTCAGATGATTATTACATTGATTATTACATTGTTCCTTGTTTATTTCTGTAACTGAGGTTCTATGTATGGATGTACAGTCTGCTTGGATCTTACGTTTACAATTTTTAAAGCAAACTAGTTTTGGCTCTCTGTCAGAAATATTTTATCCATCGTTCCCACTCAGCTGTTTTTACAGCCAGTAACAGAATGATATGGATTTCTAACAGGGAAATGTTCCCATCAGCATGACAGGGATATAACAACACAAGAAATATTCCTAGTCTCATCATATTGTATAAAATAGACTATTTTGTGTAATGCTGTTGTTTCTCTAAACTGAAAAGAGCAGCACGTCACTTAAAAATATTTTGTTGAATAAACAGTCATAAGTAAACATGCTTATAAATATCTGTTTGGTCTTTTGCACAGATTGAAGAAGCAAAAGAAGAATTTAATGATCACTCTGAAGATGTAGACAGAATAAATCAGATCTGTAAAAACCTTCAATTCCAGCTCAATAAAATGAGAAGCTTTGAGGAGCCTCCGTTTGAGAATGAGGCTAACATTATTGTGGACAGATGGCTGGATGTATGTAAAAAGTAAATTATCAGTGTGGTCTTATCTGTTATGCATTGTAGTAATTGATTCTGACGCACGTATAATATTTGGAATAAATTACGTGCAATATGGCAAAGATTTTTAAGTGAGAAGTGTTTACCGGAGCAAAGATTACTGAATGTCTGTGGTGTATTGTTTCTGATTTCTCTCGGGTAGTTTATGTTATGGGTACTCCTTGACAGTAAATAGTTCTAGGAAATGCAGAAAGGCAATATTTGTGCTTTCTGCATGGATCTGTAAGGAACTTCTGTGGATTTACACTTTGGAGACAACCTGTAGAATTACAATGCTGGTGCTTTTGGTGGGAAATGTTTGCCACAGTCGAACTAAACAGGGCATCAATACTGAGATTAGATGGTATTTACTCAGAGTAGATAAACATTAATGAGCAAGGCTCCTTCCTAAACCTGCCTTAAAACAGGCAAGCTGCTGTTGTGATTGGTATGTTTAGCGACATATGTGGCAGGGATTTAAATATCTTCTCCATGACCTGTGAATAGACATGAGATTTTTTTATTTTTTTTTTGCCTTGCCGCACTTGTTTTTGTGGGTGGTTTCGTCTCACTCAGATTTTATTCTGCTGCATTTGCTTTTGGGATATAATTCGACATTTTTGAAATCTATGTGTGTTTTCTGTGTTTGAATCTCATGGTAGATCAATGAAAAGACTGAAAACTACTGTGATAATTTGGGAAGAGCTCAGGCTTTGTGGGACAAGCTTCTTAGTTTATCTGACACAATTGACGCTTGGGCAAATGCAGAACTTAAGAACGCAGAGAACCATTGTCGGACCGAAGAGGACCTTATGCAGCTGAAGGTAATTTGAATGGAATTTTTTTTTTTTTGCCCTTAACTTATACTGTAGTGGTATGGACTTTGGAGTATAAACATGGACTATATCACATAGGAACATCAGCACTGCAAAAGCAGGAGAAGTTGTAGCATTTGCAATTACATCTCCATAGTTAGTTTTGCTGAAGATATAGCATAATGTATTAGCAATACAGGTCTTGGAAACTAATAAACAGATAACATATATGTATACTAAATTGTTTGAAATTAACATTGTGAATGCTGCTTTTAACAACATGAGCCTCTTTACTCCTTTGTGCTGTACAAACACGTAGCAAAGAGAAGGCCTGGAAAGCGTGGAATCTAGGGTACGGTGATGCACATACTTCCTTGTGCCTAGAGAGAAAAAAGAAAAGGCTGTTGATTAGTTCTGGTTAGGAATTGTGTATCAGTGAATGTAGTGAGGCTTCAGAAGTGGCTTGACAATGCACAGTTCAAGAAGAGGTTGAAGGAGTGGCTTATTTGCTCCTGCAGTCCTTGTCCCAGTGTGCTCGCCAGTGTAACTTAATGCAGCCTCAATAGTAGCTGACTGTGAAGAGTCTCTAGGGCCTGCACACAGGCAGGAGTCAGCAGATCTTGGGCTGCCTCTGCCCATTTCTCACAGATTATAGCATTGTCTCTTGGTAGAGTATAAACACACATGTGCTGTTGAAGATTCTCACATACATGGGTAAATGTTTTAATTTCTGGCTTTAGGTCCACAATTTATCAGCTGTGCTGCTTCTTAATAATTCTGTGATGCATTGTAGTTATAGCCAGTGCCAACTAAGCAAAAATGATTTCCTTCTTGAGTGGGGTTGAGACATAAATATACCTCATATCTGCTTGTCTGAAGATATGCAAGCATTTTTTTTCTCACTCTTTAACATGCCTTAAATACCCTCTTTTTTATTGTGCTTATTTGCAGCACTAATGTTACTATTAGCACTGCTTATCTCTTTTGATTCGTAGAGATGTAAAAAGCCAAGGTGTTCCTTGTATATAGATCTTCCCAGTGAAACAGCAGTATGCAGACTGTGCAAAGGTGGATGTTTTATTATTGCCTTTATTACTAGAATTTGCCTGGAGTGAGGGCTCCGCTAAAAATGCACCAGCTGGCAACCTTATCTTAAGAGCCCTTCAGTTACCTGGAAGCTGCTCAGTCCTGGTGTAATGTGACCATACACCCAACAAGCCTCTCTGCTGGTGTTTAGGAGGTGGTTGTACTAAGGTTATTCCTCTGCTTCCACAGGAGAGGGTAATTGTCATAAGAGAAGGGAAGAGAGTGCAAAGGAGAGAGAAACTGTCTTTCCCACAAGCTACTATAAAAGTGGAATAGGAGGAGAGGAAACTGAACTCAGTGTGTTGGTATGTTTGTAAAATAGGGAATGTCCTCAAGCTCTGCCAGGGGAGATTTAGGCTAGAGATTAGGAGGAGGTTTTTCACAGAAAGGGTCATTGGGAATTGGAATAGGCTGCCCAGGGAGGTGGTTGAGTCACCTTCCCTGGAGGTGTTTAAGGCACGGGTAGATGAGGTCCTGAGGGACTTGGTTTAGTGTTTGATAGGAATGGTTGGACTCGATGATCCGATGGGTCTCTTCCAACCTGGTTATTCTATGATTCTATGAAATGATTTAATGTGCAGAGGTTGTCAGATTTAATTTATCAATTTATTATATCTGCATTAATGTTAATTACATAGAAAACCGCAACTATTGTAATGTATCTATCAAATTACATAGAATTGAAACCTTCGCATCCACCCAGCTGAGCACCAGTGCATGTGGTTTCCAGAACCCTGTCACAAAAGAACCGAGTGTGTAAATCATCTGACTGTATATTTAGAGATGTGAGAGAAGATCTGCTTTCCCTGCTAATCATTATGGACGTTTTTTAAGGGGTGCAGTGCATGAATGGGTTTTGATGATTGCCTGTGCAGAGACTGCAGAGGAATACCTTGTCCTGAAGGAGTTTGGAATATTGATTTGGAAAGATGAGACCATGTGACTTATTTTGATGCTTCCTAAGTTGAAGCTGATATTTTACTTCCACATTACTGGCCTCTTAAATGCATCAAAATGAGTAGAGGTCTCATACAAGTGATTTACACTTAAAATGTGCATACCACATCCATTGTATTTTATCACATCTCTACTAAAGTGTCTCATCAGGATGCCAATTCTTGACTTGATAATATCTGAGAATATCCCTTCTTTTATAGCAGCAGCAAGAAATAAATACGAGTTTAAGATTATTTTCCTGCAAATTTACTTGGGTTAGTATAGAAGTAAAATAATCAAGACCATTACATTTATGCTGGATTTGCATTAACAGCTGCTTTGTCAGAGAAGCACAGAGTGTTTCGGGCTGTAACACAAAATAAAAGTCTAAATTGCTAAAGTAAAAATCAGAAAATGGACCAATTAGGGGACCTCTGTATACCAAAATGCAGAACCAGAACACAAGTAATACAATTTTGTCACAGAGAAGAGGAAATTTAATGTGGGGTAAACACAGTTACCGATTTTTTTCCCCCACCTTTAGGCGTGCTTACGAGTTCAAGAGCAGAAACTCCAGAAGTTTGACAACACAGTAGCTGAGATAGAAGAACTTCTGAACAGTAATGAACCTCCACTGGAGCTACAGGTATGAAGAGGCTTTTACAGCTGATAATGCCCATACTTATTACTACAGCCCTGCTTCTGCTATTGTCTTTGCCACAATCATCTGTTGGTTTGACTTAAATCTGCTCAAAGAAAATTGGAGGCATTTTGTTGGCTATTAGCAGAGACATTTTATCTGTTGTCTTTCTCAAGCTGTTAGAACTACACCTTTGATTATAAACACATAGGCCTCTCTCATCAGTCCTTTGTCTTCCAGGGGCTTAGATCTGACTCAGCTGTTCTGCAGTCCTGGTCAGAGAGGCAAATATTGGTGATATCTGGATCTTAGCTATTGGTGAAGGACAAGGCACAATGAACCTCATCATCCTTTTGGGGATTCCAGCAACTCAGCATCTGACTGTCTGTTTTAATTTGGGCCTTCACCTGAATATGGCTTAATGTAGCTTGGTAGTATGCAGCTATTCGCGTAGAATGGTGTTTATTGTGATGTTTTCCTTTGGGATATCACGAGGAAATCTTTATCTTTTTGTGTTAACTTCACACAGCAAGGAGTAAATCCTTGATCCTATACCAGTTCCCTAAGCATCTGCTCCCAGTGTCTGTCAGATGCACCTTGAGCTTGACCTGGTTTGGCTATTTGTGTGTTTATCCTCAGCAGGCAGTGAACTCGGAGGAGTTTCACTGGGTGAAGGGTTCTAAGGAGCTTAGGAAAAGACTCGGTGACCCTGTACTGTGAACATTGTGCTCCTCGGGAGCACCAGACACGCGAGTCCTCTGGGGTGATGGTTCACTATGTGGCCATGATCCGACTGAGCTGCTGCTTCATGCAAATCTGTGGAAGCTTTAGTGATAAGGTTAGGGACCCGTCGTTCCTTAATGACTAGTCTTGAACTACAGCTCCCCAGTTCTCTGCTGACCTTGCTGCCTGTCTTTGGATCAGTGTGGGGAATTTGCCTAGGTGAGATCTTTACAGACAGATGTTCACACAGAGAGCTGGCACCCTCTTTTGCCTGGTAGCTGCAACACATGTAAGGCATTTATCCAGCTGAGAGTAGACACTGGAGCAGACTGACAAGACAACTTGTTAGTAAAGCAGCACCAGTAAATGCATTGCTAGTAAAGATGAACCCAGATAATTTTTCCTCAGAAGAGCAGGGCTTAAATACTGTTATTTTTCTATTTGTGGAGTGGGAGGTAAAGAAAGTGGGACAAACTGTGATTGAAGCGTCTGGACTTCAGATAATTTCATTGCTTTGTATGTCTAGCATGGAGTTCTGTAATACTCTAGGAAGTCGATACAGTATAATTTTTTACTCATGTTTATTTCCAATTTTAAGGTCATCAGAACATCTGTTGTGCAAAAAATGGAGCTAGTAAAAAAGCTGTTGTCAACAAAGCAGAATACCAGTGACCTCAGCGTGAATACAGCAGAACTAAAAGGAGACCTTGATCTGGCCAAGACACAGATTGGAATGACTGAATCACTTTTGAAAGCTTTATCTCCTTCTGACACCTTAGAGATCTTCACTAAATTAGAGGTAGCATTCCAAATCATGCATCTTTTATAATTTTGTTAATTTCTTTCCTAGACAAGCCTTCATAAGTGCTTCTCCTCTATGTGTTGTAAACTGCTGGAATATTTCCTTCAGCTCCCAGAGGAGTGGCATATATGAAAAGCCTGTTTTCACTGGCTGTTAGCAAATGTAGTTAGTTAACCCTTGCAGCAATTGGATACGGTTAGTGGTAGGCACAACAACAGAATACCAGCCAAGATATGTTGAAGCAGGAGTTGAGGGTCCTGGGTTGTGTCTTTTCCAAGACTGGGTAATATAGAGAGGTTGCTTTTGTGCCACCTGAGCCTGCCTGCAAAGGCAGCTCCCAGTAGGCAATTCCAGCCAACTTGCCCTCATCTTTGCATCAGGGAGAGAGGTGAAGAGCTATTTCCTACTTGGAGGCTCAAGGCTGGCAAGACATACAGAGTAAGGTATTTAGGCACGGAGAAGTGCCTATGGCAGCTAAGGCATTGTAGCTTCTAGGTGTTAGATGCGCTGAAGCATACTATGTTACTGTGCACTTCAAGTGTATGTTTTCTGAGATGACAAAATGAGCATAGGTGAATGTACGTGTGATCATAGAATCATAGAATCACAAAACCACTAGGTTGGAAGAGACCCACCGGATCGTCCAGTCCAACCATTCCTATCAAAATATCATGTATACATATAGATGCATACACACTGCTCTAGAAGAATTTAGTGTTTATCACCGAATCACAGAACTGTCGGGGTTGGAAGGGACTGCTGACGATTATCCAATCCAAACCTGCAGCTAAAGGCGATTCACCTACAGCAGGTTACACAGGAATGTTTCCAGGTGGGCTTTGAGTATCTCAAGAGAAGGAAATCAATACAACCTCCCTCGGCAGCCTGTTCCAATGCTTTGTCAACGTGTTGACATGTATACCTGTAATATCTATCTGTTGATTGCCTTGTTAATGTATGTTAAGAAGTTATTTTAACATGTAGGTAGGGCTAAACCCCTTAGCAAAACTCTTCTTTATACTAAAGTAACTCTGTACAGCAAACTTCTACTTGCACTTCATTTTTTTCTTTTTAACAGTTGTCCTTTTATTTTTAACCTTAGGAGATACACCAGAAAATTCTGCAACAAGAACACGATGTGACATTACTCCAGGAGGAGACAGACTGTCCTGGTGTGGATGAATTAAATAAGCAGCTTAAATGTGTCACTGATTTATTTAATAAGAAGAAACATGTGTTTCAAGATCACTTTATTGGTGTTTTGAACCGTAAGCAAACACGTTGCACATTTATGTAGCTTATAGGTTTATATTGACAATCATAATCATTTAAAGGTTGTACAATCAATTAATTTTTGTTTTGGTGTCTGAAACTACTCCAACATCTTGGACTGCTTCAGGGTTCTGAACTATTTAAAGGTTTGGATAAAAATGGATTTTGATTCCAACAAACAACTCAATCTGAATCAAAGTATTTTGCTTCTTATTTTTTCACGTAAAAATAGATAAATATAAAGCATAATTCAAGAATAAATGTCAGAACATCTAATTTAAAAGTACAGAAATCAGGTGTTTTCTTTTTTTCCCCCAAGCATTTTTTATTTAGGCTTAGTTATGAGAACAAATAGTGTTATTAGTTAATTTTTAACACAGAACCGACACAGAATTGTGCAGGTGTAGAATTTGACCCAAAGGTAGTCTCATCCTCTAGTAATTTTTGATTAATACTTTTTTGTGTGGAAATCAGAAAAATTGCCAATCCAGGTCTTGTTTACTGTAACTGGTCTGTGTAGCTGACTGTCCCTCCCAAGTAAACAGCTACATTTATTGTTTTTTCTTACCCAATATTAATTGACATGAGCTGCAGCACTTTATGTCACGTGGTCCATAGTGAGAAGCAACCTTTGACAGTAGCACTGGTAAACGTAATTATAAACTGTCTGAAGCCTTCATGTCAAATAGGAATTTCTTTTGCAGAATACAGTTAATGAAGAAAATTGGAATGTATCTTTTTTTGCAGGTCAGTGCAAGAATTTTAATGACTGGTTCAGCAGCACTCAGCTGTCTTTGAAGGACTGCTTTGACCCCTCAGAAACAAAATCAATACTGGAAGAAAGACTGCAGAGGCTAAAGGTAAAGTATAAAAATGTTTAAAGTTCTAAAGCTGATTCTTCTTGGAGTTTTACTTTTACACAGGAGTCTGTTCTTGGCAGTGAATTGTGACTTGGGACTGAATGAACATTCTGTGTAAGGAGAGTGAGTGAAAAAAAAATAAGACTTAGTTAAAATAGAGTATCGCTGTTCAAGTTCATACATAGCTGGGCAAGTGAGAGACAGGACAGTATTTAGTGGAAGTTAAGGGACTTTGACCAAGTACTTTAGTGTGTAAAGATACGGAAGTCAAATATGTAGAGAGTTAAATGAAATTCTGGCCTCCATTGGATTACAAGTGGAAAATTTCCATTTACTATGTTGTAGCCAAGTTTTCACTCTAAGCGAGGCAGAGTCAAGAGGAAAGGGATGGGAAAGCCACAAGATCTACTCCAAGTGATTATGCTTAAGCAGCAAAAGAAGACATAGTAATGTCAGTGCTAGATTTGAACGCTGCTTGCCTATTCCTTCTCTGTGTATTTGTGTTGTAAGGAAGATAATCCAAGTAGTCATCTTTACTTTCTCTTTATTCTACAAACAGCAACTTTTCCATTTGCAAGTGGAATAGTCAGTAAACTGTGAATTAACACACATTCTTTTTTGGGAACTGGAATTACCACAGAAAAAGTTGGTGGAGGTAACAGTAGTTGAAGAACTCTTCTAGTGTTATTATCTATTATAGAACAGCAAATTTGACAAATGCATCTTGTCTTTGTTCTCTTATTCAGCACTTCCTAACATCTGAAGGCAAAGACAGAGATATCCAAGAGGTTAAAACTTTATTGAATAAAGTGAAGCATTACTTGCCCAAAGCAAGCATTAATCACCTTAACAGCCGTGTGAGAGATCAAGAAGCTGACCTACAGAGATTGATCTCCAAATGTCAGAAACGAGAAAAGGAACTTGATGCTTCTCTCCAGGAGCTCAGCAGGTAGGGAGCTAAAACAGTTTCTGACATTTTATTCACAGGTGATATGAAATGATTCATTATTAGCAGCCACAGTGAAAGGCAAACAACCCTGATTTTTATTAAAGATGGTATTTTGATAAAGGGTAATGAGTGTTTTGTTTTACACTTCATATATTTTTTCACTTTGTAGCAGAGTCAGTGTTATATAGGAGTATGTGTTTATTGATAGTTTCACTCACATGAACTGAAGTACTTAAAATAAAGCTTATACTTGCTTGACCAGGTGCATGATACCTATTTTACTTGATCAGCAAAATACTGCTCTCAGCGGATTAGAGTCATGTAATGCCTCTCATTTTGACCTATATCTGTGTTTACACTCCCTTTAGCCTTGAAGAAAGTGGCACTGCCTTGGAAGAATGGCTTGCTGCTCAGGAATTAAAACTAGAAGAAATTAAAAATGATGAAACAAAACTTGAAAACTTCTATAAGACATTATTAATGCAGAGGTATCATTTTCTTTGGTCTCTATCTAAGAACTGTCTTCTAAAAAAGGTTGTTTGTTAATTAGATGTTTATTAATTTTTTGATTTTTCAGAAAACCATTTGCCTCCATGGCTCAGCTTGCAAATTCCTTGAGGGAGGCTGGGCTAACAGGAGATGAAACTATTTTGGAAGCCAGTGATCTTATCAATAGATTCCACACACTGATAACACATGTTAGTAAAATGGTAGGGAATACTGAGAGAGTTCCAGTGGACGGACAACATTTTGAAGAACTTGCCCAGGATGTTTCTTGCTGTATCAAAAGGCTCGAGGAGGCTGTTAATAACCTGAGTTCACAGGAAAGCGAGTTGCCACCAGATGAAAGGGTTAATCACATAAAGGTATTCTGTTAAATGTATTTCTTTTTCCACTTCACAGTTCCTCTATGGGGGGATGAGCAGGGAATGCTTGATAAGTCAGCACCTCCTAAAAGATAACAGCACTGTGGTTGTGTTGCCTGTGGTTTTGTGGCCTGTTTGGGGGAGGAGTTGTGTCTCTTTATTGGTTTGTCAGTAATGTAGCTGGGGCACACAGAGAATCTCTGCAAAGCGTGTGGCTTCTGGGATGTCCTGCAGCGCTGCAGTGCTGGGCTGCTCCAGTGCCTGGAAGGTTCTCTCAGGTTCAGGCCCCAGTGTTATCTTCGGAATCTCTCTGACTGCTTAGGAGAGCAGTAGAGAATGCTGGGATTTACATGTTTCATTCTGCAGAAGAGATAACATTGTGACAAATATCTCTCCCCAGGATTTGAAGCATTTTTTTTGTCAGCACAGTATTGCTTTTATTAAGTGAAGAGTAATTAATAAATCTCAACTTCATTATCCCAGAATTTGTAAAACTGGATGATCTTTATGTGATATATTGGAAAGAGAATTCTCTTGTCGTGAATACCAGACTATAAGAAATGAATACCTTTGAGGGGAGGTTGTAGAGAGGAGGGAGCTGGGCTCTTCTCACAAATGACAGGGGACAGGATGAGAGGGAATGGCCTCAAGCTCAACCAGGGGAGGTTTAGGCTGAACATTAGGAAAAAAGTTTTCACAGAAAGAGTCATTGGGCACTGGCAGAGGCTGCCCAGGGAGGTGATTGAGTTACCTTTTCCTGAAGGGGTTTAAGGGACAGGAGGTTGAGGTGCTGAGGGACATGGGTTAGTGATTGATGGGAATGGTTGGACTTGATGATCTGGTGGGTCTCTTCCAACCTGATTATTCTGTGATTCTGTGATTCTATATTTTTTCTGCTTCTTGTTTAATACAGGAAATCACAGCTCTCAAAGATGCAGGAGAGGCCAAAGTACAGAACATGGTAGCTCTAGGAGAAACTGTAATGAGAAATGAGAAAGACAAGAAACCAGTGGTTCAGCAGACTATTTCTGAGCTCCAGAACCAGTGGGAAAGTGCTTGTCAGTTAGCCACTGAATGTCAAAGGTAACATGGAATTTATCTTTTGTTTCACCTACAAAAATACTTGTATCTCTGCAGTGCCCTAAAGGAGCAGGTCACAGTTCGGCTTGTAAAGGGAGTGGCAGAACAGCTGATAAGAGTCCGCCCAGCTCACCTCAGATTCCCTTTCGATACCAAAGTAGCTCAGCCACTCTTGTTAAATATATATATATATTTAAATATATACATGTATGTGTACTGATTGCTCCTTGTTTCATTATACCATGCACTCAGGCAGCACTGATATTACAGAACGGGGTGCGTGGTCCCCCAGCAGAAGTGATGTCTAGCTTTGCACAGATTCATAGTGTTTCAGAGGAGAGTTTAGGGTAAATCCAGGAGGCTGGAATTTATTTAAAGTAGAGTTTTTAAAGCCTGGTGTATTCCATCTCAATGAGAGGCTTTCTTGGCTGTGGCAGCAGCAATAACTTCAATGTATTTATTTTCTTCACCTTGAAAATTCCAGTCTGAAGCTGATCAGTAATTTAAAAACTAAAGAGAAGTATTCAGTATGATTAAGTTTATTCTAATGGTTGACTTGTTCACAATTTGACATTTTCTGGGTAATGAATAAAAAAAAATTTCCTACTGCTGAGCACAATATTTCTTCTTAGCCTACAAGAGCAACCCAAGTTGAACAGGGAGCAGTATGAGCAAAACAAAGCGCATCTGAGACTGGCTCTAACTGAACTGGAGAAACAACAGCAGGAGATAGGTTTTGCCCTTCAGCCTAGTTTGGAGGAGAAGCAAGCTCAGCTGGCAAACTATGCTGACCTCCTGCAGAAAGTGGAAGACTTAACTTCACAATTTAATGAACTGAAAAGCCAGGAGGATCACCTACAGGATCACACAGGGGATCCCTGCTCCACAGATGTGGAATGGTTGGAATTAAAGCACCAACATGAAAACCTGCTCAGCCAGCTACAGGTTGGAACCTTGCTGTTTTTCCTTGTGAGATTACTGATGTGTTTGTTGATTGCTGTTCTCTCTTTGCCTGTAGTGGCATTCATCTTGCATGTTTATGGGTAAATCTGAGTGGTGAAAGTTCATCTGTAGAAGGGCAGTAAATTCTTCTCTTTCTCTCTTACTGTTGGAAAAAGAGCACCAGAAGCCCATACTTTTTACTGCCTTGTGATTTGCAGACGGATAAATGTCCCTATAATCTCTAAGCCATAGTAGGGTTTTTTTTCCCCTTTTTGCAAGGGCTTTTCCAGAGTATAGTTTGTTATTACTTCCACCCAGTTTAGTGCAAATTGCTTTTGAACACTATGTGTCATTCTCCATCTAATCTTTCATACATTTTGAATAGCAAACATTCCTTTTAGAGGTGTGTTCTTATGAAATGGAAACTCTTCTGATTCCTGCAACTAATGAAGATTTTGTTCATGGTGGAGTCTGTGATGTTTGGGAGAGGAGAAGATATTCTCTGTCCTCATGTCATTAGCTGGGTATTTTTTGGAAAATAAACACTTTTTTTTTTTGTGCTCCTGAGGTCCAGGAAAAGATGTGACTGTCTGTGGATGTGTTATAGTTCTTTGAGCTACTGGTGTGCTAATAATAGAAACTTCTTGATTTCTAGACCACAGTGCAGACCTTGGAAGGTCATATTCAAGAGCACCAGGAGTTTCAGGATATAGTAGCAGGCCTGAGCACCGAGCTGAAAATTCTTTCTGAGAAAATGGCTGATTGTGAAGGTCCAGCAATAAAACAACTGTCAGCTGAGCAAAATTTGTTGAAATCACAGGTATGCTGAAGGTTTTGCATCGTAGACCAACTGTGTCCATGCCCTAGAGACTTGTTGAAACCGTCATATTTATAAAGTAGAACTGCTAATGGAGTCAAACTGAAAAACTAAGAAACTTTCCTAAAATAGAAAGTATATGTTGTGTTCCTTTTATCAATATAATTGTAGGCCTAAAAGCATTTTTAATGAACTGAGTGGACCTTTGCTGCCAACTGAACTGAAGGTAGAATTGTCCTAGCTCAAGCACACAGGCTTCTTCAGTTGGGCTGGGGTTTTTTTGTTTTTCCACTGTTTGGGCACAATGAGGAGGGGGATCAGAAAATTTGGTGTTGGTGAGTGTTTTTAAATTAGCCAGAGTGGAAACCTTAGGGAAATGTCAGTGAGTCAAGTTCAGTGCTAAGAAGAATTCTTCATGTGTAAATAGACACTCTTTCATACTTGGGTAGAATGGACTTGTAACTGAGAGTGTAGCGAGCTCCTGAAAGCTGAAACCATAGCTCATATATGGATCACTGCGATTCCCCTTCCTCCAGAATTTTCTATACTTCTAGTAAGTCAAAAGGAATAGGAAAGGGAGAGGTTTGTCTGCTTAGGACTTGGCAAGGTGACCATGCACCTCATAGTATACAATTATTCTATCATTTTCATAATGCTGATGGCTTCAGGTGTTCTTTTTTTGTAAAAATGACTAACTAAAGTTAGTGGATTGGTATTTGACTTTCTGTGGCAAGTAGGTCTGCTTCAGCATAGTTTGTTGTTCACAACAAATACCTACTATTTTATTGATTTACTTTAGATCACAGCATTAAGCATATTGAGTGAAGATATTTTTCAATTAAATGTTTTCTTCTTGTTTAAAGGAACACCAGGCATCACTTAGTCAATGCAAAGACACGTTAAACAAGATCTTGATTTTAGCAGAAACTGTTAAACAAAACACCTCTTCATCAGGGCAGAAGTTTATTAAGGATGAGATGGAAAAACTTCAGAGTCTACACAGGAGTGTGGAAGAAAGACTTGAAAATCTCAAGCAAAAGGAGGAAAATAATTCCAGGGAAGCTCTTGAGTTGAAAGATGAAATACAAATGGAAGATAAGGCAGATACAACACTAAAGAAAGAGAGGCAGATCACTTCCGATACTCCTGTTGCTGCAGAAGAGAGCCCTGCACCAGTGGAGTTAAAGGAATCTTTAGGACTGCATAATGTGAGTATATTTGTTGACAGTAATGACAGTGGAAGACTGGTTTAAAAGATGTCTGTCTCTCAAATGCCTTTTGTTTATTGCATCCTTTCATGGAAATTAAGCCTTCTGTAAATATATGTGTATAAATCAATGATGTGAAGAACAACTCTCTTGTTATGACAAGTCTGTAACAAGCCAGTAATGCCTATTCAAAACCACAGGTTTCCATTTAAACACGACGTGTGAATAGCTTCCACTTGCACATAATTAGAGCAGCTATCCTTGGTCAGGCCATGAAGTGAAGGCATTTTTGTGTTTATGCATGAGAAAATTGCACATACACCTCTGCCAAAAAACTTAAGAGAGCTTCATTAACACCAGTAAAATTTACTTAGAACTGCAGCTCAATATTTGTCCTGTTTGTTTTTGTAGGTAATAATTTTTTGCCATTCAGAGATTTCATGTTTGAATATAATGGTCACACAAGCCAATTTTCTTTTTGTATAATGTCTCTTAGGGTCAAGATGTAAATGGAAATATATCGGAGAAAGAGAAGCAAAACAATCCACTTCTGGAGGAGAGCAGTGTAGTGTTGGACAACCTGTTGCAGGATATCCATCAAAGCAAAGACACACCAGGGGAGACTGTTCAGGTGTCTGTCAACTGTGTTCTAATAGATGTCTTTGTTTGTGTGTGTCTCTGTTCACTAGAATTGAATCTGTAATTTCTTAAAATTTTTACCAGAGATGTATTTTCCTTATTTGATGAATGGAGTCATAAATTATGCTCTCCCAGTCCATCCCCTCAGCCATGCACATATGAACTGTGCCAGAGATCAATTTGATGGTCTCTGCAAGACCCCAGGGCTTGGACCCATTTTCTCCATGATGTAAAACCTGTAACATACCTGTGATTTCAGCAGGTATTGTCACCTGTGTGCACAAGGTAGGTAATGAGAGACCAGTAATCTGGGACTGCTGATCTTTAGGGAACCATAAAGCATTCATATTGTAAATGATTTCACATGTGCAAAGCTGAGGGAACAATTTGGAGAACTCCCTCATTGACCACACCAGTGAATGATAACAGTAGCTGCGAGAGATGGCCAAAAAATATAATAGCGGAAACCATCTGTACTGGAATTTCTGGAGAAGGAGCAAGATCAATAGTTAAGAGTTGCCAAATGTGTCTGGGCAGATATTTCTATGACAGTATTAAAAATCATGTGAGCAGTTACTCCTAATTGATTTATCATGATACCGTGTCGTAGGGATTAAGGTCTCGATGTGGCAAACTGGTCTGAGCAGGCATTTCAAAGAGTCTCTGGGTTTTGCTCACCTCAGTCTTTTCCTTCATTCACTAAGCTAAACTAAAGATAGAGTAGGCAGCTTGTGGAGTGTGATGTCCTTTAGTAAACTTAGATTTTGAACTGTGACTTTTCCTGGTTTTAAACATTTTGTATTTTTCTAATCAGGAGGAAGCTGATAAAGAGAGTTCAGGTATGGATGAACATGATAAGATCCAAGAGGACATTCTAGACAATGCAGTTCACAGTGGTGAAGCAGAACTGGAAAGGCATCAGGATGGTGTTGGTGTTGAAGGTGATGAAACAAGAAAGGAAACTCATCCAACAGAGGTAACTGGACATGAGATTACACTAGAGTGATTGAATTTGAGGCTATATGTGCACAGTTTAGTTGTGGTGGGGATGATACTACTAATAAAAAAAAAATAAACCTCTCAAGATACACTGAGCTGGTTTTGTCTGATGTGCTGTATACTTAGTATGCATTAAGTCTCTGAATCTTTTACTGTACATTTCAAATTGGTGTTGAAGGATCTTTTTTTTTTTCATTACTATGGACTGCTAAGGGTAATTGGCTGAGGATGTTGCTTTCCAATTCACCTGGACATGTTGTGAAGTCTTACCATTTAGCTTGACTATTGTTATTTTCCTTGAGACTCTTTCATTTACTTAGATTTCTCATTTACATATTTATTTTGAATGTATGAGGCTGCATTCGAAATGTTGTTGGTGCAGCCTGGTGCAGGGGGAATTTTGACAAATGAGAGCAGTGTTAAGAAGCTGGAGCTATAGTGAGTGGGGAAAGAGGATGGTAGGTGACTCTTTCATCTGTCCACAGATGATATATAAACTCAGGCAGAACTTGGTGTGAGCAAATACTTCAACGTGTACATAGAGCGAATCCCCAGGCTACCAATGGGAATATCACATTTGGTAGTCGGCTGGGCATCTAACCACAGACCCTCTGTCTACACTACATGTAGCAGATTTGAACCTCAGGAAAAAGCTAAACATTGTAAATGTATTCAAAATTGCATCCAGGGGTACACAGTTCCATATCCATGCATAGAATAACAAAACATTAACAACTTGGGTCAGAGAAAGAACACTTGCAATCAGCAATTTTTAAAAAACTTCATAGCAAAATTATAACACTGCTTCTTCTGTAATAAATGGTTTCCTGTGTCATAACCTTGCCCACAATGAATAATGAGATGTAACTGTGGTTTTCCTTGTTACTTGTAATTATGATCTCCTTAATTTCATCATCTAAAGCACTAATTATTACTCAACAGGTTTATCAGGGCTTTTTGGTTACTAGGTTCTTTTATTTTTCTTACACCTAAAGGTGAAATCCAGTGATGTCAAGAATCAGTTACACAGAGATGTGGAGCAGGTTCAACCAAGGGTGTGCCAGAAAAGTCAAGTCATGAAATCTGCAGCAGCTGAGAATGATGGTCTGGAATCGAATCCACTGGTTTCTGTACGTGAGGTAATCTGTGTTCTGTTATTTCAGGCTGCATTTGTCAGTCACTGAGTTTTTGTTTCCACGTGGGTTTCATCTGAAATTCTGTTATAAAAGAAGAGACATTATTATTGTGTCAAAATCAAGTTCTGCTTTATGTCCGTCCATGGTAATTTTGAACTTTATCCGAAGTGCTAGCGACACCATATTTTTCAGTGTATCTATTCCAAAGAGCAATACTGCCTTTCAGAGGCACCGTAATCAGTCTTCGTTGTATGATATTTAGAGTTTTACATTAAATTGTTTAATAGTACAACTTCTTTCCGTGTTATACTAGATTAGCTGGGTTAGTCTTTGCCATCACAGAGAATGTCTGGTTTGTGTTGTAGAACACAGGTGCAGAAGTGGTTTTCCAGAAGGAACTGTTTCCTGAACTGCAAGTAAACCCTGACTATTTTGAAGAGGAACAAAAGGTCAATGAGCTGAAAAATGAAGTGGCTGAACTGGATATCGTGCTCATAAATGAACAACTAAAAGAGCTGGAGGTATGGAAATTGCATAGCCATTCCTCATTGTTATTGTAGTGATACTCTTACAGAATAATAATTCGCTTGGACAAGGCAAAATTGTTGCATATGGTCTTATCTAAGATTTGACGGCATGATTAGTCGGTTTGTCTACCAGGTAATCAACAAAGACCGAACCTTAATGCAAATATGTTTCTGTAAGTACCAGATTTTGTACTGCTCTTCTAGAGTGCAGTAGCAGCTACAGTTAGGATTTCAGGAGTGCTCCCACGAGGTGTACAGGCATGCGTGCTCATTTGTATATGACTGAGCACATATGTTTTTAGATATATAAGGATTTTAACTGTGTTTTGTGCTGAAACATGAAAATGTTTAAGATCCTCTTTCAATCCTCTTTCTGTTCCGGACTCGATTGCAGAATTTACAAACTGAACTGGAAACATGGAAAACAAAATCTCAGTGTCACAGTCAAGAAGCGTTTCCTAATGCAACAGGATCAAACCAAGCAGAGGTGCAAACCACACAGCCTGTGGTGCCCTGCTGGGACAGGCTGCTTCAAGAACTAAATGCTGTGAAGGCCCTGAAGCAACAACAGTACTGTTTAATTAATGAGTACCAGAAAAATCTTTCTGCTGTGCAGTCCTCAATGAAAAATTTATCAACAGAAAAAGATAACATAAAAATGTAAGTATAGTTGAGGCTTTCCCTTAATAGGTTGGTCTTAGTTTAGCCCTAGGAAGAAAATTAACTCTTACCCCAGCCAAAATGAGGAAAAGTTTGCAGAACAAATAAGATCCTAGACCAAATTTCATGCATACTTCAGTAATGCTCAGACAAGAATACAGTGTTCTATCGATCTCATTATTATTAGGCAGCAAAAGTCTTACTGGCTCGTAAGTTTAAACAGCCTTAAGCGGAATTATTTCTGTCATTTCTCTGCTATCCTTTAGCAACACCTACTGGTTTTAATTTTTAGGCAAAACAAAGAAATGGTTGCTGTGCTAAAACCTATATAAAAGCCATACTGAAATATTTTTGAAAAAATATAGCAGATGTGAAATATTAACTTTTGTGTAAGGATTCAGCAATTCTAATTTTTTTCTCAAATAAAATATGTCATTACTCTGAAAATTAACCTTATTTGACAGGAGGAAGTATGTGGCAATGAATACAGTAGCAATTCAGAAGTAACCAATGCACACAAAGTGTTCAGTACCTTTTATGAAGTAGCTTTCAAAACATGGTACTAGCCTACCAGTCACAATAATTTATCACAATTTGAAAATCTTTAAAATATTTTTTAAAAAATACTAATTTACAGCAAAGCGATTAATAAAATTGAATAAAATGTAACTGCTAAATATATTTTAGGTGGCAATTTCAAAATACTCCTGGAAATAAAAGATGAGTAGATAAACTCGTCCAACTTGATCTTGAATGAATGTGAATTTTTGAGATTTTACTTATAACTGAGTTTTATCTTCACTTTAAATCAGAAATTACCATTAAATGCTGTTAATTCACTTAGAATTGACTTAACACTAGTGTTGAGTTTTTAAATTTTATTTATTGTAACTTTAAAGGAGACTTCTTTCATTTAGGAAATGGCACGTTCTATACTAGTATATATTGCAGTTTTAGAGAAGATATATTAGATAACTCCTTTCCTACCAAAATATCTAGGAATAACTAATGCTGTACAGATAAGCAACAAATAAAGACACTGCAACAGTTGTTAGGAGATCTGTGAGAGAACATTGATACTTGCGATTAAGGGAATTAAGCGAGTGAGTCATTGTCTAAAGAGTGAAATTCTCTTTCAAAAATGTATCTAGTCCATGTTTCTTTAAGAATTTTTTTTTGTTTTTTAAATTCTACTCGTATTTTTGGCAGGGGTCCTATGAACAACACGGTTTTTCTGGAGAAAATTAAGGCTTACATCGAGTCCTTACGGAAAGAAAGAGATGTTTTAAACCACTTGAAAACTCAGCAAGAAAGTTTAGCTCCGCATTTGACATGCATGGATAAAGTGTTAACTGAAAGCCAAATGAGGCAATTGGAGCAATGGTGGCAACACATGGAACAAACAGTGCAAAAGAAGCATGATCAAGTTGTAGCAGAAATCAATGAATATAACCTCCTTATGAATAAAGTGCAGGATATTCAGAGGCTGATACAACAACAGCATTTACAATCGGAGCTGGATTCCTCAGATGAAGGAAAAACCAAATGCCCTGTACTCTGGACCACAGAGCTACAGGATATTAAACAGAGTCTTTCTTTATTAAAAAGAAGGATTGAATTGCAGATGAAAAGAATTTGGAGTGATCAAGAGAAGTTAGCCTTAGAGAACTCTATACATGATTTGCAGAGCAAATTAGAAGGCTTATCAGCACAACAAGCTCCTCACGGGAGTGTTCAGATTGCTGGTCCTGCTCTCGCAAAAGAAGATATGATGAAGAAGCTGAAAGAAAACATTTCTTGGGTCAAGGATTCACTGTCCTCCCTCGATCAGAAAGCAGCGCTTTTCCCCAGCAGTGTTAAATCACAGATCAGAAGTTGTCAGCTTATCAACACAGAAGTTCTAAACAGAGAGCCTATGATTGCATCACTGGATTATGGGCTCCAGCACATCGCTCCCAACTTGAAGCCAGAGGAGATCTCTGACATGACCTTCCTTTTACAAGCGTTGCAGAATTCCTACAAGGCTCTGGTGTTGAAATTGGCTCAAAGACTACAGTACCTAGAGCTCCAGCTGGAGGAGAGGCAAAGGCTTCTTGCAGAAGTAGAAAAAGTTCACTGTCAGCTTCGAAATGCTGAGATGCTTGCCAGGCCTGACATGAACCAAACAAGCACATGCTCAGAATTAATCGATCAACAGGCCATTTTAAAGGAGATTTTAAAGGATGTACAGGAAATAGAAGGGCTTCTCTCATCCCACTGTAAAGAGAGTCAGATCACAGCTGGGGAGCTGAGTTTGTCTGAACAGCTGTTTTTGACTGGTCAGTTAAGAGGTCTGAAGAACAGAGCAAGGAAGACACAGAGGCAAATTCAGAGTAAGCTTGATGAAGTAGGGAAAAAGATAGCTGTTTACAGAGAGTTTTCTGAAGGGTTAACTTCATTGCAGAAAGATCTTAATGATCTACAGGACAGTGAAATGAACCTGGAAGAAGATGAGTTATCAGGTGCCAAGCAGGAAATAAAAGATAAATGCAAAACACTTAAAGAAAAAATCATAGCTTTCCAATCCAATTTGTCACAAATAACGAAGTATAAGGAAATCTTCGAATGTGTAGGTCTAAAATGGGACTCACTGCAGCTGGATGAATTGCAAACTAGATTTTTTAAAATTAAAAATAGAATTAAAGAGAAGACAGTACACTTTGATAATGTTGTTAGAGAATGTGAAAAGATTCAAGCATTGCTAAGTGAAATCCAGACTGTGACATCCACTGTAAGAAAAGAAGCTGACACCCTAAAAGATAGCCCTGGCTCTTCTCCTGCTGGGAATCTTATATCTGCAGAGATTCTGTTTCAGATAGTTCAACAGATCATGTACTTAACCCAGGAGGTAGCAAATCAAATAAACAAAAATGAGGTTTTTGGTACACTGTTCAAAGAATCTAAGAAGGAAGAAATAGAGAGGCTGGAAAAAGACATTGAGGAATTGAATCAGTTTCTTCAAAACTTGGTCTCTGGTCTCCAGTGTGTAAACAAGGACGATATCCAGGATGAATTAGAACATATATTCCACTTCATAAAGCATATTCAATTAAAGCTCCAGCAGCCACTTCTGACAGACATAAAGATAATGCAATATGAAAAGATGCAATGGGAAGCAATTCAGAATATGATGCAAGCAAAGTTTTCTGCTATTAAATATATAAAGGAGAAAGAGAAGGAAAACCAAGGACAAAAATGTTTTGCTGCCGATACAGAAACAAAATTAGAGGCACTGCAAGATCATGAAATACAACTGAAGATGGACATTGCTGCCCGTGTTGTAAGTATCTTTAATAATCATAACGTATGGCCATACGTATTTTCTCACTAATTGGATTAGGTGCCTGTGACTGTTGTGCTTATAATTTCTTTATATCCTCCTTCTATTCTTATAGCTCAGCTGACAAAGTTACCTATCATTCTTCCTATAAATACATACGAGAAGAGAGTCTAGCAAGAAGTAGCTTGGCAAGTCATAGTGGAGACATCCCCTGGAGCAGGATATGGCATTGACATGAGCTTTCCTTGTCTGAACAGGATGTATACTGCCATGTCCATAACGGACTTTACGGCTCTCGTCCTGTCATCCTTCTCTCTGCACTTTGTAGTATTTGCAGTTCCTTTATAACTCCCATTCCTGTGTTTGAAGGCCATCAATCCCAAAGTTACAACCCTACCCTGTGACTGTCTAGGTAGCAGAGTACATTTGCCACATGTCCTCCTCCGTCTTCTCAAGCCAATTCTGTGAGCATCGGTCTCTAAGACAACTAGGTGTGAAATTCTGAGAGACCATCTAGTGATCCAGAGGAGCACAGAGGTCTTTCTTGACTGTTCTTTTGCATTAATGCTTTCAGAGTGCTCTGGAGGAGGCATGTAAGACTCATGAGCTTTATACCGAGGCTGTTCAGAGGGCTGCCATGTTCCTTGAGGACTATGAAGTTCAAGTCAAGTCTGCCAGAGCAGAGCTTTGTACCTCAGAGGAGGTTGGGCAGACTCCACAATGGAAACAAGAAGAGTTCAACTCTGCCAAGGCTGACATTGAAAACCTGTACTCCAAGCTGAAAAGCCTGGTGAAACCAGAAGACAACATATGTCTGGAAAACACTTTAACAGAACTAACCAACAAGAGTTTGGCCTTAAGAAAGAAGGCTCAAAGAAAGGAAGCTGATAAACAAAGGTAAGTTTAAGAGATCTTCCTAGATTTTATTCCTTATTGTTAGAAACTTGACTGATAATAAATGTAGTGTCGCTTCTGCTCTGTTAGAAAATTCAGCAGAAGGAGCTGTAAGTATTTCTGTTGTTCCCAGTTGTGACTGTAATGACTGTAATGACATGGAAATTACCAGACAGTAAGCATATAGCTAGTAATTTAAAATGCAGGCATTTTTAGTATATTCCAAAAAGTATATATTGGGCTCAACTGAGTGTCATACAGTGCCAGAATCAGAAGAAACCACATTTCCACAGTCTCTAGTTCAATGCTGGTACAGGTTTTCAGAGCGGCCATAGTTCAAGTACTCTACAGGCTGTTCTGATGGCTTGCAAAAAGACCAAACAAGATGCAGACCATATTTTCCTTCCTTCAAATGTAGGTACATATGCCATCAAGTAGATGTACAGAAAAAGTCTGGGAGAAAAAGTAAAGGATTTCAAAATTGCTTGCTCATGGTCCATTCCTTCTGGTTCTATTGGCCTTAAAATCTGCTTTTGTAATTAAAAATATGGTTTAATTTAAAGGTTTTGGTGATAGAAAAGAACTGATGAAGTATGGAAATAGCAAATTAGAAATGTACAGACCACACAATATGAAACCAAGTAGAATACAAACTGGAAACTAATTTTTGAGAGTGAGCAAGAAGGATGGAGACTTAGATCAATACATACAGTTCCTCTGAGCAACTCCTTGGCTGACACATGGATATAGATGCCTATATGTCTTTTCTTCTGGGGCATTTGGGCCTGCATCCTAAAGTATCGCAGATATCGGACATGAAATGTATAACAAATGCTAGTTGCTAGTTGAACATAACATTATGGCCTCAAGCTGTGCCAGGGGAGATTTAGGCTAGACGTTAGAAGGAAGTTTTTCACGGAAAGGGTCATTGGGCATTGGAACAGGCTGCCCAGGGAGGTGGTTGAGTCACCTTCCCTGGAGGTGTTTAAGGCACAGGTAGATGAGGTGCTGAGGGACATGGTTTAGCGTTTGATAGGAATGGTTGGACTCAGTGATCTGCTGGGTCTCTTCCAACCTGGAGACTCTATGATTCTATGATTTGTTTGTATATCCTAGTTGGCATTATGGTTGGAGAGAAGAGCAACCGCAACAAATTTTGGTTGGTCTACTAATTGTTTCCTACAGGTACTTTGAAAAATACAAGAGCTACACAGAAACCAAAGATAAGGTGTGTGATAACCTTAGCAAACTGGAAAAGATGCTTGGACAGTCTTTGTCTCAAATACCAACATCTTATAAAGAAGCTTTGGAGCACTTGGAAGAAAGCAAGGTAAGAGGATGTGTAGAACTTGAAAAGCTCATGCTAAACTATGATGTAGCAGCTATGCACACTGATATCATAGTATAAAGAAGTGGGATTCTTTATCTTTTATCTATGAATATCCAAAACCACAGGATATATTTATATGCCTATAGAAAGGCTTGATTATAATAGACCATGTAAACTGAGTACATCTTCTTGCTGTAGAAATCAAACATTATCTTTGCTTAAGATTGCTGCATTTCTGTTCAGATCCCTCATGCTGCTTTGTGGGACCAGGGCTGATCAAATTTCTGACACTGGTTGGTTTTCCTTAGAAGTGAATATCGGAGAATCCAGTTTCCCCACCCAGGACTCTGTTGCCTCCACACCAGCCCTCTGCTATAATCAGCCTCTTTGCTGTCTTCTCTTTTAGTACTCATATTACAGGCTTGTTATTGTATATATCTGTAACTCCTGTTCATTTCTCTTCCTTTCCAAATAACCAGAAAGAAGTAAAAACAACCCAATTGCCTGGGTGCACTGTTCTTCTGTTTCTTTTTGCTTGGCTTATTTAACCCATCTTTCTTTGCTGTCTTAGCCAACAGAATTCTCTCATTACAATCATATTTAACCAGCTCAGTGAAGTGATTGCCTTGTTATTAGAGGATCCTAATCATGTCACAGAATGTTTTGTTAATACTTCTGACTGTATTGCTTTATTTATTTCCTTGTCTGTTTTCCCTGTAAGATTTTAGTCTCCAACATTGACTCGGCTGAAGATGATCTTGTGAAGCTGAGGCAGATCTCTGGAGAGCTGACAAGACTGTGCAAGAGAAGGGACAGGGCGCTGGGCAGGATTGTAGCAGTGCTGTGGGAAAACTGGCTGGGTTTGCTTGAAGCCGCAAAAGGGCTGGAAATTAACTGTGAAGAACTAAAACAGGAGTGGAAATTCATCAATGAAGAGGTGAGCTGCTCCGCCAACTGTGAGTTCTGGAAATGTGGTAGGGACAAAGCCCTCAGTAAAATGGCATGTAAAGGGCTGAGATCAGGGCAGAACATCATTTCCCACTCACTGATCAACCAGTTTTCCCGTCTTTCTCAAAACCTGGAACGAAAAATGATGGGGATGTTTACAGTTCAAATTCTTTGAACACAGAACATCTCTGTACGTGGTTATGTGCTTTGTTAGAGCAAATACAAATCATAGAATCACCGGGTTGGAAGAGACCCACTGGACCATTGAGTCCAACCATTCCCACCAATCTCTAAACCAAACCCCTCAGTACTTCATCCACCTGCACCTTAAACACCTCCAGGGAAGGCAAGTCAACCACCTCCCTGGGCAGCCTGTTCCAGTGCCCAATAACCCTTTCTGTGAAGAATTTTTTCCTTATGTCGAGCTTGAACCTCCTGTGGCAGAGCTTGAGACCATTCCCTCTTGTCCTGTCCCCTGTCACTTAGGAGAAGAGGACAGCTCCCTCCTCTCTACAACCTCCTTTCAAGTAGTTGTAGAGAGCAATGAGGTCTCCCCTCAGCCTCCTCCAGGCTAAACAACCCCAGTTCTCTCAGTTGCTCCTTGTAAGACTTGTTCTCCAACCCCTTCACCAGCTTTGTCACTCTTGTTTTGACCCAATTCAGAGATTCAAGCTCTTTGGCTATGTAATTTCCTGTATATTTGCATGTGTATGAGTAAATGAATAATGTAACCTAAGGTGATGGAATAAAAAAGCACTTTATCTCATGCTTTCATATGCTGTTTACTTAGCTGGAACGAGAAACCATAATTCTTGATAAGCTTCAGGAAGAACAGCCAGAAAGTCTTAAAGAAAAAGAAAAGGCTACCAGAGAGGAACTGGTAGATTTACTAGATTTTGTGAACTCATTTGAGGAAAACATCAACCAGCAACAGCTCCTCTTACTCTTACTTCTTCACCGAATAAGAAACATCCTGAATACATCTGAAAATACTGAGGCAGAAGCTGCCCTTCCCGCCTTATGTGAGATAAAGGCAATGCAGGATCGCTGTAAAAAGTAAGTGGTATGAATTTCTGTTGAAGATATGACATAGGACTATAAGCATAGAGCTCTTTGTTGGGTATTAAAGAATATATGGCTGTAATGCACTTAGAAAGATGGAGAATGCCCTGCTGGGTCAGACCGATGCTTCATGCAACCCGTCTGGCTCCAGCATGGGTGCTGGGAGGTAGTACTAAGGGAAGAGACCTGAGCCTGGCTGTATCATGTGTAAGATGCAATTTGTGTTCAAATGTAGAAGGAATCAGAAGGTGTGATAGTTGATTTTGGAGGCTCCAAGCTCCTGTGGACTTCAGTGAGATGTTTGGGTCTTCCACTTTTATGAAAACCAGACCTTGTGCTTTTTGCAACAGTGCAACTTTTGCCTTAGTAAATGAATGGCACTGTTTAAAATTTGCCTGAAATATTTTTGCAAATTTGTGATTGTACTCACCCTTCTCCATGCCTGCTTTTTGACAGGAAGTCTTTGTGAATATCTTTTGCTCTGCCAGTGTTTTCAGGCCTCTGAGAATCTGAGCTCCGTTTGCTGTTTAAATGTGCTTGCTATCTGGTTAGGTCTACCAAACATATTTTGTTTAACGATATCTGAAGGCTCAATTTTGAAGAAACTGTGACAATAAAGGACAGAATCTCAGAGATTTAGTTACAGAAACTAGTGTTAAAATACAGGTTCTGGATATGTATTTTAAAAATATTAAGCATACTATTTGATTACTTCTACTTAGTGTAGAGTCTAACACTTAATATGTTCTTGCTGGAAACCCATCATAGGTTGTTTGAAAAGACTCAAGAGCATAAGGATTCTGTACAAGCTGAGATTCGAGAGAGGAACAAGATCGCTGAGGAATTAAGTGCTGTGACAAACACCTTACAGAATGCTGCATCTCTGTTATTACAAGATGCTACTGGAAAGGCAGGACAACTGGAGGTTGGTAATGGCTCTGTTATAGTGTGGGGACATTCAGAATCTGTTCTCATTTATGCTGGGATTTGAATTTGCTCTAAATCAAGTTAGTGTAAATCTATTACAATCTTGGCTGTTCTGCTTCTGGTTTGGGGTCACTTATTTTCTTTAGAAAGTGGATGCTTAAAGTTGGCAAAGGCCTAGGAAAAGTGCAGAAGCCAGAGACCATGGTGGTAGATAGGAGCATTTTCCTAGGGGTTAGAATGGGAGAGGAATGTTAACTATATCTTGAGGAAGTCCTGAAAACCCATGAGCCAGCATTAGTGTTGTGAAACATTGTGGATTTGCCTAAAAGGGATGGTTTTCTAGTTAAAATTATTTACAATTAGCATTTAGAGTTGGACACTGCTCTTTTACTGAGTTCTTTGTATCCAGGAGGAAATGTTATCGTTGCAGGTACATGATGCTTGCTTTTTTCCCTCGTATCCAAACTGTGCTGCTCTGAGCACGTAAAACTTTCCTGAAAGTGAGTTTAGACCTGGTTCCTGTTTCTGAGGCAATCAGCAGAAGCAAATATTAGCAGCAGTCCCATCAAGTGATTTCTTTGTAGCAATATGTCACACTGGGACCATTCCTTTTCAGGCAATTCAGCTGAAAAGTTTGAAAAATTCCCTAATTTTACCTAATACAAACACCAGTAAGCCAAAATCTGCAGGGCAATTTCATCCCTACTTTCAAAGGAAAGCTGTTTTCTTTAGAATCCATAGTGTTATTCAGGGCTCCATTGCATTTATTGAATGGAAATGTCTGTTTCATTTCCAGAGCACAAGTGTAGGTTAGTTGGGTGGCAAAGTTAGTTTTAACTCAGTAGCATAGATGAATATAAAAAAGGGTAGTGATATCATCTAGTTCTCTAGGAGAAAACTGGGACATTTGTAAAAGGCATCTGCTTTCCATCTAAAAACTGTGAAATGCGACCATGCATTTATGTACAGAAACCTGTTTGCAGAGACATGCTTTGTTTTGGAGACTAATATTTTAACTGATTCTTTCAAATTCAAGTCAGGGAATCTATAAATTCCCATAAATGCTGGCACAGTCTTAACAGGGACATTTGACACCTCCAACCTTCTCTCTGGTAGAATGAGGCGGCACACAGCTGTTTGTTTCATGGGTTTGAGGTTTTTAGTATGAGACCAGTTGTTGTGGGATGACAGGAAATAAATCACTCTCAAGACTCATGTTTTTCTTCTGTGCACTGTATTTGTGTAAGGGAAGAGATTCCCAAGTGAAGAGTAGGAGTTAATGGATTATCATTACCCCTGCTGCAACAAAAAAGGGATGTTAATTTTAATGTCTTAATGAAGGAGCTTTAGATCGTTTTCCCCAGTAACCTGAGTTAACACTTGAGTTTCTTAGACAGCTGCGCATTGGGAAAAGGAACCATAAAGTAAGCAAACAGAACTTTCCAACTTGAAATTCTAGAAAACCTTAAAAACAAATGATTTATTTCATTATTTCTGGAAGAGAACTTGGATAGGATTTCATTTCTAGGCTAAAGGCTGTGGACAGTTGTTCAAGTTTCATTTATCTCATAAAAGCCACATTCTTCATGCAGAATTGGAAACTACTGTTTTGAAAGAACCTACTGTGCCGCTCTGCATAATTGCCTGAAAGCAGACACTTCAGCTTGAAACCTGCTGCCTTTTGTGGTCTTTGTGTTTATAATAATGAAGGAATGAACATTGGCTATTAGACGCCTTCCAAAGAGCAAATGCACTTCTATGAAAAGAGAGAGTACAAAGGTTAAGATTTAATCATAGGATCACTTCAAGTGGTTGCATTGCTCTACCTGTCAATAAACATCAGTATGTCAGTTGTCTGACGTTGAGTAGTGTCAAGTTGAATTCTTACAGATGGAAAAAAGCATCATTTGATTGAATGAGTGAGTATTTCTCAAGCTTAATCTGCTTGCAGAGGTAGTCAGTTAGGTTTGGTACCACAAAAGCAACTTTTCCAAACCATAATCATGGTAGGAAATATAAAACATTTTCTGTATGTGGATATATACCTATGTACACATACGCAAATGCACATGCTCTGTAAAAGCTGGTAAAACCGCTGAAGTTATTCTTAATTTTGTAGGAGGCTCAGAGTGTGATTGATAAAGAAAGTCAAACTCTAAAGGAATTAAAGGAGAAACTTCATAATAAGTATTCTGAAATGCATACGTTAGTTCCTGCGGAGGTCGAAACACAGTTGGAGGACTGCAAGAAAGTATTGGAAGACCTAGAAGAAAAGGTAACTGTTGATGTAATTTTTCATATATACCTTTTTGTAATGTATAACTAAGTACAGCAAGATTTGATGGATGCCGTAACTGTAAATTTCAACTTGAAACATTTATTATTTTCATTTGCATTTTCCTCTCACTGAAAACAAATGCGTGAGGAAAGATTCCTCGTGTTAACTGACTCTGTTTAGAGTAACCTAATAGTAAGGGGTTTGAATATACTATTTTTCTTTAATAGAGGACATGGCAAAACCACTGGCAATAAGGTCTGGGATATGATATGGATCTTGCCTTCTATCCAGTCTGATTCTTAGTCTGAACTAGTAGTAAACGGTGATTGGGAAGTTTGTGTTGCTGAACTGAGAATATATTTTTAAAACTGAGCTAAAAGAGGACTTCGAAACTGGGGGGTTTTATCTAATTTACACAAATGGTAGGTTATCACACCACAGTTCTTTATACCACCCTTTGGGAGATGGTTGCATTCCCTTAAAAGCATATAGGGAATTTAAAGAACTAAATAACATTGGCTTGGCTTTTTGCAATGTTTTCTATCTAAAGTGGGTATAAACAGTTAACTGAAAGCAAATTTAGAGGAGAATGGCATATTACTGTAAGTTTGGGGTCAGGCTTTAGCATGGTATGATTATTGTCTTTTTTCATTGGTGTTACTTTTAAAAAGAAAAAAATTCATTTATCTTATGTCAGAAATAATAATGGTTAATGCTAATTTTAAAGGCTAAATCTCAGTAAAACTGATAAAACTTTTAAGTTTAATGACGCAATTTTGAAATCCAGTTACTTGTTAGTGTGTATCAGATTATTCATTCACTTTATTTTTCATTAACTATTTAGAAATATACTCATGACAACTTAATACTTTTAATTTGGTTAACTTTCTAGTTTCTGTTTTGAAATTTTTTTAGAACCCACAACAAGATAGGAGAGAAAAGAAGTAAAACAGTATTTATGCTTAGGTAGAGTTTTTGTTCGCTGTTCCTTCACTGAGATAAAACATTATCCCAACACACACATTATACTGGAGTGAGATAAATGGTCCCGGAAACTGGATAACATTTGCTTTTCACATTTAGGGACTGGAAAACAATATAAACTACGTTGGATTTTTTTTAAAATGCACTTAGGAAGTGGAACTGGAGATCAGTTTAGTTACATACTAGGAGGGACCAGCATATGTTAAATTGAATTAACTTGTCATATTCTGAGGGAATTATGCTTTCTTCTAAATCTGCTAACCTAAAAATGAAAATAAATTGTACTTTTGATGCCATGCATTTCATGTGAAACATGTAATAAATTTTTCCCTGTAGGAAGTATTGAAATTAAAATCCTACCCTACCAATGACCAGAACATTGATAAAAACAGCTTTTTTTCTGAGAAAAGATAGGAAGTCAGCTCTTTCTCTGCTTTCTCATTTCCAACTGCATCACATCATCCATACATGATCCACTTCTGGTTTTGGAAAGTAGCATTACAAACATCAATAATTTTTCATGTTTAGTGTATTCCAGAATTGTAGTAATGGTCAAGTGTTTAGTGATTACACTCTGAGTTCCTTTTTTCCAAGGAGTCTTAGTGACTAAGTAGAGACTGGACTTCATAGTTCTTTGTACAAGCATGAGTGTTTGAGTGGAGCATGGTATTTCTTTTTGCCATGTATTTATTTTGATTAGTGCAATTTTATCAATGCCAGTGCATTATTATATTGGTCTGACACTGTATGTTGGAATCTATAAATAATAAAATGAAGAAATAAAACCAGATAAATAATTCATTAACTAAATTATAGAATCATAGAACAACCAGGTTGGAAGAGACCCACTGGATCATTGCGTCCAGCCATTCCTATCAAACACTAAACCATGTCCCTCAGCACCTCATCCACCTGTGCCTTAAACACCTCCAGGGAAGGTGAATCAACTGCGTTCCTGGGTAGCCAGTTCCAGTGCCCAATGACCCTTTCTGTGAAAATTTCTTTCCTAATGTCCAGCCTAAATCTCCCCTGGTGGAGCCTGAGGCCATTCCCTTCTGTTCCGTCTCTTGGGAGAAGAGGCCGTCACCCTCCCCTCCACAACCTCCATTCAGGTAGTGGTAGAGAGCAATGAGGTCTCCCCTCAGCCTCCTCTTCTCCAGGCTAAACAACCCCAGCTCTCTCAGCCGTTCCTCATAAGGCCTGTTTTCCAGCCCCTTCACCAGCTTCGTTGCTCTTCTCTCGACTCGCTCCAGAATCTGAATTAGTCTTCCATATAGAGTATTTCAGTATAAGGAGCTTCAAACCCAAATAACTGCTAAACTAGAAATCTTTTGCATCAGTTAAAGCTCTCCAAAGTGCATGTGCCGTGTAAATCCTAGGGCTGAAGAACACAATTTACCATGATTTAGCAGTTTCCATGTGCTTGGCTGATCCCAACAGCTAGCAGATTTTATTAAGAAAAGCTGCCTCTTAGGGCTAAGAGGAAGGACTTTCTTACTGCCTGCATTTCATTTGGTCCATAGTAACCTGGTACCTTACTGTGTCACTTGGTTCTGTGCTGAGACATTTGCTCAACTGTATCTTACTTGAGAGTTTTTTCTCTTTACATAGAAAACCAGGCCCTCCCATGGACGGATTTTTCATTTCTGTGGAGTTAAGCAGGATAAAATTAAGCTCCACATACTTTATGGGGTTCAGAGTTTTTTTATTTTTATAATACATCTCTAAATTTATATTTGGAAAAATCACTGTATATTGATGTACTTCCATATTCCCTTATTTTGTACATGAACTAATAACTATCAGCTGAGACATAAAGGTGACCTCCTAAGTTTCTTAGAGCACAAATCAAAATGTTACTTTCCCCAGTGCAACCTGATTTGCCTCTGTTGCAGTTTAGAACAGTGACAGCTGAAGTGAAGCACCCGGGGAGCTGCAGTATGTTATAATTTTGTTTCTTCATGGATTGCCTTTCTTAACCAGTCATTTTGAAGTGAGAGGAAATGATTGAACAACATGTAGACATTGAACTTGTGTTAAAGCTTCTCCCTGCAGAAGTATTTCTGTTCCTCTGCCCTTAGGGGGTTCATCAAGGGAAGCATAAAAGAGAATTTGAATATTTTTGGTGAGGTAAAGCAAGCAGGTCTTTGTAATCTCTGGTCATTCTCTCTTTACTCTGACAGGTTAGCTTTGAAACCTTGCAGAGCTCTCCACAGTATGTGCTGAAAAACAAAGCAGAAAATATTAACAGTGGCCTCCAAGCTATTGAAAAGATGTTACAACAGAAGAGTGAAAACATTGCAAAAGCCAAAGAAGTTCAGAAGGTAATCTTGCCAAAGAATTTTTGTGGGTGTTAAAAGATTTTTGGTTCTTTCTACAGAGCCTGATTTAGCAGGAGCATAAAATGGACCTCCAGTCATTTTATGCCTGTAAAAGGAGAACTACAAGGAAGCATTGAGCTGGTGAATATTTACCACTTCTTTCTCACAGGAAAATACATGATTTTTTTCAACTGTGAATCACACTGGTAGATGCAGAGTGTTCTGTTGTTGTATCAGTTCTGAAATCTGTACAATACCACATGCCTCCATGAAGGCCAAGCAGTTCTGCTGTTGTGTTTGAGCCTGACCTTATATTTCATTTCCCCTCATTTCACACGCAGCAAATCTGGGATATGCTGGACCTTTGGCATTACAAACTCAATGAGCTGGATGCAGAAGTGCATGATATAGTAGAGCGGGATTCCTGCCACGCACAGGAGTTGATGGATATCTTAATGACCCCGCTTCAGCAGTACCAACAGGTCTCGAGACTTGCTGAGCACAGAACTGCCATTTTAAACAAGGTAGATGAAAACGTAGAATTTTTTTAAAAATCACATCTTATAAAAAAGAGTGAAGGCTTTGCATAAAACATCATTTAGGTCTGTCAAATGAGTAGAGAGTCAAAAACTTTCTGTAGGTGCATTGTCTTATTATAGCTAAGAGTTTCTGGGGTGGCAAACGCCACCTCCAGCTGTTGGCCTGAAGGACTGGGCTCTGCACCATGGTTGGCAGGGGTTAGCCTGGGTTATTCATGCCCCTGGATGAGTGGTGAGGTCGTTCTCTGTGACTCTGCTAATGGGCTATTTATTAAAGTCACATTGCCGTATAAATCACAATAATGCCCCCGTGAAAGCACCTAAGCCTCAAAATTTCTTTTGACTAGAGGAGATAGCTTGAAATCATGGAACTGTTTCAGAAAAATTACAATCTTTATTTTGCCTTACTAATTTAACTGGCTGATGAAAATGCATCAAATTTTCTTTTAATCTTGTCTGTGGATGCGTTTACCCTATAGTATAAAAGCATTTGTACCTTTTTGTAAAATCCCGTCATTTCCTAGGCTGCCAACAAGATGGAAGAATATGATGAACTCATGAAGGATTTGAAAGAGTGGATAGAAAACACCAACTGTTTGCTAAGAGCAGATGTTCAAAGTGACTCTGCAAAAAGCTTACGCAAACATACTGATGAACTTCAGGTAAGTATTAATGCAGACGTGTGGACTAGTTGCGCTGTACAAATACAAATTTGCATTCTTACGTCTTACTGGCATAATAAGTTACTGTTTTCAGTAAACCCTTCAAATGCAAAATAGTTATAGTTGACACTCATGAGGTATAGGCAGCTGCTTTTTGGTGTTGGACATACTGTCTTGTGATAGTGCAGAACTGTAGTACATCTCTCTTCCAGAAATGCATGATTATCTTCTGTTACCCTGCTCTGTGGTGACAATAATTTTTTACTGCCTGAATATACATGATTGTTCTTGCCGTGCTGTGTGTATGTGACCCAAAAGGGGTAAAGTGCTGTTTTGATGTCCGTGTGTTTGATGGAAGATGGTTAGATGTCATTTTGAAGTGAACTGTGGTTTGGAAGGCAGTTCTCATTGTATCTTGGAGATAATACCAATTTATAATTTCAAGAATTCAATGTTTGTAGTATCACAGGGAAGATCAGGGCCGGGTAAGTGCCAAGAGGATTTCTGGCAATTCCATTCTTGAAATTCAAGTTTTCTACTCATCTGTTCCCTGGCTTAGGTCAAGAGAGAAATTTGGTGCTCTGAAGATAGGTTTTTATATAAAAACTATTAAGAATTCCTTACAAGAAGTCGCTGACTGTTCTGGACTCTGATGTTACAGAGCATGTAGCCACAGTGGGAAGATTTCGATTTCCCAAATCTGTGAATGTTTTTGTGACAAATGCTAATTGTCTCTTGTGTTTGTGATTTTGAGAGTTTTATGTGTTCTGGGCTAGGAAACTAATAAATTTTGAAATGCCCCCAAGGTTTATATTGGAGGTGAGACATGCATTCAGTCCTTTCCGTCCTATACCACAGAGACAAGTGGATCACATGCATTTCTTGCAGCCCTCGGTGTTCTTCATGAAGACATTCACTGTAATTAATACAAAAGCTCATCCAGCTTATCTGCAGGGAGAAGGAAGGATCTTCCCATCATGCTCAATGAGCCAGATATTTTCTGGAGCATTTTGTTACATTTGCTGTCTGCGGGCTGATATGCAGAAAACTCTTTTCAGGTGTCTGGCTGACATCTTGTCCGTGTACTTGACTATGGCACAGGAGAATGGAGAAAGATCTTCTCTACTATCTCCTATTTTTGGGGCATGGGACCTCTCTTTGAGTTTGAAATCTTCCTTTCCCTGCTTTTTGTCATGCTCATGTAGACTTATTTTATGTAACAGATTTCCTTAAAATCATGGCATCTACCTCATAGTTCCCTGCCTGTAGTATGGAGCAATTTGGTTCCCTTAGGAGTGAAGTGTTAGTGTGAACTAAGCTTTTGGGAATATATTCAATAGTCAGTGACATAGATGAGATGAAATAAAAACTGATTCCTTCTGGTCCTGCCCTCTGTGAAACTTTCAAGTTCACCATTGGTGGATCAAACTAAACTCTTATTTTATCTCCAGATGGCTTTGGAAGACTCGGAGCAAAAGCAAAATCTTTTACACAGTGTTTACTTGGAGCTGGAAGAACTAACACCAGTCTTTGAAACAGACAGTATAATGCAACAGCTAAATGAAATAGATGATCAAGTAGCAACTTTACAACATGAGATAGCAGAGATTCTTCCACAGCTCCAGCATGTGGCTGATGTAAGTTTGGGTCATCCATAAATGCCTTTTATGAGAGCTTCATCATATGTTATGAAATACAACGTATATTGCCTGCGCTGAAAAAAGATGTGCCGATTTTAGGAAGTGTGCCAAGTGAGGAAATCAGTTGTTTGGAAACAAACCATCAAGAAGCCTTTGGTATCTAATTAAACTGTAAAGTTCAAGAGCATTGATCAAACTCCTTGTTTAAGAGGAGAAACGCAAGCCTGTTGACTGGCAAATTAGCAGGGCTTATTTTGCTGGAGGGTAGGGCTGCTATTCAGAATGAATTTTTTTTTAACTTTAAATGAAAAGCAGAAGTGCAAGCTGGCTTTGGTATTTGTACTATCTGCTAATACTCCCTTTGTTCTCAAAATTTAGGAATTGGATGCCATTGAATCTCACCTGAAAGTGTTGGAGAAGGACATTGCCAAAATGAAGACAATCCTGTCATCAGAAGATCTGTTAGAATTTTCTCCTAAAGACCAACTCAAGCATGGGCAGGTCTGTGAAAAGTCCCTTATGGGCCTTTTTCCCCTATGTATTTATGCATAAGTTAACATAAATATCCTTTCACAAGCATAAGGCTGTTTTGTGACTGTAAACTACCATGAGCAAGTGTTTAGAATGTGACTTTGAAATGTTAGCATGACATAAATTCTAACTCTTCAGTCAAAGATCAAAAGTATTACTTCAGCAACACGTTTCTGCAGTTGCAAATAGTCCAAGAGGAGAACATTGGTAGGGCAAAACACTTGGTGTAGAGGACCTGATATGTGCTGTATGCATCTTGAGGGGTTACTTTTGACTGGTTCTGTAGAATGGACACAGTTCGTGGCCTGGGTATCTTTAGGGGCTCTTCTGCTTTAGTTTCACTTGAAAGAAATCTGATTTGCATGGTCTAAGACAACTGCCTGATGTCAACTCTAAGGTGAGACTGTTCAAGAAGCACCATGGTTTGACAGAAAGCATTTGAAATTAAAGTGCTATTGAGAACATGCCCATAGAGAATTCCAGTGTGTCACTTAAGCATGTGTTGTAAGACATTTGAGTGTCTCCATTTTTGGTAAGTTTATGGCCTGACTTTCAGAAATGCTTCCTGCATATCACTCTAATTAGCTTCATAGAATCATATTTTGAGTTGGAAGGGATGTTAAAGATCATCTAGTTCCACTCCCCCTGCAATGGGCAGAGACACATCCCACCAGATGAGGCTGCTCAAGGCCTCATCAACCTGGCCTTGAACACTTCCAGGGAGGGAGCATCCACCAGTTCCCTGAGCAACCTGTTCCAGTGCATCACCACTCTCACAGTGAAGAACTTTCTCCTTATGTCTAGTCTAAATCTGCCCCCCGCCAGTTTATAGCCATTCCCCCTAGTCCTATCACTACAAGACTTTCTAAAAAATCCCCCCCAGCTTTCTTGAAGGCCCACTTTAGGTACTGGAAGGTTGCTATAAGGTCTTCTTGGAACCTTCTCAGATCATATGCTACTTTGAAATGACACGCTTAGTAAATAATAACAAATCTGAATGTGACTCTTTTTTGTCACTTGGCAAACTCTTCATGTATATGCAAAAAAAGCAGAATTGTAAATTTAACTTGTGTCTGCCTCCTACTTTAGGCAACCTCACCATGGATTTTTCACTTATTTATTCAGGAATTAAAGTGTTTTTTCTTCTTAAATGGAAACGCACCAAGGACTTCTGCACACCATGAAATTAGTATGGACTAACATGGATTTTTCCAACTCGGTATCACATCTGTTGTCTATCCTGTGTCCTAATAGGTTATACTTGACCATGCAGGCCCCATGCAGAAGACCATTGTTCATATACAGTCCTATGAAGAAGCTCTTCAGCTACCAGGGGTGAAAATGCAGCCTTTTTCGGTCTTCCAAAGAGCAAGGCAACTCTTGAGAGAATTGAAGAAATTAGAAAAAATTACTAAGGAACAAAATGATCTCCTAGAGGTAATTGATATTTTTTTTTTTTTATAATTTTGATCATTAGACAGTATTGTTCTTACAACTGTATAGTACACCTGCGGTGTAGTGGTTTGGGGTTTAGTCCTGAATTTCTTTTCAGTTTTTCAGTTCAGTCCCAACTGACACCAAATGTTTTAGCATATTGTAGAAGAAATGAAGACCTAAGTATACTATGACTCAGGTTTGCATGACTCATGATTGAAGTTTAGCATTATATGCTTGAACAATGCTCAAGTCCTTAAACTTACCTTGAACATGGAAATCCTTTTTTGACAGCCACCTGACAGACATTGCAGACAATTAGTAGTGGAAAGTGTTTTACTACAGATGATCTTCCCAGATCAGTGTGCCAGGAACATGACCATTTTCTACCACTCTCACTTGGTTAATTTATTAGGTTGAGGCAGGGCAGCTCCTGCCCTCTGAAGATCCCATGCAAGGATGTGTCACCATAAGTGAACATGTGACCAGGGGCTTCGAGATGCTGTTGGCCAGACCAGGTTTGGAAACAGAACTGATACAACAGCATCAGTGTGATGCACAGCAGTAGGAGAAGGCAGTGCAAATGAGTCAGTGAGCATTAACTTAAGTGCATTAACTTACGTTATTAAATAGCTGTGCTCTCTCCCAGCTTGAAGTTGATGCTGTTGTACCAGCTCAGGAAGGTTTTAATGCAGGGGTATCGGCATCAAACCCCTCTGCCCAGGGTAGATACACTTGAAGGCAACCTGAAATTTGGTTATACATATTCCCATATCAGCAGAGGTATGAAAATTCTTATGTGACCCGTCCATTTCTCAGCAGGATGATAGCAGCACCTTCAAAAATTATGCAATGACTGCTGATTTGTTTTTCCAAATCTATTACGCTAAAGGAGATGCTTTAGAACATCTAACTTCTTACCTGTCATTTTGGAGGCCAGGCAGACACAAGTGATAGCTAAAACATGACTTTGATTTTATGTTTATGAAATAAAGAGCACCACACCAAGAGAAAAACTCAAACATACTACAAGCATTACTGATGCATACTTGGAGAGAAAACACTGACTATGTGAGATCCATATGGTCCCTATGATCTTTTTTTTCAGTCCATGCATTTTCTTATGTCTGAAATATGAATGTGATAAAATGTACCTTTTTCAGACAGTTACCAGATTAAATAATTGAGAATTTTTGCAACACTTTAAAACTGTCAGAAACAGGGCATTTTGCAATTACAAAATGTTATCGTGAGACTTCTAACTGCTTTATGTGGAGCATTAGGACAAGGTTTAGATATTTCCTCTTTTTGAAGCAGCAGTAATCGTCTTTGCTCAGAACCTGCCTTTATATCCTAGCAATCCAACAATCTGTAACTGAATGAAATTTCTTTATGAGAAAACATGTTGGAAAAATTGCAATTCTTGGCAGCTGGGACATTAAACTGCAACAAAAGACATTCAGGTTCTGTTGAATGGGTTGGAAGCAGCAATACTACACAAGTCTAGCACCTGATAAGACATTACAAAGGATAAAGCTAAAGCTATTATAGGTTGACATTTTTAGTGCTACATTAGAAAGATAGTAAGTGTCCTGAAAGAGAGGAAAGCAAATGAGATGCAAGTTTCCTGTATAAATATATATGTAGTTACTTTATT
Organism: Coccyzus lansbergi; assembly: GCA_033558105.1. NCBI lineage: Eukaryota > Metazoa > Chordata > Aves > Cuculiformes > Coccyzidae > Coccyzus > Coccyzus lansbergi. The sequence continues at coordinate 1,520,371 of JAUMJK010000907.1, forward strand.
TCATAGAATAACCAGATTGAAAAAGACCCAAAGGATCATCGAGTCCAACCATTCCTATCAAACACTAAACCATGCCTCTTAGCACCTCGTCCACCCATGCCTTAAACACCTCCAGGGAAGGTGACTCAGCCCCCTCCCTGGGCAGCCTCTGCCAGTGCCCAATGACCCTTTCTCTGAAAAATTTTCTCCTAATGTCCAGCCTAAATCTCCCCTGGTGGAGTTTGAGGCCATTCCCTCTTGTCCTGTCCCCTGTCACTTGGGAGAAGAGGCCAGCTCCCTCTTCTCTACAACCTCCCCTCAGGTAGTTGTAGAGAGCAATGAGGTCTCCCCTCAGCCTCCTCTTCTCCAGGCTAAACACCCCCAGCTCTCTCAGCTGTTTCCTGAAGATTAATCTTGTAATGTTAGTATTTGAATGTGTTTGCCCCTATTTTGCTGTGCAGTGATGTGATAGGGTATTGCACTAATAACTCTTGTATAATTAAGTTGCAGTTTAACACCCGTAAAAGCCTAACACACATAAAACCTGTAATAGGTAGTGTAAATGCTTTGGGGCAGGATTTTAGGCAACTTAAATCTGCATTCTGCATTGCCCTCTGTTTTTCATTGTGGCCTCTCAAGTGCCACACCTGTCACTCCCTAAATAATGTCATCAGGAAGAGGAGTTGGAAGCCGAAGCTGCTTCTACTGGTTTTCTGTGGAAGACAGTGGCAGTGTTTGCATATCTAATAATTTACTGTACTCATTTCTAGTAAACTCTTGCATAACAAATACAGTGCCTGCTGCATGTGTGCTACAGGCAGGCTTTTTCCATGGGTAGATCGACTGGCATTACCACAACATGAAAAGGTCAAGAGCAAATATTAAGCAGGAAATAACTCAAAAGAAAAGCAGCACTTCTAGGAAGAGATTCAGTGCCACATATATAGTGTAATTCATGTTATATTAGGAAGAGGATAAAATAAGATATTAGGAAAAGGGTAAAATAAAATAAGATAAAATAAGAATAAAAACAAAAATTACGCCCCTTAATGGAAGTCAGGGAACCGGTGAGTTATTTTCAGGCAAGTGTCTGTGTTTGTGTATCTGCCTGTGATAGAAAACACTGGAGTCGGTATACAAAGTATTCACATTCTTTAGTTAGTCAAGGAAGTTTGAGGTAGTATGTGTTTTATCTATTCCTAAGCAGTCCTTTTATGTGGAATGGAAGGTATGGATAAGACAATCTCCCTTCTAGAAGGACTTCTAGTTTCTCATTGAAACTGAGCAGAAGAAAAACTTTTTTTTTTTTATCTTATGATTCTTTCGCTATGGCATGAAGATTGCAAGCCACAATTAGTTATCTTCCTCAACAATTTGTTGTTTCATTGTTTTTTGTTAAGTGGGGGAAAATAGGATTTTTTTTCCTTTCAAAAATTGTAAGTAAAAAAAAATATTTAGAACTTTATTAGTTTGCATTTTATTAAGAGTAAGAACTATTGTGAAGAAGTGACGGAAGAAACAGCACTGTTACTGTCAAGAAAGACTCTTTACTCTGAAAGTGGGAATCTCTCCACACTTTGCAGAGAGATTTTTCCATCTGTCAGGTTTTGCAGGTGCTTCTGTTGGCGATGAGAGTTCAGTTTTAGCTGTTGTAACATATAGTATGTTTTCCTATGAAAGAAAACATAGAGAAAACTCACACAAAGTGGAAATACTTATAATTTTAATGGAAAAATATTCATATTGTCAAGTACTGCAGTTAGCTTATCCTCTGAGCTGCAGTGTTTGCCTGGTGAAGAGCACAGTTTGGTTTTGGTCAGGGCAGAATTATCTGGCAGTAGACCTGAGCACCAATATAAAACAGGTAGGCTTTCTAAACTGATATAAAGCCCTGCAATTTCTCTTTTTTTTCCTTTCTTTTTTTTTTGTCGGACTGTTCTAAAATGAAGTGAATGTGATTAAATATGCTCCATTTTCTTTTTATAGCCAAATTCATAGTTCTGCTTCAGAGTAAGCAAAGATGTACTTCAAGGCAGGATACTCCACTCTACTTCTAGTTATAGGTAGAGCAGTTTGTCTTTAGCAGGTGAACTTTGTGAGGATAGATTTGCATGAAGTTAGCAGAGCAAACAATGTTTTGTGTAACCTCAGATGCAAAGGAGGTTTCAGTACTGTTCAGCACAACCTTGTTGCATTGCTGAATAGTTTGTTTCTGTACTAGTTAATTGAGAAGTATTTATGAGAATTTCTTTTTTTTTTTTGTAGGAAACTGTAAAGCAAGCAGGAGAATGCGAGCAAGAAATTGAAAAGTTAAAACAGTTCTTAAAGAACCATGTGGCTGAAAAATCACAAGAAGATCAACCACTGTCTCAGAAGGCTGATTGTGCTGAGGTCAGTTTAATTGTTTTTTCGCTGCTGTCTGTTACTGGACTGACTAACACTAATCATAATGATGTAGAGCAAGGAGAAACAGCAGTGTGCTTGCCCACCACAGTCAAGCAGGCAATTGAGTTACTATGGCGTGATTACACGTATATAGGTTGACATGTATCAAGAGATATTAGAGTTAATATTATTTTGCAATTCGGGTATATCTTTCATAATATACTCCTTATTGACTTTGTTGTCATTTGTACGCATATCAGCTTCTGAGGAAAATTTGCAGTGCTGTTTTTATGACAACTGGCAGCTATTCTGGTGAAACAGTATGCAGCACTGATAGCTTGTCTGTGCTTATATTCCTGCTAATGTTGCTGATGTAACAGCTTAGGATAGTGCATCAGGACAGAACTGAGACAATTTCTGATCACTGACAGTGCAATGTTACTTATGGTGATTCTGGTTAGGGTTGGATTCTTTTAGACCCCCTTCCTCATCCTCACAGCCACACTTTGGTTTCATCAACTGATAAACATGTATTACTTCTCTCCCTGCAGTCAGCTGCTTTCTGTAATGGATGAATTGATTATTTAATGCAAAAATAAAGAGTGTTTTAAGGACAGCACTGCAGAAGTCAGGAAGTGGCTAATTAAATGTAATGACTATTTATGAAGTGCCTCAGAAGTGCTCAGGGTTTTGCAGTCAATCACAGTAAAGTTAATACCCATACATTGTAGTTAACTAATAACTATAATTACTCAGTAGGCTCCTAAGTACATAGCTGCTCTGTTTCCAGGTGGTTGGATGTTGGAGGCATGATGCTAGTACCAAACGTGACTCATTTCCTGATCACTACTTGTTTTTGTCATTGAGCCTATAACTTTGTTTAGCAGCTCTTGTTTTATTATAGAAGAAAACTCGTTTCACAATTGCAGCATTTCATGAATTGAAGTGTTGCCCATCTTATTAAGGGGATTCAGATGAAGAAGCAATGTTGATAAAGATTTCATTTCCCAGAGGGGTTTGGCTAGTTTAGTTTGCAAAGCAGACCCCTTTCTGCAGTGAAACAAGTACTGCTCTTAATGGTCATTTGTAACAATATGGCAGATTATCATAGATGGCTGTTTCTTCATTCCAGTTACTTTTTCTTGCCTTTGCCTTTGTGAGATCTTTCCTCATGTTTTTGAGTGTACAGAAAGGAAATAAAGCCCTCCTTAACTGGGCAAAGTTACCATGTCTTCAAAAATCTGCTGAGGTTTCTGTCTCCACCCTCTCTGTCATGCAGCCACATTAGTATTAATGGGAGAAGCTGTGATTGAGAGAACCAACAGTCTTACTGCTTTCATCTGTCACAGATTATTACTTGCATAGCGTTATTCACAGTACGATAGAGCTGTGATAGTGCTCTTATTTCAAGCCTAGCTTCAAAGCTTCCTTTGGTGGACTGAGGCCAGTGTACAATGGGATATTTGGCCGTGTTGCAGTTTTCTGAATGAGTAACAATGCTTCAAAGAGCTTTAGCATTTTCAGTGATGAGGGAAATAGGGCATTTTACGCCTTGCCCGGTCTTACACTGCTGTTCATTGTAGTTTCTTTGCTTCTCTGGAAACTGGATGGTAGGGAAATACCATGGCAGAAAGCTCTAAGGACAGAACACCCACTAGAGCGATAGCTGTAATGAGGGAGAAATCTGGGACAGATTCATGTCCCTCTTTGTTAGGGCAGTGTTACTTGGATTATTGTTTAATCCTTGCAGAACATTAAATATTTTCCTTGTACCTTGTCAGGGACCGTTGCTCCCAATATCACGTTCAATGGCATGGGATAATTTTGGCCTTGACCACATCACTAAAAGCCACCAAATGGTTTGTTTTGGTTTTTTCAGACCAGCTTCAGCAAAGATGACTCCATCCTTATTGCTGCTGGTGCCCTCAGCAGGGCTTATCCCTAGTGCTTTGTCTCAGGTTTCCAGAGAAGGTGGCTGGAAGTAACATCACCTGCTCTGACACACAGAGTAATGTAACCCAGCTACATTCCCTCTGTCCTGAAGGAAACTCGTATTCCCATGGCTATGCAGGACCTAGTTAGAACTAGTTATCCAGCCTTTCACATTTCCTTCCAGACTACCAGCTTCTGCATTACAGGCAGCAAACACTGCCCTGTGCTGTATCTGTTACTGCTGTTTTGCATGTATCTGGACACCTGCAGTGACAATGGGGAACTGTCCCAACACCACAAAAAAGGAAAAAGTGGAAATGGCCTCAGTCCCAGTAAGATGCGTCACTGGTGTCCTCTGTTACATTACTTTTTGATTGAGTAAGAAAAATGGATGCTTACAGGTGTTGTTGCTCCTTAGGGGGAAATGGAAGCTGTAAAAGCAGAAATTCTAAAGCTGTGCCAAAAAAAGGATGATATCCTTACTGGCATGAAGAATTCCATGTCTGAGCTTCACCAGCGCTTACAGCAAGAAGTGCCTGACTCAGGAGATGAACCCACAGCCTCTGTATTAGCACAAACTGACTTGATTTGGACTGATGTTTCTGGTCATCAGGTAAGTGGAGCACCACATTGTGATCATTTACCCGAGAGCTGAAAGGGGAAGATAAATAACCCTTCCTCCTCCAGGAGGAGTGGCATAAGAGAGAGGAGCACCCCTGCAGCTATAAATCAATACTGCTGTTTTGCTTCCAAATAGTCTTAGAAGCTGAGACTTAAGTATGATGCATATCTAGAAGGTGGCAGAGAGGTATGCCTGTGGTTATTTTTTAGCATGAGCAGATCCAGCATGAAGTTTGCATCATGCAATCAACAGCAAAGTACTCAATGTATAGTTTTGTTGATAAAAGGTTGCTCTGGGATTTTTGGCACTTTGTTTTCATAGAAGCAAATTAAATTTGTCCCAGTTACAGGTGTGATATTGAGACATTGTAGCATAGAGAGGAGTCCCAGTTTTCAGAGATCCTTAGCACCTGCAGCTTTCAATTACCTTAACACAGATTGGCAGATCTTCAGTGCTTGTTACCCCAAGTGGTAACTTTGCTTTGGTTTACGGGCAGAAGAGAAGAGGTTTTTCATGTTCTTGTCATGAATAATTGGGCTCTCTCTTTATGTGTATTTCTACAGTTGAAAAAAAGAGGAATGTTGTCTCTTCTGCCTTCCTTAGATGAAGAATCAGAAGACTGTTCTTTCCACAGCAAGGTCTGTTCAGTCTTTATCTTATGTATACAGCCATATATGTAAAATAAAAAATTTTGATAGAGAAAAAATGATGAAAAATATGTAAATCTGAAATACTGCAGAACAAACTAAAATATCTGTTATCGTTCCATAATACTAAGAAATTGCACTCAAGGCAGCCTACTAAATATTACACAGCACCTCATTCTGTGATGTGTGATCCTGCTTTTGGTGTGATTGCTTTTACGTTAGTATGCTCTTTATGGAAGTGTTAGTGGCAAAATATGGGCCTAAATACCAGTGTTAATAGATGGGGTTGGGGTTCAGATAGAATCAGATAGCTTCTGAGGTGCTAAAACTTAAAAGAAACAACCGATATTGTTTGTACGTTTGAGCTTTACGAAAAGGGGGGGAGCTGATCAGACTGCTGGGAATGAAGTTAAGTTTGGAGAGATATCTGGGAGAATGGGAGAAGCTGGGAAACACTGCCCAAAATGCTGCTCTGAATCTGGGAAGTCTGAATGCCCAGGTGAACTGCAGATGAGCAAAGCTGGGAGCAGAATATCATGATGAAGGGAATAGCTTTTGGAAAAGTGAAAAAACAGACATGGAACTTCTTGCACATTTTCCTGCACCCCAGGGAATAAACAAGATTTATTTGGCTGAAATTAGCAATGTGCAGAAGGTGAGCTTGTAGCCTAGCTACCCACTTGCATAGCAGTTCGCAGACTGCCTTGGCTGGTAGTGACCAGCTACTGTCTTCTTCATCTCCTGGAAGGGATTGCTGCCTATACCAAGTTTTGAAGAATCACCATTTCTCTGCAGTCCTTGCCAAGGATTTTAATTAGCCTTTTTGCTACGTACTTGCAGGAAGATCAAAGCAATCAATGTCCTCTGGCTGCCATTCATCTTGCAGCAGAACTATAGAGCAAGGGATTGGTGGGATTTGGGAAACACAATAAAGATGGATAAACAAGGCAGAAATAGAGCAAAGCATTACTAAATATTTGTAGTAATTTACATTGCCTGAAGGAATATCTAGTCATCCTGTTCACAAGCTAATGCTGAACTTCTTTCAAAGGGAAGTACAACTGCAGAGAAAGATGTAAGTCTTTGGCCTTCAGAAAGACATGATGAAAGGCACAAAGAAGACAGTGCAACCTCCTGGTCTTCTGGTACCTTGTCAGATGGCATCATTCAGGTAATGCACTCGGGTTTATCTCCATGGGGACAAGAATTCATTTTCATGGAAAAGATCTGCAGCAGTCCTAAGCATTTCTGAATTCTGCAAAGCAAGAGAACTGTCAAGCTCTGCCAGGGGAGGTTCAGGCTAGACATAAGGAAAAAATTCTTCTCAGAAAGGGTCGTTAGGCACTGGAACAGTTTGCCCAGGGAGATGGTTGATTCACCTTCCCTGGAGGTGTTTAAGGCACGGGTGCTGAGGGACATGGTTTAGTGTTTGATAGGAATGGTTGGACTCGATGATCCGGTGGGTCTCTTCCAGCCTGGTGATTCTGTGATTCTATGATGACTTTATTCAGATGGTCTGTCTTCTATATCACACTAAGTCTTACCGTTTAAAGTCTATTTTCCTGTTGCACATACTGGTTGGACTCAATAACCTTGAGGGGTTTTATCTGACCTAAATGATTGTGTGATTTTATATTAACCTCTTCTAGCCTGACAGAGACCGCAAAGCTAGAAATACACACGCAGCAATTTGTTTCACTAGTGATTCTATTCTATGATTCCAATTCCTGGGAAGGCTGTGAAATGTGCATTTTGTTGGGGAATGATTTGGGGAAGAGGTTCTCTTTAACGTGAGAAGATCAGCACCGCAGACACTACATTGGCTACAAATTTGGTAGCGTTCCAGTCTTCTTCATGGTGTCTTGCTAGTGTTGTGATAGCTGCAATTGTTGGTTTTCATCTATCAATGTTACAGGCAAAAGAGAATTTCTCACTGTTAATATCTTGGGCCATGATGACTATAGGGTAAAGTGATTGCTGCCCTTTGAGGCTTCTCTTAACACAACAAGGCAGTAATCATACAGTCATAGAATCATTAAGGGTGGAAAAGACCTTTAAGTTCATTGAGTCCAGTTGGAAACCGTACTCTATGAAGTCCACCACTAAACCACATCCCTAAGTGCCACATCTACACTACTACACATCTACACTAACGATATAAATACTTCCACTGTTTTCCCTGTGTCTGCAGGATGCCGATGAGATAATAGAATCACGCAGTAAACATGATGAAGAAACATCTGTGCAGACTTTGCAGAGCCCTGAAGGCCCTGGCACAGGTGATGGCAGTCAGGCTATGGTGAGTTTGAAGGCCCAAATTAGGCTCAACAAGGTGACCTTCTGAGCTTGTTGTATAACTTACCTAGCAGGCAGAGGTCTTGTTTCATTCTGATTATGCTACTAGAGTTTGATGCGCTATTTATGATACAGTAGGAGACCTGCAAACCCACTGTTAACCTATTCATACTGCTGCTTCAGGTGATAATAAACACGTTTTGATTTGCTCCTTGAAAATGCATTTTAGTAGGGAACAAAATGGAGTATTTTCAGGAAGTATGATGCTGGCATTAATAGAGGGATTAATGGAGGCATTCGAGTGATGTAAACATATATCAATTATGAGATTTTTAAGCAGCAGCTGAAAGAGAAATCAAGGAGATCAACTCTCCTGTGTGTTTCTGCTTGGTGACTCATCCCACCTTTCGTGCACTCAGGTATCCCTGAGCAAATGCAAATCACTGCCTGGAAACCTGTTATACCATGTCCCAGCAGCCTGGCTGCTGAGTTTCCCTGTCTTTTTCTTTTTAACTTGTCTTTCTCTTCTTTTGTTGTTCTTTTTTTTAATATTTTTTTTGAGTCCGTGAACAAGTTGGCAGAGTGTTTTTGGAGCTCTATGAGTGTTAAAGTTAACCATTTCCCGCTGGTATGGAGAGGGGAAAGAAAGAACAACACGGGTAGATAACCTCATTTCTTTCATGTGCTTTACTTCAGAGTGAGAAGCTGCCTCCTGTCCCCAGCACCACCCAAGGCTCTCCAGGAGAAGTAGAGCAGTCGGAGGACGCAGTAAATCGTGGTCAGCCAGAAACAATCCTCCAGATGTGCCAGGCCCAGGTTGCCGAGCTGGAGCAAAGACTAGCCAAAACTAAGGTGTCTCTGGCATCAGTCCAGCAGACCTCTGAAATGCAAGTGGTGGAACTGGAGCTTGCTGATTGCCAGGTAAAATGGAGTGGTCAGTTTACTGCTGCCTTCCAAGCAAGATACCCTTTCCTGGGGTATGTGTGTCTGCAGAAAAACTGTGCTTACTCCTCCTCTTCTCACTGCTTGCATCGGCTTCATTGCACTGTGCAAACACCAGGTAACCACTTGGCTTCAGCTTCGGGAGCTGCCTCCCAAGGGGTTGTTAAAATACCTATTTTTAGAGTTGAGTTCTTTATGCATCCAGATGGTTTTGGTAGATTTTTTTGAGTATTTTTAAAGCTTTGTTATTCCTTGGATTATTTTATTGGTTAGAGAAGGAAGTATTAGAGAGTGTCCAGCAGAGGGCCATGAAGATGATGAGGAGACTTGAGCATCTCTCTTAGGAGGAGACTCTCTCTTAGGAGGAAAGGCTGGGAGACCTGGTTCTGCTTAGAATAAAGAAGAGAATACTGATCATATCAATGTTTATAAATATTGAAAGGGCTTGTGTCAAGAGGATAGGGCAGGCTCTACTCAGTGGTGCCCAGTGACAGGGTGAAGGGCAAATGGCACAAACACAGGAAGTTTCACCTAAACGTGAGAAAAAACTTCTCTACTGTGAGGGTAACAGAGCACTGGAAGAAGCTGCCCAGGGTAGTTGTGGAATCTCCTACTCTGGAGATATTGAAAACTGGCCTGGACACATTCCTTTGTAAACGTCTTAAGGTGAATGTGCTTTAGCAGGGAGGTATGGATGATGTCCAGAGGTCCCTTCCAACTCCAACCACTCTAATTCTGTGATTTTCAGAAATGGTCCTCTACTAACAGAGTTTGAAACGTCTATTAAAAGGCAGCTTTCCATCGTTCTCAATCATCAATCATGATAAATTAGCTAGGAAATAAAAGAATCTTTCGATATTTTCACTTCCTATTGTGATAATTTAAAAGACTTTTTTCAAAAATCTGCCAGCATAGATAGAAAGATAGGGGCTTTTCCCTAACTATCTGTGAACAGTGGGGATATTTGGACTTATTGCTGTACTTCAAAGGCAATCTTTTTCCCCAGATGTCAGGGGATGGAAGGGAGTAGGTAGCATCTGTTGATGAAAACAGGCAGGGGGAAAAAGGGCTGTCACGAGGGGCTGGGTTGGACAACAGTCCTGACATGCAGTTTTTGCCTCCAGAGTGCAGATGAAAAGCAAACGTGCAGGCACATTGCTTTGTAGTTCCCTGCAGTGCCAGTCTGGTGTACCAGGTTGCTTCTGAATCTACCTAAAGGAATGATCTTCACTCACCTCAAAGGCACCCGCACTAAAATATCCCCATTTTAAATTGGTAGGAGATGTTTTCCAGTGGTTTCATTCTTGTGTGGGGGCATTTTAATAGGAATTAAACCAAGTGCTTAAGTGCCGAACTCAGTGGTAATTAGGATCCTGAATGCACTTAAGTTAGCAAGCTCTGTCTGGGTCCTGTTTGGGTTCTTGTCAGCTTGGGCTTCACCAGGGCAGTTCCAACTAGTAAAACCAAGCAGATGTCAGGCAGCTGTAAGTGCTGCTGAATTCCTGTTGGCTTTGAACAGTTTGGCTCAATGTTAAGACTTGAATTTGATGGGGAGGCAGGTTTTTCTAACCTAGTCAAGACCCGCACAGAAAAATACACATAGCAGAAAGCAGAAGCAAGCGTTCCCTAGATATGAACACACGATGGAGAGCAGTTAAATTATCGCCATTGATTATTTGCTGTTGAGCCATGGTACTTGTCTCCACTTGTCAAGTTTTATACGTGAGTTTAAAATATTGCAGAGATGCACTTTGATTCACAGGAGCTTGAATCAAAAACCAGACCCCAAGGGTTTAAAACGGCCTTTCTGAGTAATGGCACTGCTGCAATGTTTTGGTAATTCAGCATCATTCCTTCCAAAAAATGATGTGATTATTCTGTGCTTTGCTCCTTCTCCTTGGTTGCATCCCAGTGGAGTCTTTTCATCTGTGCTCTCTGCTTTTATTACTCCATGTCCAAATTAGTATAACTTCCTGGAAGGCTGTGGTTTGGAACAGTTTTAGGACTAGCTCTGTATAAAATTTCTTTACTTGTTCAGAATAAAGAAGAGAATCGATTGGAGAAAATCTAGGGAGTTTGAAGCAATTTCTCCTTTTGTGTGTATGTTTCTATTCCTTGGAGACAGGGCAGGTGTGAGCATTGACTTCAGAATGTTATCAGGAAAGGGGTGTTGTAGTTCTAAGAATGAATAACTGACTCCTGTCCCTTCTAGGCCGTGTTATCAGAGATTGAACAAAAGATTGTTTCTTTAATGGAAGATTGTGGAGATGATATAGACTACCAAGAAGAATTAGAGGCTACTTCCTTGAGGCTGAAGGAAGTGAAGTGCATTTTGGAGGAAGTTCAGATGATGCTGCAAGAAAAAGGCAACGCAGAGCAGGTAAAGCATATGAATGCTATGCAGAGCAGGAGTGAGTTACAGTGCTTTAATGTGCTGCATTTGCAGAAGAACAGCTAGAGCTCACCACATGAAGCAAGGAACGAAGAAGAGTCCTACTTATGTTATTCTCCTTTATGGTGCTGTATCAATATTTGTAGTTTGCAGCAAGCAGTAGATATTTAAGTGGCATTAAGTGCTCAGAAGCAGAGGTTTTGAATCCTACTCAGAAGCAGGATTTTGCGAGGAGTGCAATAAAAGGATATAATTGGGGTTTTTAAGGTTGTTTTTTAAAATGTCTTTTAAGTTCCATGCTGTTTATCTGTGAGAGAGGCCTTTAAGGGGTAACTTTGTCTTTGGAGAAGGCAGAAATGGCAAGGGCAGTGACTGCCAGCTCTTCTGTGCCACGGATGCACACTCTTTGTGGAGTCTGCCAAGCGGCAAGACACTGTCTCCCACCTCAGAGCTAATTCTTACTCTGTTGTGCAAGGGGCAAGAGAAACCCAGCTGATCTGTTTGTGTAAAAGCAGCCACAGTCTCCCTGGTGCTGGAGGAGCATAATTGAAAAGGGAGCTTGTGTGGCCCAGGAGAGAATTAGTGATGATAAAGACTCCTGTTGTAATATCTGTGTGAGCACAGACAGAAAGAAAATCCAGATTCTTGAGCAAATGCATAAACAAATTGCACATCCATATAGTTCTGTCCAACAGTAAGAATAGAGGGTTACTATCAGTTAATTTGCTAACAAGAAAGATAAAACAAGCTTTGTAACTGGGAGAGAACCGCAAAAACTTCAGCAGATTAAAATGGATCAAACTTTCAGTAAACGCGACTGTACAGAGATCATTGCAGTTTACGGCTTCCTCACAAGGGAAGAAGGAGGAGCTGATTTCTTTTTTCTGGCACCAGTGAGAGGACCTGAGGCAATGGCAGGAAGCTGTGCCATGGGAGGTTTAGAGTGATGAAGAGGTTCTTCCCTCAGAGGATAGTGGAGCACTGGAACAGGCTCCCAAAGGAATTAGTCACTGTGCTACACCTGACAATATTCAGGAAGCACTTGGACAACAACCTCAGGCATGTGGTGTGAATGTTGGGGACAGGAGTCAGACTCAGTGATCCTGGTGGGTCTCTTCTGATTGAAGGCATTGTATGATTCTAGGAATGCCTGCTTCTCCTTGCCTTTTATCTCTATAAGGATGGCACTCAATGGCTTTTCAGTTTTCATATGTGCATAATTTGTTTCTGACTGCTTGGTTTCGCTTTAGAAAGTTCAGCTCAGGAAGAAATACATCCCATAAGAATACATGTTTTCAGAGAACAGTTTATTTGGTAAACTCATGTTTGCACATCAGCTACATTTTATTGTGAAAGATGTATTGTTTTCTCTGCTCAATGAATTCAGGTAAAATGTGATTGGAAAAGCACAGTCATAATTTCAGATGAATATGACTCTACTGTTCGTGCTGTTCTTTGTGCACAGGATCTGAAAGTGAAAGCAACTGAACAGAAAAGCCTTATTGACTTCATTGAGTCGTGTGTGGAAAAAATGCAGCTGCAGTTTGAGGACAGCGTGACTCAGAAATTAGAATCAAGGTACAAAATAATTAAATAAGTTGCCAGATTCAGCGATGTAGAACTGCCTAACCCTGCTGAAACTTTGCAGTGGCACCATTGGTTCTGTGCTGGGATATCTGCCTTGAGAAGAAAAATTGCAGAAGCTGGGAGATTTCCACCGCCAACGGTCTAAAGAAATGGAGTTACATTTCAGTGACAGTGTTTTTGGTACTGGGCTGTGTTCAGTGTTCAAAGTCAGTCTTGATATCAGGCAGGATTTAGACCTGCCATAAACAAATGCAGGCCCTTTTGGAGGCAAATTGGGGGGATCTCTGTTCACAGCCTTTACTGTACGCATACCCAGCCAGGTTTAAAGGCAGCATCTTTGAACAGATGACATTGGGATCATGCACCTTCCAGCTTGGAATTAAGACATGCTACAGGACTGTGCTCCCCACATTGTTATTTTGGAGATGGAGGCTGCCAGGAGGCTCCTAAGGTGTCTCATGTGAAGGGAAAAGTCAAAAAAAGTGTATCAGCACCTGGATCAAATATCATCCTTATGCTTGATTTCACTCTGGTTTTGGGGCAGGAGCAATCAAAACTAATCTTAGACAAGAAGTCTTACAGATTTAGTTTTGCTTATTCTGCTTCACTACTTGCCATTCTAACGATGTTTTCTGAACACAGCAACAGAGAATCTGATCCAGAGATCAAGCAACCTGATCCTGCCTTAGCTCCAAAGGACCAAACGGGTAATAAATGGCAATACTTACAACAGGAGCTGTCATCTAAGATGAAATCTCCTCTCTGCCAGCTCGTGGAACCTCAGGTCTGTATAAATTCAGTAAAACGCTCTTTCTGCATGGTGTTGGTTGTAATAGTAATTAGTGTATTTTTCTGCATTGTCAAATTGTCTCCTTAGTTTTTTCAAGAGAACCAAGAGAGTTAACCAGCAAACCACCAGCTGATTTTTGTGGATATGGGTTAAGTCTCAGTTCTTGCAAGTGACAACATTTTGGTCAAAACAAAACTCTGACTTAGATTTTTTTTCTACCATTTGCTACTGTATTCTCTCTCACGAAACAGAGGTGGAGTTTGGATTACAGCAAATGCACACTGTTCTGATCAGACTGCAGAATTTTACTGCTTGGACAAAACTACAATTACTGTTAACAACAGTTTTGTTGACATTAAATTAGAATGCCTAGATTCCATGTTATCCAGAATTACTGCATCACATGGAAGAATCTCAGTCATGTAAGTGGGCAAATGTCAGCTATTTCTCAGGCTAGACTTACGCAGCAGTGGGCGGCAGAGCTGCCTTAACACAAACTGCAGCTTTAAACTGGGAGTCAGGCTCCTTTTTCAGTTAATCTCCCATCAGAGCATAGCCTACCCAACTAATTTTTGCCTGTAGAAGGGGAACCCTACAGTCCAGGTGCTTTATATTAATGCCTTGAAACTTTAATTTTTTTGAAACTTTTCATTTCAGCTGTTCACCTACTTGCAATATTCTTTTTCCAAATGTTAGATTGTAACAAAGATGAACACGCTGCCCCGGAGCACGTTCGCTAGAACAGGAACCCCAACTGTGGAAGAACTGAAAACTTACACTGTCCAGCTGGGAGACCTGAGCCAAGAAGCAAATGTGGTGCATGCAGAGGTAAAAATGGCATAAGTCAGCACTACAAGGAATATCAGGGGTTCTAGACGCGAGGCGCTGGAAAACAGCCAATAATTGTGTTGTCACAAATGTCATTCACTGTAGTGTATGTTTTGCATCAGATATGGATATGCATCAAATATGTTAATGTCAGCTTAGTATTTTGAGAGGAAACATTTCAAGACTCCGCTATGATACTTCTGCTTCCTGAATCCCAAGATTGCTCTCTATAACTACCTGAAAGGAGGTTGTGGAGAGGAGGGAGCTGGCCTCTTCTCCGAAGTGACGGGACAGGACAAGAGGGAATGGCCTCAAGCTCCGCCAGGGGAGATTTAGGCTGGAGATTAGGAGGAAGTTTTTCACAGAAAGGGTCATTGGGCATTGGAACAGGCTGCCCAGGGAGGTGGTTGATTCACCTTCCCTGGAAGTGTTTAAGGCACGGGTGGACAAGGTCCTGAGGGACATGGTTTAGTGTTTGATAGGAATGGTTGGACTCGATGATCCGGTGGGTCTCTTCCAACCTGGTTGTTCTATGATTTACTAGTGTGCTTAAAACTCCCTTTAACTCTATAAAGCAAGGATCCCGTGAGTAATTTCAGTAAACCAGTATTGGAACTGACAAGATTAATTGTGTTCTGCCCATCCTGAGACTAGAGACTTGTAAGACCACAGTCAGTCCCAAGACATAAGGGATCATCATCTCATCTCTGGCCTTGACAGCTCTGCATATTACATGCATACAGTTCTCTCATCCAAGTCTTTCCTTCAGTGCTTCGTTAAGTCCATTTTATTATTAGATGACTGAACCTCTACCCTTATACATGAATAAACCTTAGCCCTGCATTGAGTGAAAATAGTAAAAGTTCTGACTTGCCTTCACCCAGGATAATGTGGCAGAGGAAGCCTCTTCCAATTTGATGAGAAAATTGTTTGAGCTGCTTCTGGCAATCAGCAGATGTTTGAATAACATGGAAGAGATGTTAAACACCTCAGTCCTGTCCACCGAAGAGGCAGCCGTGCAGCAGGCTCTTTTTAAGGTAATTGTTTAAAGCATGCAGGGAAGGAGACACCCTGGTGGATTCCTGTTACAACAGAATATACGTATATATATATATTTCGGTGGTATTATTCAGGAATCACACCTCCAAACTGTTTGGTGTTGCGCAGATCTGAGCTTATTGCCTTTAACAACAATTGTCTGCTTGAGTCCTGCTACCTGTTACTGACAAGAATCCTTGGACGTAGACTGTTTTCACTCATGTTATCTTTCTTTTAACCCTTTAGACTTTTTCAGTGGAGCTACAAAATCTTCACACTTACCTCAGTGATAAAAAGGATGATCTTCTGAAGTCTATTAGCAGTGCTGGTGGGAGCAGGGATGTGTTCTGCGAGTGCTTTAACAACTTACAGGCGCGGCTGGAACAAACTCAGGCTGCCACTGTTTCAAGGAGCAGCTCAATGAAAGCTGAGCTGGATCATAATAGCAATTATCAGGTACTCCACTGCCTAAGGCACACTTTGTTTTACAGCTTCTGTTAGATTTGTCAGTGTTAATGTATTAGGGTTACAGGTGAGCAATCATTCACAGGCTCTAAAGATGTGAATTGATTTTGCTGTTATTTATAGTGCTGTTTGCCCTGCTGACTGCCTTAGAGGCCTTGAACACAGTAGAAAACTTGCATGCAGAAAGTTTGGAAGTAACCTGAGATCCCACGTATGCTGAGCTACAGGTTAAAGCAAGTTTCTATGTGTAGGGATTAGTCCAAGGAAGCTTTTGTGTGGACTCAGGAGAGGCAGGCTGCTTCTCTCTTGGCACCATGTCTGGCACTGGACTCCTTTTAGCTACGTATTGGAGGTTGATCTGAACATGTTCAATTGGATTTTGTGCCACAGTAGCAGAATCTACATTTTTTTTTTTATTCATTTATAGTAAAACAGGTAGTGAGAAAATTTTCTATGGAGTCTTGTGATGAGAGAGAATCTAAATGTACCAGCTGATACTGGAAAGTATTCAGGTCGAGCGTAGAGGCTGAGGTAATGGAAGGGGAGTGTGGTCTTTGAAATACAGTTTCCAGTGTTTGGCAAATCCCCAGGCTGGTCACGAGCTGCAAGTCAGCCTTGCTCTTTACTGCTGAATAATAAAATAGTTCCTTTGGAGAACACTGGGAGGTTGTCTGGAAACAGCAGGAAGACTAGTGTTGCAGTGTTTACTTAAACAGAATCCAGGGAGCCTCATCAGTCACCAGAAGTGGGATCATTTTCAGAAGAGAATAATTTGTTTCTCTATAAGTTTTCTGGGCATTACTGGTCAGAGAGAATCGTTGTGACAAGGTAATCTGCTTTCATGCACTATACAGACTGCAGAATTTCCCTCTATAAATTACTGCTTTGAGCTCATAATACACATCTTTTATTCTGTTATTTTAAAGAGGAAATAAGTGGTTTTGCTGCAGGAGGTAACAATTCTGTTTGCTGTGTAATTTTGTCTGGTCATTGCTATATTCCTGACACATCATATACTTCTGACGTTTATTTCGTCTACAGAATGAAGTCAGGCTGCTCTATGATCAGTTAACTAAGAAAAAAGCTACTCTGCAACAATGCTTGAATGCAATACGTGGATATAACGTTTCTGAACAGCGTCAGGTAATTTCCTTTGAAGGAAAGAAGAGGAAAAACTCTCAGCATTAGCTATCATTTCCAGTTTTCTGCAATTTGTTATATTCCAGCTTTCTAAAGTATGAGTCTCACTTAGGTTTACAGAGTGGGGGAAAGAGAGAGTTCGATATTTGCCACTCCAGTCCATAGTCAGACCTAATTCCAGTCCTTTCAGTAACTGGAGCAGAGGAACCGGTCTCTCCACAACTGCTCAGAGCAGATAGACCCCACAGTATGGCCGGGAAGAGAAAGAGCCACCCAAAGTACAGCACTTCACACGTTACACCTATTGATATGAAAAATAATTTCTCTTCATGGCGATACGACTCCAGTATTTATATCTTGTCCTTCAGGATTTACGAGTACTTTATCATATGGCGTTTGACCAGTTAAGCTATTTTCTTTGACCTTCGCAGGGATTAGTGGAGATGTAAAAATGAATAGACTGCATATCCTCTCCAGAATGGTCATAGGCCATCTGCTTGTTGGTGGAGCAAAGAGTGCTTATAAGCTCATTGGATCGTAGGGTCTCATGAATTTAGGCAGTCCTAGTGCATCCTGGCCCTGCTGCATAACTAGTGAAAATCAAAAGTTTAATGGAACAGAGTTCTTCCTAATAGCTTATTTTATCCTTACTTCAGAAAACTGATGCCTGTGCTTTGGAGCTACAAGAATTTGAAAACCAAGTAGCCAAATTGAGAGAACATGGGGAAAGACTTCAGTTACCTACCACCTTAATCCAGCAAGTTTATAAATTAGAGGTAAGAACACAATCCAGTTCCTGCTTACTTAGCACGGTTTGTTTCTTCTAAGCAAGAGATTATTAGATTCAAAAGGCTGATGGTTATTGTGGATCCTGGAATGCGTGTGTGGGTTCGTAGGATTCATTTCTGTCCATGAATAACTGAACTGCATTCATATTGTAGGATGTTTTGGATGACATGTGGGGTATTCTGAAAGCAAAGTACGTGGAACTGAACTCCCCTTCTGTCAATGAGAGCCAGTACGAGGACTTACTTCGTGGATTCGCAGAGCTGGTAGCTATTGGACAGGAGAAGGTTGCACGAGATCCAAAGGAGCTAACGAAAAGCAGAGCAGTCCTACAGTCACACTTGGAAAATCACAAGGTATAAGATGCTTATCGCAGCAGAGTTGAGATCAGCATAGCAGGAGCGCTGTTTTCTGTAACTGGTTTCTCCCCAGTATTGCAGAGGATAAGAAGCTCATAGTGTAGCTGAAGGACTGGAGTATGTGCAGAAAACACAGCAGAGTTTTTCAGTAGATCAAAACAGGACTCACTAAAATATGAAAGAGAAGTTGTTATCACAGTTTTGATGACAAATTAAGGTCAGGATTTCATATTTGCAAGTCTAGCACCACTTTGGCTCACCTTAGAACATATCGATATGTGAGGGAAACACATCCTTCCTATTAGTGGTAATAAATCAGCAGTGAAGTTCCTGAGGATGCTGCCTAGCAACTGGGAATTGAGTCTTTGATCTGCTGGAGGAAACTTACTCCTATCAGCTCCTTTTCCAAAGGGAGGATAGTTTAGATCCTCCTTTTGGCAGCCCAGTTTCCCCTGTACCCAGCTGCTACATGCTTGATGGGAGGTGGCTGAGAATGCCCCTGCATCCTCACTGTCCTGCCACTGATCAGTAACTTTGCATCTTGGGATGGTGCAGAATTGGGGTAGAAGTTTCCTAAATCAGGCTACGAGGGACTGTGAAACTGGCTGATCTTCTCAGTGAGTCTTGTCTGTCTTTTTCATACTCCTGCTGTAGGTGTGTGATCTGTCTTAGAGAGCAAGCTTTGACTTCTTTTTTTTTTTCCAGGCTTTTTTCCACAACCTCATGACCTGCATGACTTTCATGCAAGCGATTTCCAAGAAAGTGGCTCCCTCCATCCTGCAAAAGAGAGAGGAATTCTGGACAGAGCTGGTGAATAAAGTCAAGTTGCTGGAGCAGAAGGCCTGCCAGTATGGTTTTCACTTAGAGAGCCTGTTGAAGGTAATGAGTCAAAAGAAATCCAGAATAAAAACTAAGAGGAAGAAGAAGAGTTTCCACACCAGTGATTCTTTGACTAGTAGTTGTCCTTTCCTCTCTCCATTGGACAGCAACAGTCTATAATTTGGGATGTGTGTCAGTAAACCATCTCTCTTCCTTGAAAACCCCTGGAAGGGGACATTTCAATGCATTACTCTGACATGGGTGGGATTTTATGACTTCTTGCAGTAATTTTGGAGTGCCTGAACTCACAGGAGAGCCATCTAAGGCACAAAAATACCAGCAGCACTTTAAAACTAAAACTTTAAAAGACTCCTAGAGAAAAAAAAGTTAAGTGTACCACTTCAAAAGAGGAAACTTTGAAGTTATTAGAGAAGGAATTCATGCATTCGTCTATGGTGAAACCATGTCTCACTTTAATTTTCCTTATTATTCATCTATTTTGTGTTCTGTTTCATTAAAGTAAGAGATGCTGACGCTAGAATAAGCATTAAGGACTCAGTCTCGTGTATCAAAAATGCAGGTAGCTGTGTACTGTGTTAATGATGGTATCTATTTTTCAGGATTGGATGGAATTTGATGGTGAATGCCTCGTTTTCAATAAGGAGTTAGAGGCACTTGCCTCTGCCTTGCCTTCTGTGAATTTGGTTGAAGAAACTGAAGACCGATTAATGGAGAGGATTGCAGTTCTACAGGTATTTCTGCCTGTCTCTCTGACTGGTTTTCTTTGTGAATCTGTAGAGCTTTGTGTCCTTGTCTGTGTGTGGATGCAAGCCGAACACTTTTAAAAGTAATCATTTCAGCTATTGCTAGCTAATTTCAGCCAGAGGCTATAAATTCATTGAAGAGGGAGTAATGAGTCTGGCTATTTTAGAACTTTGTCTTCAAATATAAATATTTGGGAGAAGGGAGTGTGCAGGCTGCCTGGATCACAAGGAGCCTTGGGGTGAACACAGAGTCACTTCTCTGTAACTTAGGAATGATTTTCATGCCATGAATTAAAACCTGTGGAAGAGGAGAATCAACCCAGCACGTTCAACTATCTGAACCCCTGGCAGCAATAGGAGGGGTCTGAAGGTTTACCAGCTCCTTTGAAAATCCTGAGAATTCAAAATAAGATGGTCTCTTTATCAGAGAGTGCAGGGATAGGATGAGAGGTAATGGTTTTAAGTTAAAAGAGGGAAGATGTACCTGAAATATTAGGAAGATGTTTTTTTACTATGATGCTGCCCAGAGAAGTCATGGATGGCCCCCTGCCTGGAGGTGTCCAAAACCAGTTGGATGAGTCTTTGAGCAACATGATCCAGTGCAAGGTACCTCTGCCTGTAGCTGCGCAGTTGGAACTGGATGATCTCTAAGGTCACTTTCGACCCAAACCATTCTATGATTCCAACTTTCTCATGGGGATAGTCATACATTTGGACAGTGCAGCCAGATCTGATAGAGGGTGTTTGTCCATTGCTTGAGATTTACATGTGTCAAAAAAGCCCATAGATCATATCACAGTCATTCTGATAATGTAGAAATTGTATTGGGATCTGTCTTGATCTTTCCAGAGGAAACGAAAGGGAAAAAAATGACCTTTGTTGCCTTTGCATGTAATGAACTACAAGTTCCTTCAGTTTGGAAAAGGAAATGCATGACAGAGGAAATGTCAGATTAAGAAGTTATGACAAACGTGTGTTTTCCTAGCTGCATTTTCAGTTTTTAAAGTGTTCTTATTTTGCAAATTTCCCATACTCTGATAGCAAATGAAAAGCAGTGTTGATGAAAAGCATGCCAGGCTGTACCAGATGGTGAAAGAAGGCAAGAAATTACTGACTGCTGTGAGCTGTCCAGAAATAAGAAGCCAGATTGGGAAGCTAGAAGAGCAGTGGTTGTCTTTAACCAAAAAAGTTGGCCATGAAGTACACCGACTTCAGACCTTACTGAAGCTCTTGGTCAGGTGGGTATAACTAAGAAAGCAATTGGAAACATCAGCTAGAAATTAAGCTTTCTATCAATGTATTTTCTGAAACATGACTGTGAATTAATTAAAAACAATGGTCAGTTAACTTAGAAATGAGGAAAAGAAAAAAAAGTAGCGGTAACGGGTAACGTGTGCCTTTATTACACAACTGATCTTCTTCCACTGTGTAGCCTTCACTTCATGCTTACTTTTGCAAGAAAAGTATTTTGATTGCCGCTCTGGCAAAACCAGTGCATGTAGGTGAGGATGACCTGCATCGTGCTGCAGTTCCCATGTTGGCACTGTTACCAGAAACTCTGATCCTGCTGCCCTGAGCATTTTGGCCTGGAACAAATACAAGCTGGCCTGGATTGCCACACAAAGGCATAATGCGCCTGCCTGGCCACACACACAGCTCACCTAATGAACATTCACAACCTGGCTGACGTGCTACCCCAATATCTGGTTTGAAGCTCTCCAGAGGGGAAGGACTTTCACATGCTTTACATGCCCCAAGGCAACTGTTGGTGCTGTCCTGGAAGTCAGGGAGGCAGTTTGGGGCTCATTCCACCAGCGGATGGAGGGAGATCAGCTCTCCCTGCGCATGGTCTGTGTGGTCTGAGCTCAAGCTGGCTGGACCAGTAGTGTGGATGGAGCTTCCGCTGTTTCACAGTTATTTACCTGTGCTGTGTATGCTGTGGTGCATCTTGCACTGTGCACAATCTGCTTGGTGGTTTTGACCTGCAGCAAAGCTCCTCTTCACCCCCGTCAGCTTGTCCTGGCGAGTGCTGGGTGGATACAGGAAGAGGATGTTTTCAGGGGGAGCAGAGCATCTTTAAAGAGCTGACGGGAACAATCTCATGTGCACATCGATTCCTGGTGTAGCCATGCTTCTGCATGGTTATGGAGAAGCAAAGATGCCAGAATATCACATGCTTTCTCACAGAGAGCCGGACAGCTGGGGTGGTGAGAAATGAATCCTGGACACAGCTAGGAGATATATGTTTGTGTGCTCTGTTTTCTCCTTGTAGCTACAACAGAGACTCAGAGGAGTTAATGAAATGGCTGGATTCTGCTCAGCAGAGAATGAACTTTTGGAAGGAGCAGTCTCTCAATGCATCACAGGATCTTCCCACCATCAGGGATAACATTAACAGTTTGTTTGTAAGTCATTTCTTCTGCCAGGCTTTCATAAGACATTGTGACTAACCATGAAAAGTGACCCCTGTGAGTGTTTCTGTCTTTGCCACGACCCAGAAGCTGCCCACACAATATAGGAATGAGTGCCACAAAGGCAACCAACAACCTGTGTGGGGAGCCATGAGGATGGGAGGCCTCCAAAGACCTTCCTTCAGATGGTGAGGCCAGAGGGCATAAATCCTCTCATAATGAGCTCCCGAATGCAAGACATCACAGCCCAGACAGGATCTCTTAAGCACCTACAGCACAATGACTGGTTTGTGTCTTGCTCAGTAGCAGACAGAGCAGCTCAGCCAAGCTGATGGGCCCCTTCCCAATTGAATCTGGAGTGTGGGCTCAGGGAGCAGAGGGGAGGGCAGCGAGGCTGTGAGGATGGTGAGCTAGAGTGAGGGAAGGGAAACCTGCTGAAGTGCATTTTGTGTCTTTGCCTGCCCTGGGTGCTGTGCTCCCCCTGCACGACTACCCAGGAGGTTCAACCCCAGTGTGAGGCCTGGCAGAGGGAGGGAGTCTTGCACAGAAGGAAAGCAAAGCATCATGAAGGCTGGACTGGTAGATGTGACTTGGCCAGAGAACTAAGGACTGGGTTTGCTCTCAGGACCACTGTGTGAGGTGGGATGAGGTTATTCCCTATCTTTGTGGAGCAAAAGGTGGTGTTCAGCATTGTATCAAGCTGGGCAGAAGAAAAGCCTTACCTGCTCCACAAACGCATTGAGTTCAGGTTTTCTGAACTTTACCAACTTACTAAAATTCATTTGTTGGGGTGTTCTAGCTTGTGATTGTAAACTGGTTTGCGTTCTTCATTGAAACAGATGTATATTTACCCACTCTTACATTTCTCCCGTGCACCTCAGACATTTTGTAAGGAAGCTGATGAAAAGTCTTCCTTGAAGTCATCTGTGGTGACCACTGCCAACGAGCTCTTTCACGTAAAGCGAGCTGATGCCGCAGCACTTAGGTCATCCTTGGCAAAGATTGAGCAAAAATGGGGAGAGCTGATCACACAGCTCCCAACCATCCAAGAAAAACTTCATCAGGTGAGAAGATCCTCTGCTGCCATCTCTCAGTTCAAGCTAAATAATTTCTTTAAAATATTGCTACTGGGATTCAGTTGGTTGCTCCATAAAGCTCCCAAAGCGCCTCTTTCCTAATTAGCTGTCTGTCTTGCTTTCTGAATATCTCCAGTATTGTACTGCATTTAATTATTGAAGTGTTCTTCCTGGGCTGTTTTGCACATAACTATAATCTTTGTAGTTTTATATGGAAGTTTGTTGCAATTAGTGATGATTTTATTTCAAATTTCTGAATCCTTGAACTTTTATTAACTTAAATCACAAAAACATCCGGAGCATGGGGCTCACTTTCGAGTTCATATCTGAGTAATTGCAATTATAGTGCCAGAGCCTTTCTAAAAACTCAGATGTCATCTGCCTTGGTATTTCTAACAAGCAGAGAGTAGAGGATTCATTATGTACTTTACCCCTAGCTTCAGATGGAAAAACTTTCATCACGGGAAGCTATTGCTGAACTACTGACCTGGCTGGACCACGTGGAACAACAGCAGGGACAAGAGGAGCCAATAAATTCACAATGTAGTGCTGCCCAAGTCAGGACCGTCCTTCAGAAGTACAAGGTAAATGGAAAGCTGTAAGTCCATGCCTTCTATGAGGTGTTTGGCTGTAGTAATGATGGCAGAGCCCACAGGCACTGTCCTATTGTTCCCCTTACTCTCAGGACAGTTTCTTAAAGGTGCTTTAATATTTTCATTATAAAAAACTTTTACTTCCATGCCTCAGAAATCTCTTCCTGTCCTACAGTACCACTACTCCTTTCTGTGCTGTAATCTCCTTTTGCTCATGCTGTCCCATCTGTCTCACTTGTGTGCTCTCTCTCTCTCCTACATTCAAATTGGACTAGGTGATCACAAAATCACAGAATGACTAGGTTGAAAAAGACCCACAGGATCATTGAGTCCAACCATTCCTATCAATCACTAAACTTGCCCCTCAACAACTTGTCCATTCGTCCCTTAAACGCCTCCAGGGAAGGTGAATCAACACCCTCCCTGGGCAGCCTCTGCCAGTGACCAATGACTCTTTCTGTTGTCCAGCCTGAACCTCCCCTGGTGGAGCTTGAGGCCGTTCCCTCTCATCTTGTCCCCTGTCACTTGGGAGAAGAGCCCAGCTCCCTCCTTTCCACAACCTCCTTTCAGGTAGTGGTATAGAGCAATGAGGTCTCCTCTCAGCCTCCTCTTCTCCAGGATAAACACCCCCAGCTCTCTCAGCCATTCCTCATAAGGCCTGTTCTCCAGACCCTTCACCAGCTTTGTTGCTCTTCTCTGGACTCGCTCCAGAGCCTCAACATCCTTGTTGTGGTGAGGGGCCCAGAACTGAACACAGCATTCAAGGAGTGGCCTCACCAGTGCGGAGTACAGAGGGAGAATAACCTCCCTGGACCTGCTGGTCACACCATTTCTGATACAAGCCAGGATGCCATTGGCCTTCTTGGCCACCTGGGCCACTGCTGGCTCACGTTCAGTCACTGTCAGCCAACACCCCCAGGTCCTTCTCCTCTAGGCAGCTTTCTAGACAGACTTCTCCTAGTCTGTAACACTGCTCAGAGTTGTTGTACATTTGGCTGTGTTAAACTTCATGCCATTGGACTGCTCAGCGGTCCAGCCTGTTCAGATTGCTTTGGAGCCTCCCTGCCTTCCCACAGATTGACACTTCCACCCAGCTTAGTGTCATCTGCAAACTCGCTAAGAGTGCACTCAATGCCTTCATCCAGGTCATTGATAAAAACATTGAACAGATCTCAGAGGTCTTTTCCAACCTGATGAGTCTATAAAATTATAAAATATGTTGAGCAGGAAGACAGACTGGCTTTGTGCTTTGCTTTAATCAGCCTTTTTAACAAGGAATACCTTGTCATTTTGGAGCTGTGTAGCCAGGATCCATTTAACTAGAAAACAAGGCTTTTGAATGTTGTGATTCACCAAAAGAGATGGCCTGCTAGGAAGGTGGGAAAAGATGAATGTCCCTACAGAAAGAGAGAGACCGCAGCAGACTCATTTCTCTTCAGTTGCTGAAGCACCAATGGCAAAGGCCGATTGGCCCAGCCACAGGAAGGATTCAAGCCATGCTCATACCTTTGTAGATTCTGGGGAGCTCAACCTCAAGTGCACGAATCCCTGCAGAGTCATATTCTGCTTTACCCTTGCAGAGCTACCAAGCGGTGTTCTGGGCTCAGACAAGACAACAGTTCTCAGTCTGCAGCTGTGCTTCTCAGGCACTCTGATAGTGCACATCAAAGAAGTGCCAACATAAGCATTCCTTTCAGAGTGTCTTAGTAAAGCAGTTGTATAACATGTTGATCTGTATCAGTTGGATTTGGAAGTTGGAACAGATAGGTGAGGTGCTATTTTTAACCATTTGAATCTTTAGAGACTAGTTTGTATGTGTGCCTTCTGCACTTGTCAGCAACGTGAGCTGCGTATGCTGAGAAGAAAGCTGGGATGAGGGTCATGAATTCCTACAGGGAAGCAGCTATGCCTCCAGGACCTCAGCTGTGGTATTCCCTGGTGGCATTTTTCTGGGTACTAGAAGATACAATGAAAAGCCCTTTCCTCCCCTCTTCTCCTAAGGCCTTATGAAATAATAAGGCATTTCCTTATGTTGTTCTCACTTCGTGTATAGCTTCTCACTCTTCCCTGTGGGCAAGGACAGTGGTGCCAGAGGACACGTTTTTCCTGCCTTGTATTCTGATTCTCTGTTCTGATACCAGCTATTTTGATGAAGGAGCACAAGCTCTCATCTGTGGTTCTCTGTGAGTCGCAGGAGTGTTGGGAGGCCTTGGTATAAGCCTGCTTTGGGCCCATGGCAGAGTGATGGTATTGTCCAGTAGATGAAGTACGAGGTCTGGTACCCCTAGGTTTTATTCTCTGTTCTGGCACTAGCCTGTTCTTACCTTAGGCTGTCCACAGAAGGGAGTGATTTTCTGCAAAATGCTTTGGTGGATGGAAATAATTCTAAAAATATGGAACTGTAAAAATTGAGAATTATTCCTACAGCCACATCTCTTTCAGAAAAATATCTTGGGCCGTGGCTCCAAATAAGCCATGAATGGCCCATAACTGTACCTTGAAGCGTCACTGAAACCAGTCAGATTAAAACTACAAAAACTGATTGTTCGATATTTTTCTTCTTTTTTTTTTTTTTTTTTGTTCTTCCAGGAATATATGATGGAAATGAACTTTAAACAGACGATGGTAGATTTTGTTAACCAGTCACTCTTGCAGATGAGCACTTGTGACGTGGAAAGCAAGCGTTACGAAAGGACAGAATTTGCTGAGTGTCTTGGAGAGATGAACCTGCGGTGGCACAGGCTGCAGGCATCTCTGAACAGAAAGGTTTGATTGAGTACTCGTTATTCTCTCTTACAACTTTGATCTTACCTGTGACAGTGCTCTGGATTTACAAGTACCTTTTCTCTTTGTGTCTGGAAACACCGTGAAACACAGTGATGAGACTCCCTGTGCTCTGTGCTGTCTGTCCATCCTACTGTCTTGTGGGCAGCCTGTGGACAGGTCCTGTAGCTATCAGATGATGGGAAAGCACCCAAAGCTCAGCAAGTTTTGGGAGCATAAACTCTCCTACAACTTGCAGGGAGGGAAAATAGACAAAATCTGCTCTTCATGACAGCCTAGTTGACTGTGGTAGGTGGGTCCTCATGTGAAGAAAATAGTCAGTGACATGTCAACAAAGAGCTGTGAAAGAGGAAGAATTCGGGGTAGTGTCTGCAGGGGAACCAGTTAGTGAAATCTTTTGAAGCTTTTGGGTGCTGTGAAGGTTTAAGCATTTAAAAAACGGGAGAAGACACTGGATGGGTTGTGGAAAGGAGAGGTGCTATACTACTTGGTACAAACAGCCTAGCCCTGCTCAGCAAACACAACATGAATAAAACAAATAGCCCCTCCATGTGGCACATGATGGGAATGAGAATTAGGAACATACCCAACTTACCAACCATTTTCCTGTCGTAGCAGTTGGATTTGCCAAAAATGTAATTATTAAGTACGTAGTGTTGATAGCTGAATCCAGATGGGGCTGTATGACCCTGCTGGAAAACGCATAGCAGGAATCTTTCCCCAGCCCTGCTCCAGCGCTCCTGGGTCACTGGAAATGGGTTACTCTGTG
Source organism: Coccyzus lansbergi (assembly GCA_033558105.1). NCBI lineage: Eukaryota > Metazoa > Chordata > Aves > Cuculiformes > Coccyzidae > Coccyzus > Coccyzus lansbergi. The sequence continues at coordinate 1,547,774 of JAUMJK010000907.1, forward strand.
TCAGTGTCCTCCTGCTGCAGTAATGAAATACCCTTGCCCAATGGAGTGCTCTGAAGATCAGTAGCCGACAGGCAAATTGCACATGTAGATGAACTAGACCAGCGCATCTTCAGTTTTCCTCTGTAGAAAATGTGCTTCGGGCAATGCCTCAGAATTACTTTACTCTAGTGAGATTAGAAATAATCCATGTGTTCAGAATTACTGTGCACACAGTAATTAATACGTGTGCCCGCAAAAGCCAGTGTGACTCATGAGATATGGAAAAGACTGGTGGAAGTTTAGCCTCCCAAAATGCAACCATGAGATTGCTGCAATGAATCCTTCTACCAGAACATTCCTCCTTTGTTTCTCTCCCCAGCTTACAGGTCTTTGGGAGAAGCTGCCCTTTCTGAATGCAGATACTAAGAACACTGATCAAATGGAAAATTCCCAAATTTTCTGACTCAGAAAGTCTTCTAGAAATGTTTTCAAGTAGAAAATTCCCTTCCTGTGCAACTGGAAATTTCTGTAATTATGAAATTTCAGTTCTATGGGGGAAAGAGTTGCCTTATATAATCATTTTCAAGAAACCAGATTCTGGGATGTAATGGATCCCGAGGGACAAAATGGAAGAGAAGTGACTTAAGGTCCCTTTCTTATTAGTAATTTTGTTCATGGGTTTTAGGGACAATGAGGTTTTCAGACTCCAAATGAGTGTTCCCATGTAGCCTAGAGTCCCCCACCTTGTCAGGTCTGCAAGTTGCCAGGTCCAGAACCCACACTGCTTTATTCCTTTCCCAATGAAAGGTCAGATACTAAAGAGTCAGCAACATGTTTTAGCTTTTCCTGTGAAAATATTTTCTCTTAAGTAATATTTTCAATGTAAATGTTGTAATCTCAGATTTTATCATGAAGAGGGGAAGCCCTGTTTCTGCCCACCTCTAAGTTTAAGTAAGTTAAAATAGTTCCGTAACTTTCAGATACAAGACCTGGAACACATTTTTGAGGATATTACTGAAAATGAGAACAAAGTACAGACTCTGCGCAACTGGCTGGAAGCTCAGAATGATCGACTGGGACCTTTACAAACCCCAGCAAGTCTGATCTCGGCGCAGAACACATTAGATGATTGCAAGGTACAGCACTAGTGATATTCTTGTACAAAACATTTAGCACCTTGCTGAATCCAGACCGAAGAATTGCACAGATTTTAACAGGAAAAAGCATGAAGGAACTTGCCATTTCATAGAAAAATACTACAGTGTAATTTTAGTTAAAGCGTGTTAGGTTCAAGTGATAAAAAGCCAGATCCACTTTTAATGTGAATTGCTGTTTTATGATTTTTCATCTAACTGAAGATGCAACTGCTCTTGTTCTGTGGTATTTAGTGTGTTGTGTGGCAGTAATATAGATCTAATTCTGAGCTGCCTCCAAAGGAAGTGGTTCTCTGTTCAGCAGAGCCAGTCAAAAGCTGTCAGTTCTTTTAGTTTGAAGAGCTCTGTGGTGGCTGTGTTGTACAAATTGGAAAAAATAGCAAATTGGAAAAATAGCAAATTGGAAAAATAGCAGCTGCAATATACTTCTGCCCTAGAATGTATTCTCTGTGCAGCAGCCTCAAGAATCTGAGTATACTTTGGCTTTATTGTGGTTTTGTAGGCATCAGCTCACTCAAAGTCAGTACAGATGCAGCCAGCTAATAATCGGCTTCTGTTACTGGAATATTTGTTCTTTTATTACCATGGTTATAAGCCCTTTCTTGTAGTAGGCTGCTTTTATTGCCTAGAGTGCTGTGTTACACGCCTAGTTACAGAAGTTTCTAGAATTTGCTTGGATGTCATATTGCATAATCAGTTCCTGTCTTACTGTTGTCTGCTGGAGCAGAGATGGACTCGAGTGCTACCCCCGCCAAGGAAAAGTTCTGCTGCATTGGTAGAACTTGTTGCAGTTGGAGAGGTATAAAGAGCATGCATGGTGGCTGAGGATTTAGCTCCTGATGATTTCCTTCCCAGACATGATGTCCAGTGCTTGCGCTGACACTAAATGGACTGATTCTAGCTCTGCCTTCAGGAGACTGTCTAAAACAGCCACTGTCCTTTTGAGGTCCTGTAAAGCAGCTGTTCTGTATTAGAGTTGAGATGGTGGTGTTGCACAGCTGAAGAATTATATAGAATTGGTTTTAAGCTCCTCACACAGGTTTTCTCTATGGTCTCATTAAAAGCTCTTATTTATCCTCCTCCTTTACTTTTATTTTTATTACTTTTTTTCATTTAGGAGCTAGAAAATCAACTCACAACTAAATCCAAAACTCTTGATGAGCTCAAACAGAGTTTGGCTTTGAATGGTAGTGCAGAACAAACCCCAGAAGTTCTGCCTCCTAGGATAGCTGAGCTGTGTGAGATGATGGACAGCACTGTAAGCCAGGTAAAAGCTTAATTTGCATTCAGATTTCCTCCAGACCCTGTTCTTACGAGCAGTGTTATTAATTCTCTTCTTGGGATGCAAAGTATTCCTTACTCTTAATCTTAACCTTCCTAAGAACTGTCTTTTAAGTCTGTACTGTAGTGTAAATTTATGTATTTCCAGGTTTGAGAGAGAAAAAAGCCATCAGATTTCTAAGTAGTTTGAGGGGGAGGAGGGACAGACCCCCATCTGCAGTTTAAGAAATGAAGAACAAGTGCTGCTATTCTGTCAAGCTGCAAATGGAAACCTTAAACTCTCTTATTCAATCCGCTTCTCTTTCATGTCCTGTTCTTTCTTCACTGTAGTACCCTGGTGGAAGCTGCCTGTCCCTGCCCTTTTCTCACTGTAGCTTTTACGTCTCCCAATTACTTTTTAATCCACATACCTGCATGGCTTTCACGGTCCTGAAATCCTAGGTAGTGTCTAATTCCTTCAAGGAGAGTCTGGCAGATTGGTTTCCCATGCAAATTGGCTCCCCAGGAGTTTGCATTTATAGTTAAATTATCTTGGTACTTGAAATGGATCTTTTCTATCTTGATGTAAGTGAGAGGTGCAGAAGATATAGTAATGAGTACATTTATGGATTTGAATTTGTGATAATCAATAACCATATACCATAGAGTATTGTACTTAATGCAATGATTGTGTTTATAATTAAGATTCCCTTACACTTTCTATTATAAACACCTTGCTTTTGTTCCTCAAAAGTTTGGGAAACCTGCACCCTTTTGCTTGAACTCTTCCAGACCAGCTGTGGTTCCAGGACCGTTCTGCTGGTTGTTTTAGGTTTCAACAGAAACCATGTGGCTTTTTCTTACCAACAAAGCAGAGACATTTTTATGTGTGTACAGGATGAAAGGTTTTCCTTCCACTGGAGAGCTGGGGATTGAAATTGGCAGGGTTGACAGCCTAGTGCTTTTTTCTTCTTGCAGACACCATGCCACGGATCACATTAGTTTGAGTATTTTTGTGACTTAAGTATGGAACTTAAGAGCAGCAGAACGTTCTTAGAGTCTAGTTGTCTGCATGTGCAATGAAACAAAATGCAGCTTTCCTCCTGTGGCTCTCAGCAGAGCCAGGCTGTGATTTCAAATCCAGGTCTAAGGGAATGTGAATCTTTGATTGTATTGTCCATAGGTTGATCTCAAGACTGTGAGCCTGTGGTCAAGAGACTTTTAACAAGCATAATGTCTTTCCTTCTTCCTTGTGTGGGCAGTAACTAGCCTCAGGCTGCAAAAAGCAATTAGAGATTCCTCCCACCTCTACCATGATTCAAATAAGAATAGGGATGATTAATCCATCTACTCCTGCGTGCCTGGAACTAGAACATGAGGTTACATTGATCGATGTTCAGTCTCTTTAGCGTGCACTATTCTGTAAAAAAGTCTTCATCTTCCATACCTGAGACCAGACATCTGGCTGTGCCAGGTCCCATGGAGACATGATTGTTTGCCTGCTTGGATTTCATGCTCCTCTCAAAGCATCTGGTACTGGCATGACTGAAAATAGATACTGAAGTAGATTAGTGTTTTGTTTAATCCAGGACAAGCCTTAGAATCTCACTGATACAGAAGGATACAAATGACATTCCCAACCAAAGAAGAACCCCAATATAGACTAAGCAACTGTAATAGTGAAAGAGGTGTAGAAAACAAAGAGGATATCAGTCATTTAATTTTATGAGAATCATGAAGTTCCTTGACTGCGTTTCAGGTGGACCTGCATTATTAGGGCACCATATTGTAAGAGGGGTGATAGCTCCTCCAGAGTATTGTAGTAGTATCTTCTTCCATCCAAAATGACTTCTGTTCAGATTTTCTTCAAACGGAAAGGTGGTCTCTGGATCAAACTGTCTGCTTCCTAAGAAGATAAAGTCTCTCAACTTCTTCCCCATTTCAGATAGATTTAGGGAGGAATTAGCAGTTCATTCTTTCAATACTTCTTCCTTTTAGGGAGGTTCTGGAGTTGTGGGTGACAGAACAGTACTACCTTGAGTTTTGGTTACATTTTTATTTCTAGCAAATTCTTCTGCTTCCTTCTAAATAGTGTTTATGGCTTAAATTGAAACCTGCATAATTCCTTACCAAACAGCAAAATACTCTCAAACTGAAAGAATTTCCCAATTGTGAAATTCTTGTGGGTTGTCATGGAGTGAGCATTGAGCTTAGATTTTGTTGTCAGTATAAAGTGATTTATGTGGTTTGTTTGCAGATTGCACAATTAAAGACATCGATGCAGTCAATACTGGAGCAATGGAGAGCGTATGATGAAATTTATGCGGAAGTCAACCTGATGACAGCGAGGTGTTTGTACTGCATAGACCAGTGCAGACCTTCTGTAGTGTCAGTGGATGCTCTGAAAAACCAGGTCAAAACTCTTCAGGTAGGTCTACAGAAGTTGTCTTTTTTTCTGTACTCCCTTTTATGCTTTTAAACAAACAAACAAACAAACAAACTCCACTGAAAAGAAAAATAGAATAATTTATTTTAGCAGCTTCCTCTTCATCATAGTGCCATTGAAGTGAGTGGAATGGGGATTTTTTCACTCCCCAGAGGCACTGAGGACTATTATTAAATTTCTTTGTTAATTTGGCACATTAGTTCTTAGCTCCAGTTTAGGTACCTAGGTTCAAGAGAGAAGTACAGGTCAACTGCTACCGTGTCTGCCTTAGTGTGGACTAGCAGGCCCCCCATTTTGGATCACAGAGATCCCTTGACATTTTACTTTTCTGCATGTGCTGGAAGGCATTGCCATATAAATCAGCAGGTCCTCATGCTCCTGAGCACTACTGAGTCCAGACGGACATGTGCCTCGTGCTAATGTCTACTCAGTTCATGTCTAATCCACGTGGACAGCAGGAGTTTTGGCTGTATATGCAGCTGGCGAAGGAAAAGCTAATGCCATTGCTGTATTTGTTTACTTAAAGGTTACTCACTGTTCAGGTGAAAGATGTTGGTTCTTGGTTCATTGAGCAAATATCCTTTCAGCCCTTCACTTCTGCTTCCCAGGGAAATGCTGTAGCATAACCTGGGAGGTGGCAGTGCATTGATTCTGGGACTGAGTGCAGAAGGCGAGGAGACGTGGGAGAAAATTGGTGAAGGGACTGTGTCTCTAAACCTGTGATGTGAATGCTCCAGTTGTAGTACTGTGACCCAGCTGCTGTGCCAGTGACCACTGACATGTCAGGCGTTAAAGCATTACTTGCATTAAAACATCTTTCCACATGTAACGAGCATGAGAGTGAAGGTCCAGGACCCAGGATAGCCTTTCCCAAAAGCTGTGGCTTGACTTGGGTGGGTGCAGCAGCCCTAGGTCAGAGCAGGGGGATCCCTGAACCCAGTGTTTCCAATTGCTCCAGTGCAAAGTCAGCTGTACAGTCGCCCTCCAGAGAGCTGGAGCTTTCTGTGCAGCCTCTGAGTGAGGCTGGGCGTAAATGCCAAGTGTAAAAGCTCTGGATTGTCCTGCTGCCCCTGCTTGGCTGGGGTTATTTAGAGCCTGGAGAAGAGGAGGCTGAGAGGAGACCTTATTGCTCTCTACAACTACCTGAAAAGAGGTTGTAGAGAGGAGGGTAATGGCTTCTTCTCCCAAGTGACAGGGGACAGGACAAGAGGGAGTGGCCTCAAGCTCTGCCAGGGGAGATTTAAGCTAGACATCAGGAGGAAGTTTTTCATAGAAAGGGTCTTTGGGCATTTGAACAGGCTGCCCAGGGAGGTGGTTTATTCACCTTCCCTAGAGGTGTTTAAGGCACAGGTGGATGAGGTGCTGAGGGACATGGTTTAGTGTTTGATAGGAATGGTTGGACTCGATGATCCGGTGGGTCTCTTCCAACCTCATGATTCTATGATTACAGAGTTCAAGTGGGGCATCTAGAGTAGGCAGGCTGGTTGGCCCCAGGTCTGAATGTTTCACAGATACAACTACGTGTCTCTCAGCAGTAAAGCCTGCATAAGTGTTTCTACTTTCACATGGGGACATGTAATAAATGGAAGGAACTGGGGCACCTTTTACCTCCTTCCTTCCATCACCCTGTTTATTTTTAATCTGGATCAGTTCGCACATACGATCCATGGCAGGGTTCTACAATTGTACTTGTATCAAGAGGGGAAACACTCAGCTGGAGACAGGAGTTGTCAAGCCAGCTTTACTGCCAGTAGAAATTTCCCTGGATCATTGACTTAGAATGAACACGTTTTTGGTTTCTAGTGAATTAGTTTAACTAGTTCGAGGCTGTGGGTTGGTTAAATGTGGTGTTTCTTTAAGAGCAAATAAATGACTTCAGTTTAAAACAGGCCTCTTAAATGTTTTTTTGACTTAGACCATTCCTCTTCTCTTTTAGCTTCCTAATTCTTAAGATCAGGTGTTGCATTTTTCACAAATATTTTAATCTGTACCACATTATCGTTGCCCTGTCCCTACCATTCTATAGGAGAAGCTGTACTTAGGTACATCTCCACACCTAATTACCATAATCTATTTTGCAGTCTCTTCAAGATGAATCTGAGGTCAGTGAAGAAAGTTGGACCAAACTCCAGACTGCTGCCAGTAGTCTGAAGAAGAACTGCTCACCCTCCTTTGCAGAGATTATTGAACAGAAGTGCACAGAGCTACACACTAGGTAAACTTGCAAGAAAGACCCCTAGTAATTAGCATTTTAAATACTAAAAAAAAAAAAAAATGTTGCTGAGGCAGGACTTTGGAGGTCTGTCACATTTTTAAATCTGTATTAATACGCTTCACCCGTGTGAGGAGTAGCTGATGCTACCTGTTTTGTGATGGTCACAGAGCGCAACATGGGCTTTCACTAACGTGCGTATGTGTGCAAAGAAGCTCCCACAGGAATCCTACACGAAGTCATATTCTGGAGGGGAACCTACTAGGAAAATGTTCTTATCCCTTGATATGCTGGCAGGTGGAACTCAGTAAATGAAGACCTCACAGATCAACTGCGGGCAGCGCAAGCAAATGTACAACTTTTGGAGCCCCTTGATACCTCATGCACTGAGGCAGCAGCCAAGTTACAACAGCTCGAAGAGCAGTGCACTCGACTCTTGGATGCTCATGCACCTCAGGAAGACACTATAGAAACCCTGAAACAGAGGATACAGGATCTAAAGGTAAATGAATACATTTCTGCTGCCTGGTACAAATCAAGATTTATTGTTGAGAAACAAATCAAAAGAATGCCATCCTCCCCTCTTCTCCCTCAAACCAGTCAGTGGAAAACATGATATCTGTGCTTTTATTTTTCCATTAACAGACACGTTTGTATTTCTTCTAAATACTTTGACAAGATCCTGAGACCAAACCAAGCCAGAGTTAGCATAGGATGAGAAGAGAGCAGAAGGGAGCAATCATATTCCACCTCTGCCTCTTTCTACTCTATACAGAGAATCAGGCCTGTGCTGGAAGGAATCATTAAACCAGAAGTTATATACTTTATGGGACCCTGTTTGAGTGGAGAGATAATATCTACGAGAACAATAGCTGGGGGAAAAAGACCAGTTTCCCAGAACACAGGACCATCTCAAGGTCTTCTATAGTCCTTCAATTGGTTTTATCTGGGTTTGGTACTTTTTTTGGCCTGGCCCAATAAGTTTACAGATTTCTGAGCTCATTAGATTATTCTAAATACTTCTGACTTTAGGCAAATGAGATCTCATGCTGAGGCCATGTGATTTTCTCTCCTCTGTACCAGTAGTATCTTACTGTCTGAAGTCATGGGTGCTCCACTGAACTTTGCAGTGTGCCTTTCCCAGTACTAGAGTCAGTGGATCCAGTTCCCATTATCCTTCAAGTAAAAGACTAAAGCTTTCACCGTAGCTGAGCTTAGTTACAGCAACAGAAGGTATTAAGTGAATGTGGTACAAGAACGATGATGTTGTTCATTTGCTGACTCTTTTTCTTTCCCCTTCTCTCATCAGAATTTACAGCATGGCCTTGAAGACATACTAGTATTTCGTATTGAGATTTCTTCGCAGGCTGATTGGATAAAACAACAGGCTGGATCAGCTGCACAATCCTTTCTGTTGGAGAAGCTCCAGCCGCTCCAGAAAGCATCCTATTTGAAAGAGATTTTGCAGAGGAAGATAAATGAATTTGAGGTATTTTTTTAATATTAAATTAGTGTGAGGTAACTTCTTTACTAGAGCCTTGGAGTTCTTGAATTGAAATGAAATTTCAAAAAATGAAGCTTGACAGTATGATCAGCTGTATAAGGAATTAATACATGAGGCCAGAGGAACAGGTGCAGGAAGGATTTCAGCCTTCTTAACTGTTTGTGCTGCTCTAACAAACCTGCAGGTTGCATTTAATTGTTGTGTTCCTGATGATATTGCTTATTCTTCCTTTTTGTATACTGACTATGAGTATTAAATAATAATTAACATAAGTGTGCAATATTCACCCTAGTGCAATCTTTTACAACTGGAGGATTTCCAGAGCTCCCTTGAAGTGCTGGAGGGTCATGTCAAGAACTGTATGGACAATTTTGATAGTTGCTGCTTAGAAGGAGAAACGGACAACTCAGAATTGCTTGTGGTACGTTTGGTTTCCCAAGTACAGAAAGATACATACTCTGGTTTTTAGAGTCCGTAGGATACCAACTCTCACCTACTCTGAGAAACTCCTTGTGTCCTAAGTATTCTAGTTACAGCATTTCCATCGGAGTAACTATAATCTCATCCAAAGCAGTGATTTAAGTTCGTTAAGTTCTCATCCCAGTGATTTAAGTTCGTAAAATTTCTAGATATTCATTCCATGCCATAGGAAAATCACATAGATTTAGGGCTGAGAGGAGATCTTTTTCCCCAGCGTTGCTCTGGAGCTACCCAGTTGCCTTCGATGTAGGGTAGGAAGTAATGCTGCAAGTAGAGCTCTGGAGTATCTGTTCAGTATTGTTCGAAGAAAGGGCCCCATGTAAAGCAATTATGACTTTTCTGTTTCCTGTATTCTTTGAAGTTGACACAAAAATGTTGGGGGGTGGTGTCCAGTTAGCATTTTGGATGCATAATATTCAGAGGCTTCCTACAGAAGAGGCTTTTGTATGTCTTGGAAATGAAAGAGAAATTTTATGTAATTAATTTTTTTTTTTTTTAATTTCCAGGCTTACACACTGGAGCTTGCTGCACTTTCTCCAAGCATAGAGAGTTTGAACGAAGCAAGCATTAAGGTGCCACTTAGTGACTTCACCCTGAAAAAAATCCAGAGCCTGATTTGGCAGTGGAGTCAGAAAACAGCAGCTGCTCTGGAATGCTGCAGGTCTGTAATGCAAACAAAAAGTTACCCCTTACCATTTCCTTTTCTGTGAGGAAACTAAAAATCAGATTAAAGCACGGGAAGCCTTTCAGTCTGTTCTCAGCTTTCTCAGGGGCATTTTATACTGAATTTCTACCCTTTCAATTTACTCCAGATTATTCAGTGACTATTTGTAATCCAAGTCACTTGAAGCAAAAAATGAGGAGATTCATAAGTGAAGAGAAGGTAGCAAAGTGCCAAGCAAAACCCTGCTATGTTAGTGTTATTAACAGCCACGTTAGACTGTGTGCAAACATAGCCAAGAAAACAACAACCAACACCATTGTTTCTGATGATTCCTTTTGTTTTCCAGTGAATTGCAGGGAACTCAGGATGATGAAAAGAAATTTTTACAGAAATGTGAAAACTGGATGAAATTCCTAGAAAAAATGAAAGAAGCTTTAAAAGCAGATATTCCAGGACAGCTGGAAGAACTGCAGGATCAGCAGGGTGTATATGAGGTAAAGCTATCTCTAAAAATAGAAGTGTCTTCTTGAATGGTGAAGGAGTAAGGAAATGACTAGAAAATACTATACTTTTGAAATTATATCTGGGAAGAGTTTTATTGAGCTTCTCGCTCTTTTGAAATGTGGCCTTGTATTTATTTAGAGGAAAACTTGGAGGTGTTAAAATCCTTTCCCGAAATGGATGGATTCCTTTTTGCAGGGAAAAGTCATTTAAGGGAGTGCATCCTCAGGTGTTGCGTGGTTTAGATTTAGGGGTTGTCTTTTGCAGGGACAGGAGTTGTTCTCAACAATCCTTGTAGATCTCTTCCAACTCTGGACACTCTATGATTCTGTGATAATGGGAGTCATATTTCTCCAGGCCTGAGGTTACTCACGTATCTGCTTACCCTATAGCACTGAAGCCTATGGCCAGTGGCATCTAGCTAGCCAGTTTGCTGGTGATCTGGCAGGAACTTTACCAGTTCATGGAAGAACTGTGTTAAAACCGAAATCTTCATGGCAGATTTCTGCTACAGTTGTTAGATTGTGGTGGAAATCTGTTCCACTGGCATTTTCCAAACACTTGCTGTTATAGAGAGAGAAACAGTATCCATGCACAGAATCACCAGGTTGGAAAAGACCCACAGGATCATCGAGTCCAACTATTCCAGAGTAACATTCAGAGGAGAAGGTACCTGGCATGCTAGCGGTAGCATGTGGATGCAATTCTAAGGGAAGTGTCAATCTATAGACTTTGTCCTAGTGTCAGGAGGATGGAAAACCAGACAAGGTAAAGAAAAAAAATCATGTGGGAAATGCTACACATGATGAAATGTCAGAGGGAGCTTTGTGTACTCAAAGCAGACCAGAGCTTCACGCTACCTGAAATACTGCTGTTAATTCCATGTTAATTCCATGAGGTGTTAGGTCTCACGTGCTAAGTGATGTACATTAGAGTCCACGGAAATGTAGTGTTTCTTTCACTTAGAACTCTCCAATTCCTTCATTGCAATGAAATTATTTATGGAATAAACTTTTGCATGTTGTGATAGAGAGCTTTTTTGAAGCTTTTCTGTAGGTTTCATTCTGGATTGCACCTCTCTTGAATGAGTCCGGTAAACTGCAGGTTTTAGATTATGTATCGCATGCAGCTTCTGGTGGGTTCAGCTATCATATATGTGCAAATTCTTCCTAGTATCCAAAAGATGTGGAATCTTTTAGGATGCATTTCACACCAACACTTGAAAATGATAGAGCTTTTGGCATTTAGAATTGAATAAATGCTGTCAGTCAAGAGGAGCCGAACCAGCTTTTATAGTGAAGGTTGTTCAGTGAATAAACTGTTGTTCTTTTGGTATTTTCAGATGCTGCAAACTGAGATTTCCGTAAATCAGCAGACATTTAACTCTATTATAGCCAAGGTTCTACTCTCCTTGGAATCCGGAGAAGCAGAGCGAAGGTAATTTATTTGATTTGATCCCTAAGATCTTGATAATGGAGTAAATATGTTCTCTTCCTTGAGTTGGAATTGAACCATTGCTCTCATGAGGATGTAAACCCAAATTCTTGACTGGGTTCACTCTTTCAATAACCCCTGGCACATTCTGCAGAAGTGTGAGGAGTGCAATGTTGTGGCTAACAAGAGAGGCTTCTCTTCTTCTTCTACTGCTGCTAAACTGCAGTTTGTGGAACCGTGTGTGTTGGGACAGCTGTGGCTGAGAAGCTACCTTCTTAGAGTGGGTAATCAGGATCCTGCATACGAAGGATCCTTTCTCTCTTCCTAGACCTCTCTGCTTTTCTAAGTGCAGAGGTGTGAGACTATCCGCGTTGCTCCAACACACATGGTAGGTCATTAAGTAGCTAAACCTGTTTTTATCACTATGATCTTACGCTTTTCTCTTAGTCAACGTAGAGTGAGAAGGAACAAGTAATGTTTGTGAGCAGAGGTTCACCTGCCTTAGGTGTTTTTGCTGTGAAGACTTTACCACTCTCTGCCAAAGCTGCTTCCAGAGGGTTGGCAGGACAGTGCATGTACTCCCCTCAACCACTTCAGGATGGAATCTGTAGCTTATTAGCTTAAAGCTACCAGGGAAGGGAGGCCTAGGCTAAGAAAAGCTGCTGGATTTTTGTGTTGAAGGTAGTCCCTCAAACACAGGTGTTTGTAGAAGAGCAGATGAGGGTTGTGGCTTCCACAGAGGAGCAGAATCAACAGATGAGGGTTGTCTTAACCACTCCAGCTAAATCCGCTGGATCATCCAACCATGTTGTAGGAGAGGTCAAAAGTCCTGCTTGAGCAGGTTCAGCAACAAAACAGAGCCTTTTCACTTTGCAGTTAAGTCCCAGCTCTTTAAGGTGAAACCATGAGTGAACTCCCACTTACAGCCTGGTGAAAGCACAGAGCAATTTTTCAGCATAATTAGAGACCTTGTCTCACTTGCATTGACTTCCTTGTTCTTCAGTGAAGTGTTTAGCACATTTCTATGATTGCTGCGCCATACACGTTGCTATTCCACAACAGCAAGAATGGCTTGCATCATCCATTCTTGTATTGTGAAAAAGATTTTTTCGATTATTTAAAAATGGAAATCAGAGAGCAGGGCTGAGCTTAGAGCTGCATAGAGCTTTTTGCATAGTTGGGTATTGTAATTGGAATACAATATTGCACATGGAAACGCATCACAATTATTGTAAAACACTACCTTGAGGTCAAAATGCATTAACAGTCAATACTTGTCATTTTCAGAAAAGACTTTATTTCCAAGGTCACTTTGCTGAAAGAGCAGTGGCAGAATGTTACCCGGATGGTTCAGCAGAGGAAGAAAGATATCGATGGACTTGTGAGCCAGTGGCAGCTCTTCAGGAGTTCCCTGCAGAGTCTCTTCAGATTTCTTGCTGATATAAACAGCTTCCTCATAGCTGTGAGAAGTCAGGACTGCAATAGCATTTCCCAGCTTAGAAATCTAATTCATGAATTCAAGGTACTGTACCTATTTCTCCTAAATTCAAAATCTGTGGGTTTTTTTTCCTCAGACTGAAACAACTGCTGTCCATAAGATAAAATGCTTCAAAATCACCTGCTTTTTCAGGAAAAACAATTGCTGACACTTTTTCTTGAAGCTGTCCCTCTAGGTCTGCATGCATCTTACTGAAATGGCTGGTGAATGCAGGCCTTGCAGTTTGCCTGAAGGAAGCAGGCACATACGTAGCAAGGCAGGTGATGTGGACCCTGTGTGTGCAGGGAAGGGCAGGAGATGTCAAGAGTAAAGGATAAAACATTTGCAAGGAGGTCTGTCCTTGGAGCTGCCACTCCAGAATGCGCAGACCTGGGCAACAGTTCTTCAGGTCAGCGAGTTCCGCATTTTATGTGCAGTGGAAAAAAATAGTTTCTTTTGTTAATTTTAATATCCCGGACTCCCATTTCATTATGCATCTCTTTGTTCCGTAAAAAATTAAAAACAAGCAGAAACTTGATGGCTGCTTAAGGCAGTGTAAAACCTTTCAAAAATACATGCTTAAACTCTGTTTGCGTGATCCAGTATTTATTGTGTTCCACTCAGCTGATGTTGGTGGATTAACACATCACTAGTATTGCAATTGGCACTTGCTCAATTTATTCTGTCTTTATTTTTACCTGCTGTGTAAAGATGATTTTCCGAGTTAATGCTCATGATCTTCCTTAGTGAGAAAAGCCAGAAAGTCTTCTCCCTCCTACTCCAAATTGCTCTTCCCTCCTGCTGTTGTTTTAAAGAAACAATGATTGTGTCTGCTTGTGTTATAGGTCAGTTTGTGTTGTAGGCAGATAATTGCTGGTGGCTTACTTCACTTGGAGTACGTCACAACAGACAGAACTGTTATCTCTGAAAAATTTCTCTGAAAAATTTATCTTAGTTGTTGATGATAGAGGTGCTAGGGGAACTTAAACTGTATTTTTTATTCAGAATAACTCAGACAACTGAGTTTCCAACTTTTTGTACCTGCTGCACTTTCACTCTGTCTGTAGATTCAGCCTGTGAAAAGTTGTTGTAGAGTTTTATAGAGCAGAAAGAAACAGATTTTCCTGAAATTAAAAAAGCGGATGAGAGAAGACCTATTCATTATTCTTTCATGGGTGTGAAAAAACTAATGCTTTGTAACTCCCTTTGTGGGTTGTGTCTTGTTTCCTAGTGAAACACCAGGAGCGTGCTTCTAAAGCTTGCTAAGAACACCTTAGGAACATTTTTTTTTTCTTTTAAAGAATAAAGCAGTGATTCTTCAGAGGTGGCAAGCTACGTACGACTTAACCATCGATGTTGGGGAGAAATTACGCACTGTCTCCAATCCTGAGACCAGCGATGTTCTCCGGGAGGACCTCAGACAGCTAGAGCAGAGTTGGGGGGACACCCGGGTCCTGCTGGAGAAGACAAAGACACAACTCAGCAATGCACTACAGGTAGATGATGCCCTCCCTGGGCAGAAGCAGCTTCTGCTTCTCTGGTACTAGGTCTCAAGAGCAGAGCTTCCCTGCCCCACTGTCCCCAAGTCTGAGCTCTGTAGCACCAAGCAGATGCTGAGCGGCTGCTCATGCAGAGGGGCTCCAAGGGAAATGCTTGTCCTGTGCCATGAGGTGTTGTGGGAAGCTAAAACTGTGGTCCCCTGATTCAGCAAAAGAAGGTGGAGCTGGCATCCACTTGCTACTACAATGGGTATTTTCCTGCTCTGGTTGTCCTCATGGTCCTTATAACCTGGTACATTCTTCTGTTTTGGGCTGTGAGGCTTGAGGCGATAATTATCTTAGAGGGAGCTAGTGTGACTTGTTGCTCGCCTGTTGCTGTGCCTCTAAACAGAAGGGTAGGTTATGTTTCTTTCCTTAGAGCAATGAATTTGCTTTCATGGCTGGACGGCACATAAGGTATGTCTTAAAACTGAAAACTGTCATCGATACAGTCTCCAACCCATAAACAATGCTTAAAGCCTCTCAGGCTGGACAAAACAAAACGAGCAGAAGTGCTCTGTAAGGCAAACCTTAAATACAAGAGAGGGTTCAGGTTCTGTGAAATCCGTGCACCCACTTCTTGTAGGTAGGAAAATCCAAGTAACCAGAGCACATGATTATTTATTTCAGTGGGTTGAAGCAGCTATTCTCTAGCATGTCCATAAGGTTCAATATGTCACGATAAAGTATCTTAACCTTTTATGTCTTTTTTGGGTGTCCCTGAGCAGACTTGGGACTGCTGTGAAAAGCACATCAAGGAATTGGAAAGCAGCCTACGAGAGCTGAAGGAGAGAGTAAAAGATCCACTTCCAACTGAACATGAAGAGCTCTACAAAGCCAAGGAATTCCTTAAGGTATTGAACAGTTGTACTGCTTTTAAATAGATGTAGTCTTTGCACTCTGTAAAATCAGTTCTCCCTCTCACCTGCTCTTCAGTGGCACTGAATTTCTGTCCTTTATACCATCTTCATTGCTGTCAGTCTGCAAAATCCAGCTGATGAAGAAGATTACAGGAAGAGTAGTAGTGTTTGGATTTATTTTTCCTGCTCCATTTCCACAGCCTGACTTTACCAAATAAGCAGTTCCTCAAACAAAAGGGAAAAACATCCTGGTCTCAGCTCAACTGGCTGCTGTCCTAGTGCCTGAATCTCTCTTTTTGTTTTCCAATCCATTTTGTACAGAGAGCTCCTCAGGCAAGAGACCTTGTAAGTCTGCAGAGCACAACGCACACCTATGAGATCTGAGAATAATTAAAGAGAAGGAAAATTAAGAGTAAGGGAGTGGCAAAAGCCCTTGCAGCCCATAGTGCACCATGAAAATTAACTAGCAAGGAAAGCATTTCCAAAGGATAGGAGACATTTTGTCTGGATTGGTCAGTCTTTCATCATCCTTTTATGAAGTGAATTGTTGACCTGTGTAGTGGGAGCAAATAAGCTTATTAAAAGCAAAGGCTTTGAACTCATGATCAGCTGCCTGAAATCTTCTTTGTGAGTGCTAGTTGCTTTTCCTATGGCAGCAGTCTTGCTGTAGCCCTGGAATATTTGTGAGATGACAGCCCGTAGCTCCTGCCTCATATTGCATTAACAGAAATTCAGCCCCAAAGGTGTCAGGGTCAGAGCAGATGCTGCTCTTGGTATAAGAAAGGCATGGGGGAGAAGAGAAGGGACTTTCTTTCCTCTCCCTGCATTTCACTCCTCTGTAGAATAAAGTTGTTTTCCTGACAGGCTTGGACCTTATACAAGGCTAGCAAAATCCCGTGAAATTCCATCGGTAGCTCCATTAATGCAGGTATTCGACCACTGTTAAGATGCGTAAATGTGTGTGTGTGCATATCTATGGGGAGTAATTTGTGGTGAGCTTAGGTGACTTGTTTAGTCTTTTTCTTCCAGTGTTGAAGCAGATAAGATACCTTTTTTTAATCATTTGGAGAATCAAAAGACCAGTGAAAATGCTTGCAGGGCTTGGACCTAGCACCTACCTTCTGGCACAAACACTCACAGTGTTTTTCCCTTTAAATGAGATAAATTGGATCCCCTGTAAGAGCTTTTTTTTATTAGAGAAGCCAGTGATACTAACGCTTCCCAGCAACATCCTTGCAAAATGGGACCCGATTCCTCATGTGTGAAGTATTTTGTTTCCCACTGCATGCAGTGGTGCCTGGTTTTTAGGTCATCATTTTAGCACTGCTAAGGAAAATGCCTAAACTTGTTATAAGGGCCAAAGGGAGGTGGGTGAATGAAGCAGAAGAGAGACAACGTGTGTCTGTGAATGAGCAATTTAAAAGCTCCAGATTTCTGAGGTGCCTGCGAAACAGTTCATTCGAGAAGGGAACATACTTTATTTTTTCAGCATATAAATAACTAAGCTGCAACTGGAACAAATGCTGGTGGAAAGCAACTTGGCCAAAATAATAATAATAATTAAAAAAAAGAAAATCCAAAGAATTTGGCAAGTTTCTTCCTGGATGGGAAAGCTCAAGCACTGCCCTGGAGCATGAGAGCAGCAGGGGCTCAGGCAGCATTTGGGATGCGTTGGAGGCTGCTGCTGCACCAGTAAATGAGCAGCAGCTCTGCCCTGTGCTCCAGTGGCTCCCAGTCAGGCCCCGAGCCAAATACTGGGAACTCAGTGCGGTCCAGCCGGAGAGCGGAGAGCGCCACACAAGTGGCCGCACATTCCCTTCCTCTCCTCCCCCTCAGGCCAAGCAGGGGATTAACAAGCAGGTTTGGAAACCAGAGGAGCTTAGTGCCAAGGCTTGTTCTGGGTGTGTTTCCATGCAGGAGCTGGAGCAGTCGCTGGCAGACTGGGCTCACAACATGAAGGAGCTGCAGGCCATGAAGGTGGAGGTGGCTCACTACATCCTTGCCGAGGACATGATGGTGCTCCAGGAACAAGTTGAACATCTGCACAGGCAGTGGGAAGAGCTCTGCTTGCGAGTAAGTGTTCCACCTCCTCCAGGGTTTATAGCAGGATATTCCTCTGGCCGAGCAGAAAAAGGGGAGCGGGTTAGTGGATGGGATTTCTCACTTTTCTAGTTTTGTGTGGGGATGAGGCTTCTCCCAGTGCAGCGGAGCAGGGCCGCAGTTTGCCCTTTGGACACAGCCAGCAGGGGGGTTTTGCAACCCCATTCTAGCTGGTGAGTGCCCAAACTGCACAGAGTTGAAATGCAGCTGTGTACTGAAATTGGCAGCTCTGTTTGGAGCTGCCAGGGATGGACAGGAGAAAAGATCCAACACAGGAGCTGCCTGAGGGCACAGAGCAGGGAAAGGAAGGAGGAAGGAGGTCTTTGCAATCTGATGTTAAAAGATAAAGAAAACTTAAATGCGTCTAAATACTGACTCCTTGAGTTTAAACACATTAAGAACTGACTTAACTTACCTGTAGCAGTAAAAGACTGAGAAACATTCCTTGTGGCTTGTTGCTATATTACGCTTAATTCAGTGCTGCTTGTAAAATTGCTGGGGAGCATTTACTGGCAAAGTCACATGAACTTGATTCACTTGGTTTTTTTGTGCACTTTGAATGTGTGTTTACTTTGCCCTACTAACAGGATTGGGAGAATTAATATACTTCAGGGTCCTAAGTTACTCTGGATGGCTCCATGTGCCAGCAAGCCAAGCTCTTGCCTCTCTTTACTCGCAGGTCAATAGCTTTTATTTTCCAGTTTGTAAAGAAATATTGAGGCAAGTTAGTATTTCATGTCTATCCCTTACTCAGGCAAAGGTAAAGCGATCCTGGTGCGAAGATTGACAAAGTAATGAATAGCTGTGCTTATTTCACAAGCTTTGGTGTGATGAAATAGTTATTTGGGTTTATTTTTTGCATTGCAAAAAGAGAGAAGAATTTAATATCTTTGCTTTAAACTGGATGGTTAATCTACGACCAGCACTTGCTCTGTTATTATTTCCAAACTCTGAAAATAGTTCCAGAGACACCCTCCCCCCTCCTGAGAACTACAGGCCATTCTTTTTAAATCAAAATGCCTGAACCCTTTTCCCAATGGAAATCTGCAGTTAAGCCTATGAATGAGAGAACATTGTTGGTTTTACTTTTTTGGTGAACTGCTGATGGCTGCTGTTTCAACTGCTGTTTCAAGCTCTGAGAATTAAGCTATCCTTTGTATCTACTCCTCTGCAGTCTCTCCCAAGTAGTAACTCCCTGTACGTTCAGCTTTTATTCAAAATTTCTATTTTGATTTCCTGAGAGAGCAACGTTTAGGTGAGTGTGTTTTGGAGGGAATGAAGGGGTGACACTGGTGTGACTGTGTTTGGTACACAGAGATCTGTAGCGGGACGAATGTGTCTAGTGTGCAGGGAGGGACCCGCATGCTGCAGTGTTTACACAGCTCTCCTCAGCCCCCAGGAAGCGTCATGGGGGTAGGAGAGCAGACTTGATCAGCTGCTAGCCCAGCTGCTTTGTTTTGGCTAACAAATTAGAGGAGTCAAGATGCATTGTGTGGAATGAAAGAATCTGCAGTATCAATGCAGAGAGGTGAAAGCCTTTTAGGAGCGAGACGCCGCTGCAGCTGTCACAGCCGTCACAGCCGTGGGAGCAAGGCAGCCAGATGCCTGTGCTGGAAGAGACAGGGATGCAAACACACTCAGTGAGCAGATGCACTCAAGGGATTAGAGTTTATATAGCTGCCTTAGCAAGGTACATGTAGGTCAAAGATGGAACTCCCCATATCAGCCAGTATCCAGTCCTGATGAACACTAGCGTATGGATTGGGTGTGTGGGCCTTGATGTTCTTTTGGTATTCCCTTGGGAATGCTCAGATGGCTCATGCGTCGTGGATGTGAAATGAAACCAATGCCAGAGTAGTTGGTCTAAGGAGATAGTACTCAAAGTAATGGCTTTAAGGGCGCACGTTCCTAGAATGTTGTCTGGGATTTTTTGGCTCGTCTGTGTTTTACCCTGAATCTGATGCTTCCTGCTCTCAGAATCCTGTCTTACCCTGTGCTTAGCAGGCAGAAATGGAGCCTGGATCATTTCAGGATTAAAGATGGTTTTGCTTACATGCATAGACTCTTCTTCCATGACCAAGTTAACTTGTCTTCACACACAGGAGGTGCTGCAAGTGGTAGAGGGAGAATGACAGATTTACCTTCTGTGCTTCTGAAGCTGACGGCATTAGGAGTATCCCACATCAGAGGCCCTCTTAGGGAGACTGGGGTCCCTGAGATCTCCAGGAGACTTCTTACCATTGAGAATTTAGGAGGTTGTTTTCCTGTGTCCCAAGACAGTGCTTTCAACGTCATCTCTTTGCTTAGACCAGTATGAAGGGTTTAGAAATCACTTTCCTCTCCCATCCTCTCCTTTAAACAACTCAGAATTTAAAGGACAGAAACAGTACAGTGGGAGGTCACTTGGTGCCTCCTGTTTGATCCTAGGGTTGTGTGGAGCTGGTCTTGCTTCTACACTGAAACTTCACTCTGAGGTACAGGCATTAGTTTAGGAGAATCAGTAATGGCATTTTGAAGACTCATATGCTGTAAAAAGTGCATGTTAGATGTGAAGAAGGAATGTTTCATGCCCTGGGATGATATTTTGAGTGGCAATTTGCAGCCAAGGCAAGCAAAATGCTATGCTTGGTCTTTACACGAAGTTCATTGGTGAGACCAAGGGGTCAGTTGTTGTCTTGTTTTGTTAGAATTTGTAACATATTTCACTGCCTTTGCTCGTTTCATCTTAGTACAGGAATCCATCAAAGTAGGTAAATGGATACAAATAGATATATTTAAGATCTCTAGGCTAAAAATAAGTAGTATTAGTGAGTAGAAGAGTGACCCTGCTTCTTTCTGAGAGTTTGGAGCAGTGCTATCAGCTTCACTCGTTCAGGCAGCATCAGAACTTAATGTGCCTGTTTAAGCAATGTGTCTATCCATCCTGGCAAATGTAATTTTGAGGAAAAGGTCTATAGTTTTCAATAAAAAAGATAGAATCTTGATTTTCCTGTAAGTTCTTCAAGAACTGGTGACCAAATGAAAAGAGGGAGGTTTTTATAGAGATAAAATGACTACTTTCAGTAGTTGCAGAGTTTCTCTTAAGAGTCGCAGAAAAAGAAGAACAACTTATTTAGGGTGTTATTTCTCTTATATACTATGCAAGACCCTCCTAAACAGGATGTAATAATTATATATTTTATATTCTTTCTTTCTTTGATGTTTTCAGACTTTCAGTGAGTAACGTTTGAATTGTTATATGAGATCATTATTTATAAAGCTGTCAGCTTAATTCTTCTGAGGGAGAGAATCTGCTGTTTGCTACTCAACTTTTGGCCCTGCTATCTAAAATAAGACATAATAACAATCTGCTTGTTGGCTTTGAAAAGAAAGATAGAGATATTTAATAACTGCTTCTGCAAAATGGAACGTGACAGTTTCTCACAGCATTCTGCTACAGAAACTGTCGGCCTCAGGCTGGACCGCTGGGCTGAGACCAATAGGATGAGGTTTAACACCCGCCAAATGCCAGGTCCTGTACCTGGGGCACAACAACCCTGTGCAGCTATAGACTGGGAGAAGTCTATCTAGAAAGCTGCCTGGAGGAGAAGGACCTGGGGGTGTTGGTTGAGAGAGACTGAACATGAGCCAGCAGTGTGCCCAGGTGGCCAAGAAGGCCAGTGGCATCCTGGCTTGTATCAGAAATGGTGTGACCAGCAGGTCCAGGAAGGTTCTTCTCCCTCTGTGCTCAGCACTGGTGAGACCGCTCCTCGAATGCTGTGTTCAGTTGTGGGCCCCTCAGCACAAGAAGGATGTTGAGGCTCTGGAGCGAGTCCAGAGAAGAGCAACGAAGCTGGTGAAGGGTCTGGAGAACAGGCCTTATGAGGAAAGGCTGAGAGAGCTGGGGGTGTTTAGCCTGGAGAAGAGGAGGCTGAGAGGAGACCTCGTTGCTCTATACCACTACCTGAAAGGAGGTTGTAGAGAGGAGGGAGCTGGCCTCTTCTGCCAAGCGACAGGGGACAGGACAAGAGGGAATGGCCTGAAGCTCCACCAGGGGAGATTTAGGCTGGAGATTAGGAAAAGGTTTTTCACAGAAAGGGTCATTGGGCACTGTCAGAGGCTGCCCAGGGAGGTGGTTGAGTCACCTTGCCTGGAGGTGTTTAAGGCACGGGTGGACAAGGTCCTGAAGGATGTGTTTTAGTGTTTGATAGGAATGGTTGGACTCGATGATCCGGTGGGTCTCTTCCAACCTTGTGATTCTATGATTCTATGATCAAATGCGGACTAGAAATTAGAGGGCACCGCATGGCTGGTTTCCTGAGAAAGATGTTGCTAGCAGGTAATGTGTGTGCTTTATTCATAGGTGTCTCTGCGTAAGCAGGAGATCGAGGAGAGGCTCAATGCCTGGGTCACGTTCAATGAAAAGAATAAGGACCTGTGCTCCTGGCTGGTGCAAATGGAAAGCAAAGTATTACAGACTGCAGACGTTAGCGTTGAAGACATGATAGACAAATTGCAGAAGGTAAGTTGTAACGCCACTTCCCTTCGATTGCAGTCAGATAGCTCGTTATAGAGACATCATTGCTCATTTCTTCCTTGCCTCTCAGAAGTAATGCATGTTGTAAAATGAACATGTATAGGCTTTTGTGAGAAGCTGAGGTTTTCATATGCCAGCTTTTGTCTTCTTTTTGATGGTCAGACTTGGAGCATAATGCAAACCAGAAATGCCACCTGCCTGCATCGAGGCATGGAGTGTGGTGTATGTGAGTTACCTTGTTGGGCGCGTGTGCATATGCAGCACTGCTCAGGGCTTTCCCTGCTGGAAATCAGTGGTGTCCTGGGAGCACCTCACTGCTCTCACCACCTCCACTCATGTTAGGAGATGCAAAACTGGTAGTCAGAGGGCAGAGAAAAGATTGGAGGATGGGGTAGGTATTATGCCAGGCAAGCGAGAAGTTAGCATAATGAAAAATAGGACCTAATTTTACTCCTTCTCCTTGGTAGCCAATGCAGTTAGAGCTTTCTAATCCTTCTGTATTGGCTTGATTTTCAACAGGACCATTATTTTGCCACAGTGTTCCTCAAAAGGCTTAAAGGTCTTGATATCTAATCCCAGATCTCCTCTGGATAAGAATACCAGCAAAATAAAGCCACCCTAGGCTTGAACTTGGGTTCTTTTGAGGTAGCTTGATTGAAAAATTATGTTAAATTGCAGAAGCAGGGATAAAATTAGAACATTAAACTGCTATTTTTAGGAGTACTTACTCATGGCTTTTGCAAACCTTTAAGCTGCTTATTTTTTCATAGTGGCTTCATCGTGAGTTCTTTTCCACTGAGGGTTTTTTGTTTTGTTTTGAGTGAGAATCCTGCCAATGCAGAAACATCAGCAATCACAGACCAAACCTGTTGTCACGTCACACACGTGGGAAAAGAAACATATAGTTTTCTTTTGAGTTTCTTGGTTTTGTTTTCACTTGGCTTGCCCAGGAATTAACAATGTTTGTGTATATTTATCAGGATTGCATGGAAGAAATAAACCTATTTAGTGAAAATAAGCTTCACTTGAAGCAAATGGGCGATCAGCTAAGGAAAGCTAGCAATGAGAGCCGAGTTGCTGAAATAGATGATAAACTCAACAAAATCAATGATCGCTGGCAACATCTCTTGGATGCCATTGGAGCACGGTAAGAAAATTGCTTTCAAAATTTTACATGAAATAAAGGTTAGGGGCTAGTGTCATTGACGGTCAGAAACAGACTGACGTGAGTTTTCGGTTCTGTGGAAATTTCGTATTGAGAGTCAAATTAAACTGAAGTTAATGGCGTCTTGTTATGACTTGTTGCCTGTATCAAATATCTCAGTTTGCCTCGTGGTAGTGTGTAGGAATTAATATAAAATAAAAATCTAATCCTGGGAACTATTTAAGAGTCAAGGTAATATTTCTGTTGTATGTGTTGAATTACAACTTAATTTTAAGGCAATGTGGTAGGACTCTTCGGGCTCTTCTGCAGAGCCTCCTGTTTTAAGACAATCCTCTATTTCACCATGTGTCTGAATGCATAGAATTCGAGAAGAAATGCCTGGCCTATCTCTGTAGGTAGTCACATTTATGTAATGACAGTGTTCCTTTTTATATTCAAAAGTGTATGAAATTTCACTTAATGTTAGCACTATTTCTTTACTCTGTCTCTTTCTTTGAAACAAGTAGAAGACAATGCCATGAGTTTATTTCTTTAATTGAAGAATTGAAGATCTTCTACATAATGATGAAATGGTGATGGTCAAAATTTAAAAAAAAAACAACCCTGCAGTGTCTAGACAATGACCTCTTCTTAGCGGGTTAAACACCTTTATTATATTTGACAGAGTAAAGAACATCATGATCATTTTAGCATTAGCCTTCTTGAGATGATCCTATTTCACTATTATCTCTGAGTTTCTGCCATAGCTTGGAAGGAGGATGCTGGACTGACCCCACCGCTTTCCCATGTTTATTAGTAAACCAGAAATAATAAGGCTAACACCAAATTAGTCTGGATCTAAACTTTTCTCCTAAGGTTCTCTTTCACCCCTCTATGGGCCTGCAGGAGCTCTTTTCCTCGGCTAACATTTGGGACAGATAAGGCGGTGGTTGTGCTGTGAAAGTGCAGTGCTAAGCGTGCTGGACCTTAATTGGGAATGAGATCTGAATTAACAGTGACACTCGAGCCCTGGATGATTAAGCAGAAGCTGCCTTCTTAAGGTCTAATGCTTTGCAGTTGTTCGTCTCCAGGTGTCTCTATATTTGATTTGATGTAGGAAAGAAAGCTTCACTTTTAGAACAGCACTTTTTTTTCTGTTCCTTTTCTATGGCAACAGAACATTTTTAAAGCACTTATGATCATTGGTGTTCTGCAGTGTGTCAGTTTTGAATGCAGATAGAAATGTTTGAAGCCAATCCTCTATTCTGGACACTTAATCTTTCTAGTAGGCAAGCACTTTGCGGTCCTTCGGTTAAAGAGTATGAAGTAACTTGTATCCAAAGGGGAGCCTAACCAATATTTATAGGCAGTATAAGTTCTGTCGTTTCTAATGTCTGTGTGGCTGGCCCTGCAATGTTTTATCTTTTCTGTAGTGCAATGTGTGTCTGCTACCAACATGAAATCAAATCAGTCTCAAGCCAATGCGTCATATGGAGCATTGCTCCTGATAGCTTATTTCACATTTTTAAACCAATAAATGTCCTGGGACAGATGGGCAAATTAGGTGAGCTCTCCAGTTAGTCCTTGAAGTGATTCTCTTACTTCATGGTGACAAGCTGAGATCTGCCATATGGCTGCGCTTGTAGGACTTAACACTTTGATTATGGACTTGTGCTTGGCTTGTGTGGTGACAAAAGCTTTGGTGTGTACTTTGTGGCTGGACAGTGGCCTGGTGCAAACTTGGAAGAGTCTCAAAATGTTAAATTCTTATGGGATAAAGTAACCATCAAGAGATTAGAATGCCTGGAAAGGAGAATAAGTGAATTTCTGTTCAGCTGGAGGATATTCTTACCAGTGGAGGTTCTCGTGCTGAAGTCTCTGTTGGTAGAGGAGGGAAGGCAAACATACCAGCAGGCAGAAAGGGAGCGTTGTGCTCACTGGAGAAATGGACATGGAACATCCCTTGCTTTTATTCTCTTGTCACCAGCCTCATAGCAGCAGTCTATCAGAAGGAACCCCTGCATGCTTGCACATTCACCCAAGTGAAGGTCTGAAAGGGTAGGAAGAGTGCACAGGCTGCACATGGGTGCTAGACAACCAAAAATCAATGGAGTGGGATTTACATCCCTGGAATACTCTAGAGCAACACTCCCCAGCCATGTACTAACTGGCAAGAATTGCTCAGGAACTGTCGTGCATAGCCACATTCCTCAATTTCCTTCCTGGCCCATCCACCACTGGTATTAACTCCATGCTTCGTTTCCCAGCCCAGCGAGAAGGTGCCTGCTGACTGACTGGAGGAGCATCCCTGTGTCCCAGGAGGGTGTCTGTGCAGCCTGGGGTTGTGCAAAGTGTTAGGATGGTGCTTGAGCCTTCACTAAAGCCAACAGCTTCATCAGCGGCTGCCTTTGGCAGTTTTAGTCTGCAGGTTTGTCCCTATAATAACAAAGCAACGAAGCAAGAGGGAATGGCCTCAAGCTCCACCAGGGGAGATTTAGGCTGGACATTAGGAAAAAGAATTTCACAGAAAGGGTCATTGGGCATTGGAACAGGCTGCCCAGGGAGGTGGTTGATTCGCCTTCCCTGGAGGTGTTTAAGGGACGAGTGGACGAGGTGCTGAGGGATATGGTTTAGTGTTTGATAGGAATGGTTGGACTCAATGATCCAATGGGTCTTTTCCAACCTGATTGTTCTATGATTTTATGACATGTTGCGTTCCATACCTCTGGGCATCCTACAGTATTTCCCACTGCTGCTAAGCAGTGGAAGGGGGATGCCAGTGGCTCTGGTTGTGGGTGCACTGTGATCTGTTTTCTTACTTGGTGGGTCTGGTCCGTGTTTTCAGTCTTGTGGAGAAAGGCACATTTTTCGTGCATGTAGCAGCAATGGGTTCAAATGACTCTTTAATGCGAACAAGAAAAGACAGGTGAGTTAGCAAGGCCAAATGTGCCTTCTCATTCTTTTAATCCTTGGCAACTAGGTCTTTTTCCTGCTTTCACCAGCTGACAGCCTTTATTGCAGGGTCCAGGATTCTTAAACTGCCACAGCCAAAGAGAGCCCCTTCCTTTGCACGTCAGGCTTCAGAGGCTCAGGGTGTTTCCAGCTGATTTCCTTCATACCCTGGGTGAAATTCCCAAACACCCTCAAACTGCTCAGGTAGCAGTGAAACACGAGGGAGTTAAAAAAACTCCAGTGACACCAGTCCTGTGCAGGGACTCCATGGAGGGCTTACTGAGGAGCTCCAGTGAGCAACTACTCTGTGCTTCCCCTCCCTGCAGCTGGTTGTCTGCAGCTTGGTAGGTATCAGGAGCAAATGAGTTCACTTTCCTTCTCAGCTGGTCTCTATTTATTTTCCACTACGTATACTGTCCTATCCTGTTGCAGATGGGGCCGGGCAGCCCACAGTCAGCGTGAGTGCACTCCGAGTTCAAAGGTCTTCTTAAATTGCTGCGGATTGGTATTGCGTGGCAAGGGAAGCAAAGTGTGCCACAGTGAGGCCCCTGCGTAAACAGTAGAGCAAATTCTATCAGAATTAAACTGCTTTGTGGTAGTATTACTGTAAAATCTCTTTCTCTGTAATGACTTTGATGTAAAATCTGGACAGTTGAAATGACACTCTCCAAGTGCCTGCTTTCTTTCCCTGTTCTCTGGGCACCCTGTCCTTTAGGGATTACGCTTCTCTTTGGTGCAAAAGCTGTGACAGAGTTCATTATCGTATCAGGCAGGATAGTTGGGCTTATTTTAGTTATGCAATATGAGCCAAGGTGTGCTGGGAGTGGGGAGGAGCTGACAGTGCAAGGGGAGTCCCTGTCTTCTGCACGTTGTTGCTGTTCCCACTGTCTGCCTGTCAAGCTGGGAGGCTAAATTTCCTCATTTTCTCAGACCTACCATTTCAAATGCATTTGTGACCCCCACCTTGGACCGTAACCAGGTTGAGCTGTCGCAGTGACTGGGCGTGATTTACCTGTGCAAGTGTCTGAAGCCCTCTGATGGTGAGCGCTGTCTTCCCAAGCACTTTGATCTTGCCATGTATTGAATGTGTGCGATTGACAAGCCAATACAGGCCTGCAGGAGATTACCTGAATACTAAAAAAAAAAAAAAAAAAATTTCAAACCCATTCCTTGCATTTTTTGTAGGATTATCTTAACTTTTTTATTTTTGTCCTGGTGTTGGCTGGGTGGGGAATGACTTTTAATTCCGCCTTCTTTTCCCACACTGTGATCTCTGGCAGCCGTATAACACACAGAAACCATGATACCATATTTTTCCACAAGGGAATGATACCAGAAATGAAGATTAGGGGTTATTTTGTCCTCAGCGTAACAGGCTACTTGCATTGGAGGCCTTCTACCTGTGCTGGAAGGTTAAAGAGAGGACAGGTTAGTGTGTGGGAGATTTAATTCGTACTTAAATACCTGGGATATAATGGTAAAGGCGAGAAAGAAGAAGGCAGGGAAACTAAGGATACATCTGTGTGCACGGTGCCTGTGCCTGGGTGTACATTTTCTATTTTTTTCTTGGTTTTGGATTCGCGTCAAATTGACTCTGCTGCAAATCATCTAGGGCTAAGCCTCTAGTCCCTCTTTTGCACATGAAGCGAGCTCTACATCTACCTTTTTCCATGCTGAAGCCTCCAACCTGCAACCTTTCTGTCACCAGGCACCGGCAGCAGCCGCTCACCGTGTGCTAATTCTCTTGTGTCAGAATAAAGCTCTCGTGGTTTTGTTTTGAGGAGGGATGCGGCCGTTTGCCAGGTAAAATACCAAATCAAAACGTAGGGGTTAAAACCGGGGAGAGCTGTAGTGGCTTCCCAGCCCTGGGGTTGGAGAGGAGGGCGGAAGACGGGCGAGGAAGACGGGCAAGGCTCACCCCCCGCTACGCAGGATGCTAAAGCAGCGAATAAATAGGGCATCTGTGGAGGAGGGGTTTCCCCTTCCATGCCTGCCGTGCTCGCAGCTTGGGATTTACAAGCTGAGGAATGGTTTTGTCTTGTGAACCGTAAGTGCCATGTTGGTAAGCGGCCGTGGGTTGGGTGGCGGTGGGTTTTGCTGGCTTCGCTGGCGCAGTGGGTCCAGCCTAGGCTAGAGGGGGAAGGGCACCGCTGACTCCCTGCGATCCGCCTCAGATGAGCAGATGAGTGAGAGACGCAGTGCGGTAGCGGGAAGAATGGTGCTCAGGGGTCTCTCGCTTAAAATCAGCTGCGCGTTCTGGGGTTTTGCACCCAAGACGGTGGAGATCTGCAACAAAGGTCACCAGCAGGGTAACGTGAGAAAAGCTACCTCTGGCCGTGTGCTCTGCCCACCAACACGGGGTACCTGTCATTGTACTGGGGCTGGATGCTGTACAGAGAAATCACCTTTTAGACAGAGGCCTAAAATTTGCCTTTGACAACCCCTCTCCAATTTGGGTCTTTCGTCCCTCGCATGGTTAAGCTCACCCTGTGCTTCCTGAACAAAGGTTTCCTGTGCTGTGCATCTAATTTGCTTTACAGAGTGGTAAATGATCCTATCAGCTGCCTGAGCAATGTCAGCTCCTCTTCCTTAGAAATTAATGTATCTGGTATCTTTTCTGATGGCATTTGTGCTTGTGAAGGAGAGCTCCGAATATATGTCAGGATGATTGCTCAGACACTAAAATCTGAACCTTAATTTTGATGCATTTGAGCTTCCCTGTGCCTTTCCCTGTAGCTTTTTGACAACTAATGCAATGCAACTGGCAGGCATTTTGCAATTCTTTGTGTGAATACATCTCAGTCAACCTAGAAGTGCCTTCTACAGCTAGAGCTTTCCTGAGTGTTTACTACAAAATATTCTGTGTGTTTGTGGGGCTGTGCAATTATTCAGCCTGAAACAGCTTAAAGCATTTCTTTTGTAACCCGATGCTGGCAACTACTTTGAGGGTATTAAGACCTAAATCCAATCTCGAGTCAGGTCACTTAGTCCTTCTGTTCACATTTCCAGCCAGCTTTTAGTTATAACCTACCAGTTTTGTTCTTTTTCTGCCATTCTGTTTTGGATTGGTTTGGCCTATCCCAGTCATCTTATGCCTTTAAGTGCTGTTTTGAATCAAATATCTTTTAAGCTGGGCCCACCGCAAAGCAGAAGAGATATTTGATTTTGTTGGGTTTTTTTTTTAATTAATGATGATATTTGTGGCATTTAAAAACTATTACTGTTTTTTGTGCTTTTGAGGGCATGTTTGACTGTGGCAGGTTAGTTCTCATTGGGAAGTGAGTTGTGGATAGGTAGATGTTTATTCAGTAAACAGTAAGTTTTCCCTGTTCAATCAAAACTACACTTTGTAGAGGAAGAACTTGGTCAACGGTAGCAGCAGCCTCTTCCACTTCCTGGGTAACTGGGAGGAGCTCGTTCCCCCTGCTTCACTTAAACTTTTATTGCTGTTAATTCACTCTGTATTGGGTGACTGGTCACCTGGGCATAGGGGGAGCAATTGCCCTCAGGCTTCGTGGCTTGCACTGTGCCCCCCACCAAGCTCCCAGGAGGCCTGTGCCTGATTTCCTGGAAAACAGTCCCTTCAGGATGCTTCTCAAAAGAGTTCATGAGGTTACATTCGTGCAGAGAGCAGTTAATTTGCAAGAGTACTTGCAGTGTGCAGAAACACATCTGAAAAATGGTTGTTGCAAATGGTAGACTTTTGTGGTTGTAGTAGTCTATTTTACTTTTTTTCTGTGAGCTGTAGCCAGAGAAATGGCAGTTTGCAGTGACTTCTGTGCAAACTGAGGGTGCTCAAGGAAAGTTTTTCATCATTTCCCCTGTTGCTTCAATATGGGACCCTACCCTTTACCTTGTGCTCTGTGTCTGCTGACTGCAACAGGAACAGGTTACCCAATGTGAACATCTGGCCAAGGCTACTTTTCCTACTTCTGTCAGGTTTTTATTCTTTGTCTGCTTAG
This sequence comes from Coccyzus lansbergi, assembly GCA_033558105.1. Lineage (NCBI taxonomy): Eukaryota > Metazoa > Chordata > Aves > Cuculiformes > Coccyzidae > Coccyzus > Coccyzus lansbergi. Next base: position 1,577,957 of record JAUMJK010000907.1, read on the forward strand.
CTCAAGTTTGAGATAAATGATTTAAGAGTATTGAGGATAATTGAGTGACTGACAAATGCCATATTCTATCCAGAATGTGTAACAGATTAAATTACTTAATTATAGTGGTTTTTTCTGTAATGGCAATTGCTAGAAAGTAAATACAAACTTGCAATACCACATCGATGGTCCCCACAAGAACATCTCTTCTGCGCTTCCAGCCCAGAAGACCAACCATATCTTGGGCTGCATCAAAAGAAGTGTGGCCAGTAGGCTGAGGGAGGCGATTCTACCCCTCTATTCCTCTCTTGTGACACATCTTCTAGAGTCCTCTGTCCAGCTCTGGAATCCTCAACATAAGAAGGATATGGAACTGTTGGAACGGGTCCAGAGGAGGCTACAAGGATGATCCAAGGGCTGGAGCACCTCCCATACGAGAATAGGCTGAGAGAGTTAGGATTGTTCAGCCTGGTGAAGAGAAAGCTCCAAGGAGATCTTATAGTGACCTTCCAGTACCTGAAAGGGCTACAGGAAAGCTGGAGAGGAACTGTTCATAAAGGCTTGCGGTGATAGGATGAGGGGCAATGGGTATAAACTGGAGAGGGGCAGATTTATGCTTGATATAAGGAAGAATTTCTTCACCGTGAGACTGGTGAGACACTGGCCCAGGTTGCCCAGGGAAGTTGTGGCTGCCCCATCCCTGGAGGTGTTCAAGGCCAGGCTGGCTGTGGTCTTGGGCAGCCTGATCCAGTGGGAAGTGTCCCTGCCAAGGGCAGGGGGTTTGGAACTAGATGGTTTTTAAGGTCCCTTCCAACCCAAACTATTCTATGATTATATTCTAAGTTGTCAAAGACACATTTCCAAAGCACTGGTGGGAAATGTCATGGAATATGTAGAGAAGAAATGATCAATGGAGATACAATCAGAGACAGTGCAGCAATTGAGCTTTGCTTTCCTCCTGACTGATCTGAAGTCATGCAGAGTTAACAGTGCAGCAACACAGATGTTTGGCGCAGCCTGGCTTTTTTAGTGGGTCTACCCTGTGGTGCTTGACATAGAGCCTGTATCATCCCATCTTTCCAGGAAGGAGGGAGCCAAGTCTCCCGTCTTTGAGGGGCCACATGTCTGGGGAGTCACAGGCCCTGCTGAGCATCATAGCCAACTGGATTCAGATTGAATGGTGAGGCAAAAGCAGGGGATAGGGTGGAGAGTGAATTAGGTGTCCTGTGTAAATTACTGCCAGCCCTTGATGGTGAGAAAATGCTGTAGTTACCAGAGTATGACATTCATTGAGCACCACTTAATAGGAGCAGAATCAGGAGCCCGAAGATTTATACAGCAGATGTTGGCTTGGGAGTCAGTAGCCTTCTGCGTACAGGATTGCAATTGGGAGCAGAGCTCTGAAAAGAGCTTGTTACGGAGAGCGAGAGTAGGTAAATGCTTTTGTCATCCTCTGACTTTCTGCATCAGCTGCAGCAGAGAAAGCACTGTCTGTGTAAAGGGGCAGAGGCAGCTCCTTTGCATCTGACACCAGTGCCCACAGCTTTGTGGGTACAAAGCAGGAACAAGATGGGCCATGGACTTGAGCCAAATCTTTCATGCTGACTTGCAGGGTTGCATCAACCAGGCAAGATTAATCTTAGATTTTGGAGAGTGCAGAGTTGCCACTGCCTGCCTGGAGTCCTAGTATAGGACTGTGCTCTCCTCGCCCGCCTTGTAAAACAGCTGAAAGTACTGCCTGGTTCTTTCTGGGACAAGGAGCTTCTCATGTTGCTAATCCATGCAACTCCTCAAATTTGCTGACTTTACTTTGTACCTTGACTGTAACCTGTACGTCTGAACAAATCCAGTAAGATCATTCCCACATCTCCATAAGTGCTTTACCTTAAATCAATTCTCTCATTGACATACGTATCCTCTTTGGTTGCCTGAAGTTTGCTAATAAGATCGTTTGTTGCTTACAGAGTGGCATATTCATTATGATTTAGCTGTCCTGCATATCTTCCATCATTGTATCCTATGCTGCAGCAGGTAACTGCAAGAGCCACTGGGTTACAGGCAGTTTGGACTCTTCCCCTCTAAAGCTGGCTGGGATAGTTTGGCAGCAGGCAGGACGATGGGCCAGGAAACTCCTAAACTCCTTCTTTTTCTTGCGTGGTGGGGCAGGTCTTTTGAACGAAGCCAACACCCATAAACCCCATCAGGGCACTTCTGCCTTGCAGTAATCTCTCCTTGCCTGTACTAGGTGAGATAACGTCCCCCCTACCCTGCCCTAGTCCTACCTTGCACAGTGCTGGTGTTGCCAAGTCCAATAGGGTTCATCTCAGACCTTTCAGCAGTCCCCTGCGTTTTGAGCCATGCAGCGATTCCCTTGTACAGGTTGCCCTTCCAGGGAATGGGGAGCGTTTTGGCCTTTTCACAATGCATACTTAAACTTTTGCTACTGCACTTGACTTAGCTAGTGAAGCCAGGCAGTAACTTGGGGTTTAATTCATAAATTTGCATTTTAAAGTTAACACGCAGGCTCCAAAAATTCATCTCAAGGCACAGGGACAGAACTAGATGTCAGAGGGATGCGAGCAGCCAGGAGCACAGCATGGGGGAGCAATGCTGGCTAAGAAGCGAGTTTGCACTAGTACAGGGTTAGAAAGTTTTCACCTGACTTTAACACCTGCAGTGTGGATATTTATAGTACTGCAGGGCAGACCATTGCAGTTCGCGGAGAGAAATGCATGCTTTTTGTTACAGTTCATCTCACCTTATCATCTGAGGGGTCTGATGGAAATCACAATCTAGGTGACTTTTTGTCTTCTTCAGTAACTACCAAGGTTGATCTGGCAAGCTGATACCAATCTGCAGTCAGAACTGACGCCCAGTGTTGTGCTTTTTAGTAATCTTTGTTGGGAATTGTGATAAAAGAGAATTTCAAGAAAAGATCAAGAGCAGTGAGGTTGTTCAACAGATATTCCTGTAGTACGTGGGGACAGAGTAGCCAAAATGTATAAATGTGCTACTTGGATAACTTGAGGGACTGATAAGGGGTTTGGCACAGGAATGTACTGTAAAGGCTGGAAATAAAGAAAAGGTTGTCTGCAGTTTGAGATACGTGCTGCAAACAGCAGTAAGAAGAGTAAATGGTCTTGATGGTCCATTGGATTGTCTGCTGCACCACTTGACCTGGTGGATATTGTCCCTCTTCAGGACTGCTTTTTCCATTTTCACCTGCCAGGGATTCTGGCCCATCTCCATGCATTTCAGTATGTTGTTTAGAAGAACTTTTAATGTTGGGGCACTGTAGGTTCTACAGCAGCTGTTGTTGAAGCCTGTTCTCCTCTCCTGTCAGCATGAATTTGCCCAGGCTGTTGAACCTGTGCTTCAGATGAATTCTCCTTCCACTGGCAGAGGGGTATCTTGCTGCTAAGGGGGAGCCTCTTGGTTACTGAAGATAACACTGAATACAATTTGCAGCAGGGAACTCGGACCATAGATACCCATTTTAGTTTAGCTGCAGCGTGTTGTGATACAAACTCCTGCTTAGACAGACATCCAAGAACTGACTGAAGAGCTCACAGATGAATAAGGGTACAAACATTCCCTCTGCTCGTATAGTTACATTAAAGAATTCACCTGAGACCTTCCCATAGCTGTAGAGCAGACGCCTGCTGAGGCATTTTAGGTAGGTTTTAACTAAAACATGGCTCTGATTTATAAGCAACAGCTTGAAGTGACAGCAAGCACTTCTTAAAGCCATACTTGTCATCACCTTGTGCTAACATCATTTCCACTGATTGCAGGTCTTGGTAACAAAATATTCTTCCTGGTTTGCTTAGGGTGAAGAAACTGAAGGAAACACTGGCTTTTATACAACTTTTGGACAAAAACATGAGTAACCTTCGCACCTGGTTGGCCCGGATTGAGTCTGAGCTTTCTAAGCCTGTTGTATATGACATCTGCGATGACCAAGAAATCCAGAAGAGACTGGCAGAACAGCAGGTGGGAAAGAGCAGCAGCCAGAGTGAATGGGCTAAAAGTCTGCTGATTACAATCAGTCCTGGTTTAAAATCACCCATTTCTTTTCCTTAGCAAGGCCTTCGAACTGTTTGCTTTCCTGCTTCTTTCTTGCCAAGATGTGTTACAGAGAAATTTTTATTTGCTTGCTATGTTTTCAGTATTGTGTTGACTTTCCCTCACTTCTCCCTTCCTCTCTGCACTCAAGGAGAACATGCATGATGCAAACAAAAGCATTTTTGCATTTGATGGTTTGCTTGGTTAAGCGGCAGGTTTCCTACTGTCAAGACAGGCCACAGACAGTGGGCAATATCCATGAGGATGGCTTAGGGTGCCAAGTCTCCTGCAAACTGCCTGTGGCAGTTTTAAGTACTGGGATTTGATGTATTGCCCTCACTAGCTCCGTTCTCTTCCCCTCCTTGCAGACAGCAGAGCAAGCTTGGCATGAAGGGTATTTAAACCCTCTGGGAGGAGGGTAGACTTGTGCAAACACACCTTTGACTGAGGCTTGATCCAGGAGGCTGCTTCTGAAGATCCCCTCAGGGCTGGGTGAGATGATGTGTGAATCCTGCTGAGGTGTTGGTTGCGTGCTTGTAGGCATTTATCTGAGACAGCAGCTTACCAGGAGGAGCAGAAAGTTCTATGCTAGTTTTAAGTGCTGAAGAAGGCAAGGATTCGGCACAGCTGAACATGCTGCCCCATCCAAGTGAAAGTGTGATATGAGTTGGGCAGCCCTAGAGTAAAGTTCTCTCTTCAGCAGCCAGGGAAGGAAAAGAAACCTCTCCAGAGCAACAGACTTGCTGGTGGAGTCAGTGTTTGCTGAGGGCTGTGCTATAAGTCTGACCAAGTTCAAAGAGCCACCCTCCCTGGGAAGGCTGACAATGACCATTGCTGTCATCTGGTCTTTGTGATAATGAAAATATTTGCCCTAAAAGTGAGAATCGGGAATTAAGCTGTCAAGCATGCAAGCTTTATGGAATCTGCCTTTACGAACACCTGTAGGTCTTCTTACCATCCTTCCCATCGTCTCTTTCTCCGACTGCTGCTTTCATGTCCAATGGAAGATCCTGAGTGACTCACACTTGAGCACCTTGTTCTCTGCTGGTAGATAGGTCTCTCCATCCCAGATGCCACGGGAAGGGTCAGCTACCCTGCGATAGAACTGGGAATGGCTCCCACTGACTCCACTGCTGGAGCTGGTCAAGCACCAGAAGCATTGGCCACTGCCTCTAGTGGTTTCATCTGCATTGTGAATGGTCATCTAAACAACAAGGAAACATTTTCTCCCTACCCAGACTCTTCCATTCTTAAATGCTGTGATAAACTGCTGGGCCAAGAAGAATGTAGGAATTGTGTCCAAACTGATTTATTTTTCTGATGAGCATTCAAGCTTCAGCCAGCTGTAAGAGCCATCACTTACTCCTCAGAGCTACTTACTGTGTTGTTTTTTGAATTCCGTTTCAAACACAGACCTCTGGGCAACTCAAGACTGTTTCTGCTGTATATTTAGTGTGAGAAGACCGTGCTGACTAAAAAAGTCACAGTAGAAGAAAATCAAGACCAAAGTGTTTCACTAATGCAGAAGTCGAACAACATGTAGTCTGTTTAAGCTCTCTGGGCTATGTTGTGTGGAGTTGAAGGGAAAGTACCTTTGGGGCTCAGTGTATGTTCTTGTTCCCATTACTTATGTTGTTGTGTTTGTCTTGCCATAATGCAGGCAGGTCATTTTGAATAACAACTTGAAAACCAGCAAGGATTCTCTCTAGGGTTATTGTGTGGTATGACCAAAAGTAATGAGATTGCACCAGCAACATTTCCATGGTGCAAATAGAATGGGTTTGTAATCTGTAGTTCTCATTCTCGCTAATACAGCAGTAAATCCAGTGTAATTTAAGGAATGCAGAAGAGTCTTTCCAGGTGCCAGCAGTGGGACAGAGCCTGCTGTCAGGTGTAGAGCCTGTGTTAAAGAGACACTGCTGCTTCTTGCTTAGAAAACAGCTTTGAATCACTAACAACCTGTCAGAAATTATGTTGGGTCTGCTTCTGGCAGTCTGTCAGCTATGCAAAGGTTTGCCTTCTTGTATTCCTTAATGTTGTACATAACCACAAATACCGCAAACCAAATGTTGACCATTTATGGCTCAGCCCTTTCAGATACGCATATGGCACCATTGAAGACTGTCACTGGGTGACACACAGCTTCTTGCCGCTTGTTGGCTTCTGGGAAGATCTTCCTTCACCTTTTTTTTTGCATTTGCTGCAAGCTGCATCTCTTTAGGGGCTTTTTTTTTGTTTTATTTTGTTTTGGTTCTGTGAGTCTATAGCAAAACCACTCTATAGCTTGATTTGTTCACTAAAATCAGTCATACCATTTAATGGGAGTTCCATTTTCTGTTGTTAGTAAAATATTTATGTTTTTGTTGTTCTAGAGTTATCCAAGTGCAGGTCTCTGTATCCTTCATTAGGAAAGCCAGAAATGGGTTGAAAAAATGCGAGTGTAGTGAACATTGTAATTGCATTAACATTTACTGTTGGTAACATTGTACGGAGCTGCCTTTGCAATGAGAAATATTTAGATGAGGCTTTCTTTTTCTGTTGTTCAGTTATGTTGACTTTAGGAGCAGTTAGCAGTGCTGAATGAGAGGCCAGACTATGACGGAGAGGGAGGCTCCAGAAGAGAAACCTGTGGTATATATTAGACAAAGGGTCTTTGCCAGACCCGTTAAAATAATGCGCCAAAACAGGAGCTCTGCAGGAAGGAATAAGACATGTAGTGTGACATCAGCTACTTGTGTGCTGTGTTTCTTTGTTTGGTGAGATCAGCCTGTAATCACACAGCAACTAACGTACACAAACTGCACTGCGAGTTCTGTAACAAGTGTTACAGTGCAGTAGGAGTGACACCGTCATTTTATACTGTCAGAATTAATAAGTATATGTTTATGGTATGTGTAGGGCTTGGATTTTGAGTGTACATTAAAATTGTCCAGGCTGTTAATGAGAAGTTTGAGCCTTCACTGAAAACTAAAGCTGGACAGTCCCTTTTTAGCATGACAGTTCTGTCCTGACCTGATCTGCACAGCTCATCTAAGGCTAAATAACCTTTTCTTGGGACACAAGTTGCTCTTTCACCATCCTCCTCAGCATCCTCGCTCCTTGAATCCTGTGTTCAGTTCTGAGCCCCTCACCACAAGAAGGATGTTGAGGCTCTGGAGCAAGTCCAGAGAAGAGCAACAAAGCTGGTGAAGGGGCTGGAGAACAGGCTTTATGAGGAATGGCTGAGAGAACTGGGGGTGTTCAGCCTGGAGAAGAGGAGGCTGAGGGGAGACCTCATTGCTCTCTATAACTACCTGAGGGGAGGTTTTGGAGAGGAGGGAGCTGGCCTCTTCTCCCAAGTGACAGGGAACAGGACAAGAGGGAATGGCCTCAAGCTCTGCCAGGGGAGTTTCAGGCTCGACTTAAGGAAAAAATTCTTCACAGAAAGGGTCATTGGGCATTGGAACAGGCTGCCCAGGGGGGTGGTTGATTTCATCTTCCCTGGAGGTGTTTAAGTGATGGGTGGACGAGGTGCTGAGGGATATGGTTTAGCGTTTGATGGGAGTGGTTGGACTCAATGATCTGGTGGGTCTCTTCCAACCTGGTTGTTCTATGATTCTACGATTTTGAAAGGGTATGTCTGAAGTACAGCCACATATGTTGCCTTCTGCTGAAGCTATTCTTTTGCCAATGGCAGGACCTACAACGAGACATAGAGCAACAAACAGAACGGGTGGAATCGGTGTTTAATATTTGTGAAGTCCTGCTCCACGACTCGGATGCGTGTGCTAATGAGACAGAGTGTGATTCCATCCAGCAGACTCGAAGGAGTTTGGACAGACGGTGGAGAAACATTTGTGCCATGTCAATGGAAAGGCGAATGAAGTAAGTCTCTCTCTCTTACTCCTCCTAAGGAAGCCTGTGGCAGCATTTTTAAGAAATGCTGTAGCTTTGGCCACCAACTGAACTTTGAAAAAAAATAATCCAAAATCAATAGTTAGTTTGTTATAAAACCTTTCCATTTTTGCACCTCCTTTCCAGAATCGAGGAAACCTGGCGCCTGTGGCAGAGGTTTTTGGATGACTATTCTCGCTTTGAAGATTGGCTAAAGTCATCTGAATTCATTGCAGCTAGGCCTAATTCTTCAGAGGTTTTGTACACACACGCAAAGGAGGAGTTGAAGAAATTTGAGGTGAATTTTTTAAATTAATTTTGTAATGCTCAGCAGTCAGCTGGATGGTCAGACTGCTAAGTATTTCCTGTCTGTGTGACATGCGTGGGTCGCTGCAGAACGCCAGGTTGGCAGTGGTGGTATAGAGAACGTAAATAAATTGGCCAGTAGGTGACTGCTAGGTATCTGACTGATTTTTTTTACTTTAGATTTGTGTATTAATGTGGGGAATCCAACAGTTTGAACTGACAAAATCCTGAGATCCTGCTTATAAGTCAACAGTTTACTTTTTGCAGGCAGCAGATCTTTGTGGGTTGATTTTTGGGGGGAAGGTGGGGTTTGGCCTTTCTTTTCCTAATGAGCTAAGTTTCAGCAAACAGTTTAAGTATTGGTCCTTCTCTGAATTTAATTTTGCAGTTGGGAGGTCTAATTTTAAGGAGGGGGCAACGCCATCTCTCTTGATGGACTGTGTGACTGTGTCATCCAGGTCTTCCCTCTTATTGACAAAGGAACTGATGTCCTTGATCTGCCTTGCAGGCCTTCCAACGGCACATTCATGAACGACTCACTCAGTTGGAGCTGATCAATAAGCAGTACAGGCGCCTCGCCCGCGAGAACCGCACCGACGCAGCCAGCAAGTTGAAGCAGATGGTACACGAAGGCAACCAGCGCTGGGATAATCTCCAGAAACGGGTTGCTGCCATTTTGAGGAGACTCAAGGTAATTGCGCGGTAGGATAAGAGAGTGAGGAGCACTTGCAAGTTTCTGTAGTTTCTGTACTCAAGAGCAAAACATACTGGAGCAACTATCTTGTGTCAGTGGTTAGTGTTAGTGAAGCAACTATCTTATCTTAGTGTCTTGACTTACCAGTATAGGGGAACTGCTCTGGAAAGGACATGACCTGCATGGTATAACTGTCCTTGTAGATGAGTTTGTGGTTGAAGAAGCATTAGGGATGAATGGGTGCAAATTTTGGAAGATGTGTTGCAGGCCTTACTGCTCCTGGCCCACTCTTTTACCCAGTCTTGCCATGGGCGGGTGCGTATTTGCTTCTTTCATAGAATCATAGAATCTTCTAACAACCAGGTTGGAAGAGACCCACTGGATCGTTGAGTCCAACCACTCCTATCAAACACTAAACCATGTCCCTCAGCACCTCATCTACCCGTACCTTAAACACCTCCAGGGAAGGTGAATCAACCACCGCCCTGGGCAGCCTATTCCAATGCCCAATGACCCTCTGTGTGAAAAACTTCCTCCTAATCTCTAGCCTAAATCTCCCCTGGTGGAGCTTGAGGCCATTCCCTCTTGTCCTGTCCCCTGTCACTTGGCAGAAGAGCCCAGCTCCCTCCTCTCTACAACCTCCTTTCAGGTAGTTGTAGAGAGTAATGAGATCTCCTCTCAGCCTCCTCTTCTCTTTCCGTAAATAAGAGGTGGAGAAACCCGGGGCACATGTGGTTTGGAGTTCAGAACAAAGCCCTGCTTTATGCCATATGAGGGTTCAGCTATAAGGCTTGAAATGTGGAGATGTGATGGAGAGGCATGCTGCTGTCACCAGCTCCTTCAGTGCTCTCTGCCTGTTAGAGGAATACGGTCAAAGAGTGTGATGCTCAAAGAAGTGTCCTGCTTGTCAAATTAAAGAGATCTCTGGGCAGGTATTCTGTGCTGTGCCCTGGAGGAAACTTGTTACTGCCCAGTTTTTAATAAAGCTGTGCTGTAAGCAGTTGACGGGGAAAATCATAGAACAAGCAGGTTGGAAAAGACCCACCGGATCATCGAGTCCAACAATTCCTATCGAACACTAAACCACGTCCCTTAGCACCTTGTCCACCCGTGCCTTCAACACCTCCAGGGAAGGCAAGTCAGCCACCTCCCTGGGCAGCCTCTACCAGTGCCCAATGACTCTTTCTGTGAAAAATTATTAGATCCCAAAAGTTAGGAGGTGTTGTGTTTAAGGTGTTACATCATCCTCTTTCTGAATACTAAATCTGCTTAGGAGAAGAGCAGCATGGCAAGCTGCGCGTCTGTTAGCAGCATCTGCTGGACATGACAGCAGAGAGAGCTCCTCCAGGCTTCCATCCGCAGTGATGCACTAATTATACTGTTGTGGTCAGCCATGATCCAGCTTCTCCATTGTTTTACTGATTTTAATGTTGTAGTTTTAATTACTTTGATTAGAGACGGTGCTTGCTTCCTTTGTCTGTCTGTCTCCTAAGTTTAGAACAAGTTAGATGTTAAATCTGAGTAACTGTTGGCACTGGTGTGATGTGGGAGAAGGCATACAGTGTGGAAGCAAGAATAGAATTTTACTGAAGAACCCGGCAGTGCTGGAGTTTTATTCCCTCTCCCTTACTAACATACGTCACTTAGTTCCAGTGTCACTACAGGAAGGGGATGGTATTTTTTACATGCATGCTGCCATTTGTGTCCCGAAGGCCTTTAAGATGAACAGCAGTTCTGAAATGTTTTCAGAGGGCTCCCGTGACCATGCTTTGTAGTAGCTCAAGTCTTGTAACACTGGCTTCCTTCTTCCCGTGCAGCACTTCACCAACAGGAGAGATGAGTTCGAGGGGACGAGGGAAAGCATTGTTGTTTGGCTCACAGAAATGGACCTCCAGCTGACCAACGTGGAGCACTTCTCAAAAAGTAACTTTGATGACAAAATGCGCCAGTTAAATGTACGTATCCTTGGAAAGCAGTTAAGACTGTATAGACTGGCTGATTGTATTAGGCTGCCCTCTATTGACAGAATCACCAGCTTTTGTGGAACTTCAAAAGAACCAACAGATGTCTGTAGGGCTGTATTTGTTTTAAGACACCAGTAAATTGTCCAGACTTATCCTCTGAATCAAGATTAAGCTGTAGAGTATTTAAATTCAGATTCAACGTTCCAGCTCAGTTCTATCCTGTTTTCTCCTAACACTGAGTCTCAGTGACAGTGATATCTGAGCACATGCAGGTCAGCAGTGTAAAGCTACATTGCTAAATTCAGGCTTTTTTTTGTCTGTCGAGAATTTTTCTGAAAAAAATGGGTGAGGTCTCTGCTCTGAGTGCATTGTTTGTAGCTGGGAAATGGAAAGAGAAATAAGACAGCAGATGTACAGGTGTATACAATGATTCTAAAACCATAGTAGTACTGTGCTACCTGCTCCTATGCTTGTTTCTCCTTCGTCCTGCTCTGTTAGTTGTTTTGAGATGCAGACCTACTGCTGTGTGGGCTGGAGACCAAACCAACCAACCAAAGATGGTGTGTACACAACAGACAGACAAAATCAATTCTATGATTCTATGAACCCCTGATTGACTCGTATTGTGATCTGCTACAGGCTCAGGACTCTGCAATCATATTGGTGCACACACGGGTGGAAAATGCCACTTTGTTAGGAACTGTAATCCTGCTACCAAAATAAACTTCTGTACCTCTTGAGTAAAACAACATTTGACAAATGAAACTAGACAACAATGTCAGCTGCTGTTTTTCTTTCACTGCAGTGAGCGAGAAAAGGACAAACCTTAGGCTAGAAAAGGCTTTGCAGAAGTAATTATTTTTCTCGTGTGTCCCATACAGGGTTTCCAGCAGGAAATAACACTAAACACCAATAAGATTGATCAGTTAATCGTTTTTGGGGAGCAGTTGATTCAGAAGAGTGAACCTTTAGATGCTACCCTGATTGAAGACGAATTGGAAGAACTTCATCGATACTGTCAGGAAGTGTTTGGGCGAGTCGCCCGGTTCCATCAACGACTGACTTCGAGACATCCTGTAAGAAGCAACAGTTGTTCTGGTGCTTTGGCAGAGTTTTACTGTTTGAACTGCAGTGCTCATTGCGTATCCCTAGTAACCTGAATGAGTGGTTTGAGCTCAGAGTTGTCAGGAGCTCCTCAGTAGTTGTGCCAGCTTTGCTCAACCTTCGTGGCTAGTTATCTCTCACCTCTTTCGTTGGGATTCCATCTGCGGAATCTGGATAAGTATATCTGGATAAGTATAATCTGGAAGTATTTCACAGGGTTAATATTTAGATAGGAGTGGTCTGGTGTTTTTAATATCACTTCATTTTCTTTACATTTCAATAATGTGGTTATAATACTTCTTTATGGGTTCATTTACAAGACTCCACCTCTCCACTTTCTTGTGAGAAGCCTGAATGGGGAGCAGCAAACTCTTTGCTTTTCACTGGGAACATTGAGACGATTCTCAGTTTGCTTTGGCTAATAAAGAAAGAATATCTGTGAAAAACCAGGTAGAGGAGATAAGATGAACATCTACAATTGTCTGTTCATTCCTGCCTGAACATCATTTCATTGCTAACCTGTGCAGTCTGTTTTGAAAAGGGCACCATTCCCTGCAAACTAGAGAGAGATGTTATGGTGAAGGTTGAGTGTCTTGAAAAGAAAGGAGGAAGCTGGTGATGGGAGGAATTTTTTGGTGGAAGAGGGAGGCAGAAATGATGCTTCCCTTTAATTTGAGGCACGTGGTCTCTGATTACTGCAGCTGACCACAGAACAGTCCCCAGTAGTACTTTGTGGCTTAATGATTAGCTCATTAAGCAGCGTAGGTCTATCGTAAATATTATTAATATGATATAATTGTTATTTATTTTTAGGGATTGGATGATGAAAGAGAGACCTCTGAAAATGAGACAGATCCAGAAGACTCCAGAGAAATCCAAAATGATCCTTGGCATAAGAAGGCCATCAACGAGGGGCCCTCTTCAACACAGTCCCTTTGCCACCTTATGCCCCCTACTCAGCGTCATGAAAGATCAGGCTGTGAAACCCCTGTCAGTGTCGACTCCATCCCACTTGAGTGGGATCACACAGGTGATGTGGGAGGTTCTTCCTCTCATGAAGACGATGAAGAAGCAACGTACTACAGTGCTCTTTCAGGTGAGAACTTCTTACCAGCTGTTTGTTCACGAATCCTGTGTGCAGTTTTGGGCCCCTCACCACAAGAGGGATGTTGAGACTCTGGAGCGAGTCCAGAGAAGAGCAACGAAGCTGGTGAAGGGGCTGGAGAACAGGCCTTATGAGGAACGGCTGGGAGAGCTGGGGGTGTTTAGCCTGGAGGAGGCTGAGAGGAGACCTCATTGCTCTCTCCAACTACCTGAGGGGAGGTTATGGAGAGGAGGGAGCTGGGCTTTTCCTCCAAGTGCCAGGGGACAAGACAAGAGGGAATGGCCTCAAGCTCCGCCAGGGGAGGTTCAGGCTGAACATTAGGAAAAAGTTTTTCTTGGAAGGGGTCATTGGGCACTGGAACAGGCTGCCCAGGGAGTCACCTTCCCTGCAGGTGTTTAAGGGACGGGTGGACGAGGTACTGAGGGACATGGTTTAGTGTTTGATAGGAGTGGTTGAACTCGATGATCCAGTGGGTCTTTTCCAACCTATTGAGTCTGTGTGATTCTTATATTTCCAGAAACATAAGGTGTTTAAGGATGTTTGATGAGAATAGTGCCAGCAACCTTTTCTTTGCTTTTGCTGTCCCTAATTGTTTCAGGTTTTTTTGTTTTGGTTTGGGTTTTTTTTTTGTTTTCAAAATATTGAATAGCGAGGAAAATGACATTATTCTTCTTCCAGATGTAGAAATCACTGAAAATCCTGAGGCATATCTTAAAATGACCACACAAACTTTGAAAGCATCTTCTGGTAGGCACCTGCTAATGCATGTGTCTGAACATGGCAACCTCCCTGTGCTGCACGCTATATTCCTCAACCTCTCTCATACGTAACGTCTGACTGCCTGCCTTGTGTGGGCACCATGTCTCATCCTGTCACGGTGTTCTTACGCCGCAGCATTCACATGTACATTACAAAGCGGCCAAGAACGTACCATTTAAATTGGTAAATGCCAAGGTGGTTAATGTGCATTTCATTGTATTGACCCAAAGTCTTTTGGTACTTGCTTGGTGGTTTGCTCTGGGTAGTATCACTTTTTCGGTCGTTTCTAATTTTGGTGTCACAATTACTGAAGGCAGCGGTTCCAACTCCGGTTTTTTGGGTTTTTTTTTTTTTTTTTTTTTTTTTTTGTGCATCACGGAAGTGTGTCTGTCCTGTCTGTTAAATGCAGAACAGACACTCTGCAAATCAGGACATGTGTATACTTGTCCCTACTGAAATGCATTGCAGATGTGTGATATAAGTGTTGGGATGCAAACTTTCCAAAACCGCAGTGATGCAGCCTTTTTCTTTCTTTCTTTTTCAAAACAAGCCTGTATTCAAGCATCTTCCAGAAGAAGAAAGCGGAATGTCTCATAACTGCATGGCTCTCATTTCATTACCTTTGAAACACTGTTGATGTTTTGCAAATACGCATGCTTTGCAAGGAAAGCAGCAAAACTTTCATTTTTATGCCATAACTTGATGCCATTTTATTCAGAGTGCTTTCTAACCGAATGCAAGTAACAGCTTCCTTGAGTCAGTGGGATTTTGCACTCACGGTGTGTGGGTTTGGTATTATTTGTTTCAGGAAAGTCTGCTTCAGAAGCTCATCCTTGGCATTCTCCAGGTAGCCCAGTCTGCAGGAAACACCCGAACAAACAGGCAGAGATGGATCAAAATGTGTTGTGTGGTCCCGAGACAAGTACTCCCTATAAGCCAGACTATGTGAGTTGGAGGCTCTGTGGGCACTGAACCTGTACTACACAGTCTTTGCTGTTCCTCTGTAATTCTGTCCTCTTCCCTCCTCCTGGAAGACAGAAAAAGATTAGTTGTGGGGAGGATGTTGACTTTATGCGAACTTAGGCATTATTTCTTGTGGCTTGGGTAGTCAGTGAGAGTCTCCATCCACTCGCTAGGAAATCTTATTTAAACCAATTGGCAACAATCTTGTTAGGCTCCTGATCTGCATCAGTGTCTGGAGGAACATGCTTCCTATGTTGTCATAGGACAAGTCTTGGAGAATTTAACTCCACATCCACACCCAAGAGACAGAGTGTGATGCCTTGATACTTATTGAGATATCTCCCTCTCCAAGATTTGAAGGGGCCTTTTCTATTATGTAAGTGGCCACTTAATCTGTGCAAGATACTACTGGTGTCTGCCTGCTTTTGTTGTCATTAATCAAGTCTTAGAGCCGTTGAGTTAATATTGCTAAGACCCAGCACCCAACAAAGAACATCTGTGAATGTACATTGTCTGCTAGACGTAATGCAAAAGCAATTAAATTGCCACGTCCATTCTTGTAATAATTAGCATCACTGTGGTATGAGTTTGTTTACTGAGAAGGTGCAGAGAGACAGTATAAACTGTTAGGAAAGATGCAGAACCCCAGTGCTGATGTGCAAGAGCTCAGTAGCAGCCCAGCCACCCCAGACTAACACAGATGAATTCTGACCTTTGATGACTTGTTAAGAGTGCAGGGCTCACCCACCAAAATGTCATTCCAGATGAAGCAACTCAGCTCTGTGAGCAGCAGCAGCATCAACAAGGAGAAAATTACGTCTGCTACCATGAGCGATGAAGAACCCCAAGATGACCAAGAGCTTGTGAATATAGCAGCTGCAGAAAAGCAGTCAGGTACAGAGCACTGGGAGTAGCTGTAGTGCTGTGGTGTTTGTTTTCAACATAAAACAAGATGCTATAGGTCCCACTTACAGAGATGTTTTGTCAGAGCTGGTAATGTATTCTGTTCTTCACTGTGGCCTTTTCTTCCAAAGAGGCCAACGAACTGGTTCTCTTAATCTTTTGGGACCTCATTCCTGATACCAGATGCTTGAGATTGTCATAAGGACACATCTGTATTGCAGTCATAAAACTGAATTGTAATAAAAAGGAGACTGCAGCTGCGTGCACCAGCTTGCTTAGTTTATGCCTCTGGTCTCACAACTGGATGAGGACTGAGTCCCGTGCATGGGACGAATGGGAAAGCTGCTGAGAAGGACTTAGTTGTGCTTTCAGAAGTAGTGTTAGTGATTACACAGATGGCATGTCCATCTCCTTTAGAAGCGAATTGATGAAATAGAACCCCAGGATTAACTGCTGGATCATACTTTATCCCACAATGAATTTTCACGTTGACCAAATAGCAACTGGATTTGTTGAATTCCATCTCCTTAGATTTGCTCTGTTCTCTCTGGTGATATTGTGATTAAAATCCTGTGTAGCATTGCTATGTGGGTAGTTTGGCCAGTTACAGACTGCTGAATCTCAAGAAAAAATGTAGTTAGGTAACAGCACTACATGTTAGCAGCTATTTGGCCTTGAGCAGATTGGGGAATAGTTTACTTGTAAAACTCCTTGCATCTGTTTTACATACTATGCACCTTATAGAAGATTTAAGTGTTTGTTGTTCTATCATTTGTAGGAATTATGGAGAGATGGGAGCTCATCCAAGCTCAAGACCTCAGGAATAAACTCAGAATGAAACAGAAATTGCAGCAGTGGCAGCAGCTGAACTCGGATCTCAGCGACATCTCTGCTTGGCTTGATAAAACTGAGAAAGAGCTGGAAGAGCTGCAAAAAGTGAAACCTCCAACCAGCGTGCAGGCATTGGAACAAAGCGTCAGGAAATTGAAAGTAAGTTCTGGCATATTGAAAATTGGGTTTTCAAGATGCTGATGGTCTTTATCATTGTCTCTGTGCTCCTAGGATCTACTGGCACCATGAATGCCACTAAACACGAGCATACGCTGCAGAGGAGCTAAGCTGTTCAGTTAAGAGGACTAAATAGGGGGAGGTAGTTAAGCAAGGAGCTTCTGTCTTCAGATGTAGAGATTTGCAGGCAATTCGTGTGGCTCCAGCAGGCAGCCAAGTTGAAATGAAAACCTCTCCATTTCTGTTTTCTTGCAGAGACATTTCATTCTCTTTCATATAATACATTCAGCCCTAAACTTCTCTTTTTAGGCCTTTTGGTTTAGAAAACAAACAATGTTGAATTCTTAGACTCTCCAGACCTGTGGGGTCAGGCCTTGTTGTGGGGACTGGGTCTCCTGAGCAGTGATACCAGCATTTTCGAGAGGGAGTGGCCTCAAGCTCCGCCAGGGTAGATTTAGGCTGGAGATTAGGAGGAGGTTTTTCACGTGGAGGGTCATTGGGCATTGGAATAGGCTGCCCAGGGAGGTGGTTGATTCACCTTCCCTGGAGGTGTTTAAGGCACGGGTGGATGAGGTATTGAGGGACTTGGTTTAGTGTTAGATAGGAATGGTTGGACTAGAAGATCCGATGGGTCCCTTCCAACCTGGTTGTTCTGTGATTCTGTGATTTTTGTCTTGTTCTCTGCCATTCCCTTCTATGCAAACCAGAAGCAGATTCAAAATTATCCGGCTCTATGGGCTGCAAAGTGTAGGCTGGTTTATAACTGAATTGATGGTAAGGGACCAGAGGGAGAACCATTTGTAGCTCCAACAGAGAGACATAGAAAGCTCTGCTCCAAAGCTGTGGGTTTTAGCAGTATGGTGTTTTCCAAAAAATCTTCCTTCTAAATAGCACCGTTGTCCTATAGGTGAGGGACATATTTCAAAACATGCAGTTGCATTTTTTCACTTAGCAAACAGGCTTCTCTGGGCCCCTCACCACAAGAAGGATGTTGAGGCTCTGGAGCGATTCCAGAGAAGAGCAATGAAGCTGGTGAAGAGGCTGGAGAACAAGTCTTATGAGGAGCGACCGAGAGAGCTGGGGGTGTTTAGCCTAGAGAAGAGGAGGCTGAGGGGAGACCTCATTGCTCTCTATAACTACCTGACAGGATGTTGTAGAGAGGAGGGAGCTGGCCTCTTCTCCCAAGTGACAGGGGACAGGATGAGAGGGAATGGCCTCAAGCTCTGCCAGGGGAGGTTCAGGCTTAACTTAAGGAAAAAAATCTTGACTGAAAGGGTCTTTAGGCAACGGAACGGTCTGCCCAGGGAGGTGGATTGAGTCGCCATCCCTGGAGGTGTTTAAGGTGTGGGTGGACAAGGCACTGAGGGACATGGTTTAGAGATTGGTGGGAATGGTTGGACTCGATGATCTGGTGGGTCTCTTCCAACCTGGTGAATCTATGATTCTGTGAAAATTAAGTGTGTTAGTTAAAAATGAGAAACAAAATAAATTGTCTCTGCAGTTAGAGAGACAGTAGCATGAACACCTATCAGCGTGTGTTATGTTGCCTGCTACTACTCTCAGCTTCCCTAAATTAGGACTGAGTCAGGCCTGCAATTGAACCAGAAGGTTACCAGGGTTGCAGGTAAGTGCTAGGTCCCTAGGACTAAGGTAACAAAATGCCTCAGGTTGAACTCTGAGAGAGCAAGCGTTCCTAACACTTGGGGGAGTGTAAAATCCCTGTATCCTCAACCCTTTTGCCACCAGTCTTGCATGGAATCTTCCAAATCTCGAAGTTACTGGCCAGTTTGGTGTCACACTCAGGATGATGCTCACAAACAAGATATTCTGCGGGACAGAGGAGGAATTTTGTAGGGATGCTGAGAGTATGCTTAAGCCTAAGTGCCCTTGAGTAGTCACCAGGCCAGGGGCAATGACTACACTCCAGGGTGTGACTCCAGTAAAAAAACACTGATTCCATCAACCAACCTGGCTTGGGGACCAAGCACTAGGAGGAGTTCTGTGATGCTTTGCTAGTGGAGGGACATCTTCCTGTTCAGGCTGGAGCATCTGACTTCTTGAAGGAGCAGAGCTTAGCTACTTCTCTCTTCTGCATTTTCTCAAGCAGGGTCGAGCTGGCTAAAAATCCCCTTTTCAGACAGCTTGGCTTTCTATGGGTGTCTAGAATTGCCAGCACACTCTTAAGATGTGAATTTCATGAGATGCCAGGACATGCCAATCACCCTGCGCAAGGATACTGGTGTTTAGAAATCTGTTCTAAACAGTTTGTATTGTCTAATATTGAAAGAAATTTTATTGCGTGAAGGAGTGAGACAGTTTTCTTTGGGCAAAATGTAGCTTAGACCAGTGGTTTCCAGCAAGTGGGACACAGATCTTAGGAATATACAGACTGACACTTGTAGTTACAGTGGCTGAAAAGAAAAGCTCTTACTTTTCTGTCACAAAAGTCCACAACTTGAAAAAGACTGAGTGCCCTTGATCCAATCTACAAAGTTCTTGAGCATGTGAGATGCTGTTTGGCATTCATTTTTTTTTCAGAAAGCCTTCACAAATACAGGATCTGGCTTCACATAAAGGTGGTTAGATGATACAGCCAGGACTTTGCAAATTCCGTACTGTTTCCCCCTGCAGTTTTAAGGGAGGGGAGGAAAGCTGGCAGGAATGCTATTTGGAAAGGACCTTGGCAAGTAAGAGAAATGGACTGACAGAAACTCGGAGTAGAAAGAAGGAAAAGAACTTATCACAACAGGGCAGCCTGGTGCAGCAGCAGGGGCCTAGAGGGGATGGGGAATCCCCATCCCACAAGGTTCTTGATATTTGGCTGGGTGAGGCCTTAGCTGCCTGCTCTTCATTTAAAGTTGGCTCTCCTTGGAGCAGAAGCATGGAGTAGCCATGTCCAGGGGTCCCTTTCACGTTACTTTAGAATTCTGAGGCTGCAAAACCTTTACAGACTAATTGGAATTACCATGTGGTGACCTATGGGAATGTTTGTCCAAATGTCAGGGAAAGAGGCAGCTCAGAGAAGTGAGGGGCAGATGTGGATTGAGCTATAATGCTTGTGACTTAGGGAGAAGCAGAGGCCCAAGCAGATTTGTTTTCTTCAAAGTGAAGCGGATTGCTTTAAAATAAACCAGAACAGTGCGGTTGGACGTGATGATCTCAAAGGTCTTTTCCAACCTAGGGATTCTATGATTCCGTGGAAAAAGGCCACCTATCTCAATATGTTCCTTAGCAGTGTCTGAACAGCCACCAGTCAAACAGCTTTCACCAGTGCCTGTGGCTGTTTTGAGGGCATAGTTTTCTTGTAGATAACATGTTTTTCATCATTCTTAGAAGCTCCTAATCCTTCTTTCTTACCAGGACACGCTTAAAGCATTTGATAACTACAAGACAGTCATGCTTTCCGTTAACCTGAACAGCAAAGAATTCCAGAAAGCGGATAGCACAGAGTTCAAAGAGCTTCAGAACAGGCTTTGGAAGGTGGACTTGCATTGGGAGAAAGCAACTCATGCACTGAACAACTGGAGGAAAAAGTTGCAACAAGCCCTACTGCATTGCCAGGTGCATACTGTGTGCCAGCTTATACGAGAAAACCTCTCTTTAGGGCACTATTCGGGGGTAGATAATGGGAGAGGGCGTAGGGGTAATTCCTGCACATTAGCAGAATGGTTGCTCAGAATCCAGGACACTCAATGTTGAGTGTAAAGGGTTTGGTAAAAGTATCTGTGTACTGGATAATACCCTCTTATTACATTGTGGCATAGTTTAACTAGGATGCTGTAGCCTCACTAATCGTGAATTTATTGTTGGCTCTGTGTAATGTGGGCTGGTCATTTTGTTTGTAGGCAAAGCCAGGTGAAAACACTGCAAAAGTGAGGGTTTTTTTCTCTTACATGTGACTCTTCTGTTTCTCTAGGACTTCCACGATCAGAGCCAAAACCTAATCCTGTGGGTGGCAAGTGCCGATAGCCGAAGGAAAGCAGCGCATATCACAGATCCAAATGCTGACATCAATACAATACAGGACTGCCAAAAGGAGCTAATGGTAAGTGTAGTCTTCACCACAGCACCTCAGCTCTTCCAGTGAGTCAGTAGCTCTCACCACAAAATGAAGGGCAGTATCTTTCTCAAGATGTTTGCAGCCTGTCCTCAAACTTGCTGTATTTGGGCATGTGGCTACGTGCTCAAATAGACTGATTGCCTATATGAGGCATTTTTTCCATAATTATGCATCATAATTAAATTCCTTGTGAGCAGTCTTTATGCTGGGGTAGGACTTCCCATTTCTAAGATTTAATATCTCTTCCATGCGGATTAATTACTGCTAGAACTATTTCTAAATGTTAGCTCATGCAGGTACAGCCAGTCTCTTCAAGAGAACTTCCTTTGGTATGTGGCTGTAATAGCCATTCTTGTGTCAGGTTGAGTTGTTCTTTAAAGCCTTCCAGAGTTCCTCCTTTTATGAGAACATCCTTCAAGTTGAGAGTAACAGTTTGTTGCACTGATTTTTGTTTGTGTGCTCTAAGCAACTGGAGAAAGAGCTGCTGGAACAACAGCTTAAAGTGAACTCGCTTCAAGAACTCACTGCTCACCTGCTTCTTAAATCACCTGGTGATTTCAATGAAGTTGATGAGAAGGTCCATGTAACTGCGAGGAAACTGAAGCAGCTTATTGAACAAGTTTCATGTGACTTAAAAACAATGCAAGGTGATCTGGTGAGTCAGAGTTTAAATACTTGCTCATGGGTGTTTCTTGCTGAAAAGTAATAATGTATTAAGAGTAAAGGTATTTATAAAAGACCGACTTAAGTACTTCCACCTTCATAAGCTGAAAAAAAGAACAATTAAGTCTGCTTGTAGCCCTGAGGCTAGTAGAGCATTGAAAGAGATGGCCCAGAGAGGTTGTGCAGTCTCTATCCTCAGAGGGTTTGAAAAGCAGACAGGATAAAGCCTCGAGTAAGGCTTTTGGTGTGGTCTTATAGCTGACCTTGCTCTGAGCAGAAGGTTGAATTAGATGAACTTCCTGAGGTCTCTGCCAGCCTGAATTCCCCTATGACCCATGGCAAGGATTAGGCTAGGAGTGTGTAACAAATGCACAGGAGTTCACAGCAATATGTTGAAACTCAATGTCAGCTGTCAGATAGAGGTATTTCCGAGCGAATACCTGTTTGTACCTGTTCCATCATAATTCCTTTGGGTTGTGAAACGTTTCTTTATGCTGGAGAACTGGAACATCCATTTACTGCTGGTTATGCACATCTAAAGAGACAATGGGCTGTGCATCCACAGAGCAATGAAAGATGGATCTTTGTGCTTCATCTGTTGTGAGTTTCAAGTATGCATTTTAAAGCTGAAGGTGTGGTCACGTTTTAGGATAGCAGAAGATTCCTGCTAGTTCCAGATGACTTGGACTCAGGAGCCTATAATCCAGCCGCAGAGAAATCCAGTCCTGCTGTGAGGAAGGCAAGTATTTTTTCTTAATATTTTGCTGTTGGCATATAGCATATTTTGACATATTTAGCCTGGAGACTCCTCAAATGTAATATATATGCATGTATACCTTATTATAGAATTTACAACAGGACTATGAAATCTACAGCTGTATTTTTAGAGAAAGAGAAATTCCTTTTAGTTTCTCCAACCTGGGTACTAAAGCCTATTTCTCTCAACAGATCGCTCTAAGGGGAACCACAGATGGCAGAAACGGCAGCAGCACAAGGTATTGTGGCTGGTGTCATCAGAACAGCCTCGGGGGTTTTTTGACCATGGGATGGCCTACATGGCACCACAATTACAAGTATTGGATGGCAGCCACCTTTGTCAAAGGAGGGCTTTAAATTAGATGTGAAGGGGAAGGGGGATAACTTCAGGCTAGTGGTGGGAGGACAGACAAAGCTTGGAGGGATGGGGTGCTGATGTGAGCCCTCCACCTGCTGTCCAGGAGTGTGCTGGGAATGTTGTGGTGCAGCTGAAGTCCTGGGAGGCTCCTGAGGCAGTAGGTGTCAGGGAGGATACTTCTTCAAAACACCTTCGAGGTAATGAAGGGTCCACTAAGAAGGCGATGTGCCTGGCAGCCCAGCTGAAGTGCCTCTGTACACATGAAGTTGGGTAACAAGCAGAAGATGCTGGAAGCTACTGTACTACTAGAAAGCTAGTTGCCATCATGGAAACCTGGTGGGATGAATCCCATGACTGGAGTGTCGCCATCGATGGCTACAGGCTGTTCAGAATGGACAGAACGGGAAGGAGGGGTGGAGGCATTGCTTTCTGTCTCAGGAAAGGGATAGAATGTGAAGAGCTGTCATTGAAGAGTAGCTACGAACAGTTGGGGAGGGACTGTTTACAAAGTCTCGTAGTGATAGGGCAAGGGGAAATGGCTATAAAGTGGAGAGGGGCAGATTTAGACTAGGCATAAGGAAAAATTTCTTCACCATGAGACTGGTGAGTCACTGAAGAGGTTTCCTGGGTAAGTTGTGGCTGCTCCATCCCTGGAGGTGTTCAAGGCCAGGGTGGATAAGGCCTTGGGCAGCCTGATCCAGTGGGATGTGTACCTGCCGATGGCAGAGTGGTTGGAACTAGGTGGTTGTTAAGGTCCCATCCAACCCAAACTATTCTATGATTCTATTTATATTAGTTTGCACTCGTGAGGGATAGTGAGAACAGCAGAGGCAAGCTGAGTGCCAGCAGAAACCTGAGTGGCTGTTTCTCAGGCTGGCAGGCAGGTGGAGGTAATTTCTGCCCGATTGTGCTGCATCTTAGTGAATGGTTTTCCTTTAGCACTCCTGCTCCTAGGCCTCTGCACCAATGTGCAACTTCAGCTTGCCTTTACTCCCAAGAAAATAGTTTTTGTGCTGAATGAGGGAATATTTTCATTTGAAGTCTTCCTTTAATTCCACCAGGTTACCTGGACAAAGAAACTAGCAGCTTAGAGCCACCAAGTACAAACACACCATGAGGGACAAAGGGAGAATTTAATCCCCAGTACACTGGGGTCTGATCAAAGGACAGGTCTCAGTAATGCCAAGGCAAAGAGTAGCCTCATCAGTGTGGATGATGACTTTCCTTTATACTTAGAATCATAGACTCATTAAGGTTGCAGAAGACCTCCAAGATCATCCGGTCCAACCGTCAGCCCAACATCACTGTGCCTACTAAGTCATGAATCAAAGTGTCATGTATACAGGCTTTCTGAACCCCCCCCTTACCAGGGATGGCGACTCCACCACTGCCCTGGGCAGCCTGTCCCGATGCTTCACTACTCTTTCAGTAAAGATTGTTATCCTAATATCCAATGTAAACCTCCCTTGGTGCAACTTGAGGCAGTTTCCTCTTGTCCTCTCCCTCATTACCTGGGAGACAAGACCAACACTTTCCTCGCTACAACCTCCTTTCAGGCAGTTGTAGAGGTCAGTAAGGTCTCCCCTCAGCCTCCTTTTCTCCAGACTGACAAGCCCCAGTCCCTTAACTGCTCTTCATAAGACTTGTGCTTCAGATCCTTTCTCAGCCCTGTTGCTCTTCTCTGGACATGCTCAATCACCTCAGTGTTCTACGGGACCCTAGAAAGGGAGATAAAACAACTTGTTTAATTCAAACTCTGCAATGCCTTTTTCTCAATTTGTTTTTCTTTTTTCTCAATTTCAGAGGTGAAAGCCATCCACAACCTAATCAAGCAACATCTCAGTCTCCCTCCTTCTTCCGCCGTGTATTACGAGCAGCTTTACCATTTCAGTTGTTCTTTCTACTGCTTTTACTTCTGGCTTTCATGGTTCCATCTTGTGAGGAAGACTACAGCTGCACCAAGAAAAACAACGTCATGCATTCTTTCCATCTCATGCTGCAATACCCCAATGGGCCTCCACCGACTTAGAAAGCAGCCCAGGGATCTTCAGTTATACCAAAACACACTCTCTGTGGTGCTTTTTTGCGCTTTTTTAACAGCCTCCTTTCCCTGTGGCAGCGAATGTGTTAGATTTCACATCTCAAAGCATATAACTTGACAAAATTCAACTTTTTTTTGTACAGAAAACGTTTTCTATAGATTTTTAAACTGTAAGAAAGCAGCACACTTTATACTCTGATGTAATAGATGCACTATTTTATAGGGACAGTGCTCTTAAGCTTTCAAGGAGATTGGACGCTGAGTTCTTAGATGCAGAAACTACACATCACAGTAACCTTAAACACAGCAGTCGGTCTCAGGTTTGCACAAGAAAAAGCAGTTGAAGAGGCACTTTGCCTGAAATCACTGCACACTCTTCACGTTATCTGTAGCTTTTGCTTCTGTAGTCACATGGTGGGGGAAAAAAAACAAACTGTATTTTTGAATCGTTGTCATTGTATGTTATTCACCCAACACATTCAGCAACAGGAGGCACATTTGTTTTGTTTTCCATCAGGTGTTCTAGCGGTTAGGACTGCTGTGTTGTCTTTTTATACCACTTTTGAGATAAGAAATTGCTGCATTGCATGGAAATGGTGTATAAATGCACATATTTTCTAGATGAACATGGTGACGTAGACTGTCCCTGGTGTATACAAATAATGTAAGGACTTTTTTAATGAAAGATTTTTTTTTTTTTCAGTTTTTAACCTGCTGAATAGTGTACAGTATCTTGGAAGAAGATTGTGCATTTTTATAGCTTTGTCTTTAAAATGAAACTGACACTTGGGCAAGGGCTGGGAAACACTGTGGACAGTCAGCGTCGCTCTTGCTTCTCGATTGTACAGTGCGAGTGCTGTCATTAAAATTTTGCCAATGTCTACAGTGACTTGAGTGTGTCGGGTGTGAGGGGAGGGCAACCATCCATATCGAATTAGAGAATCATGGAATCATCGGGGTTGGAAAAGACCTCCAAGATCATCAAGTCCAACTGTCGGCCCAACACCAACGTACCTGCTAAACCAGGTCCTGAAGTGCCACATCTGTGTGGTTTTTGAGCACCTCCAGGGATTGTAACTCTACCACTGCCCTGGGCAGCCTGCTC
Organism: Coccyzus lansbergi; assembly: GCA_033558105.1. Classification (NCBI taxonomy): domain Eukaryota; kingdom Metazoa; phylum Chordata; class Aves; order Cuculiformes; family Coccyzidae; genus Coccyzus; species Coccyzus lansbergi. The sequence continues at coordinate 1,603,663 of JAUMJK010000907.1, forward strand.
CAGTGCCTCAGCACTGTCAGTGGAGAAATTCTTGCTGATACCCAGTGTAAACCTCCTCTGGTCCAACAGTACTTACCCTTCCACTCCTGTATGAGTCAACATACTGCTTGCTAACACAACAGCATCAGGAGCTGACCACTCTCTTGCTTCTCAGAGCAAGCATTTACAAATTCAGAGTTGGAGCCTGTGTGTGGCGGCACAGATTCTTTCCCTTGCAACTGCCTGTAATTTCCAAGAGGAAGAACACAAAGCTGATCCAGCCTGTGCTCGTTGATGGATTCAAATGCTGAAATATTTCCCAACCTTGGAATTGATTTTCTAAGCTGGGAGTTGTGGCAATGCTTGGGGAGGGGGATGTGCAGGTCTAGGTGAGCTCAGTGCAATCGCAAGGAGTTTGGCTGAACATTAAGAATTTTTGTGTTTGGTTGCAGGGAATTGGCAATGAGCCAATTTCTGGAGTGCTTACCTAGAGGAAATGGGATTTGTGATCAACCTGTGAGAATTCTCCCACCTTTTCTACACTTGCTACCACTGGTGGCTGCATATTCCCCGTCATCTGGAGGGGATTGATGAAGCAAGTTGCTTTGCATTCTTCTGTTCAAAGATGCTCCCTGGAGAAAACCAACAGCCTCTTCCAACCACACTGGCTAAAAATACAATGGTTTATTTCCAGGAGGTTCAGCTAAACTAGCTCATTAGGTGTGATGCAGTTAATGTTGCAAAGTTTCCAACATGGTTCCGGAAAGTCAGAGTTTACGGATTTGGTGCTTTAGTAGGGGTGTTGTACAGCACTTCACGCGCACCCTGGGTGCTCAAATATGCGTCGGGATACACCAGCTCTAGAGTGATGTGTCAACCTCACTCTTGAGTAGCAGTGCCCAGGCTCCATTCTGCTGAAGATGGGGATCTGGCCGTGCTTCTAGACCTGGCAGCGTGCAGAGCCTCTAAGCCAGGAAGCCACTCTAGCTGTGGCCGTGAGGCCAGACTTGTGCTGCAGCTACCAAATGAACAGATACAGCTCTCACAGTGGTGCTGTACCCAAAGATCAGTGAGGGATCCTCCCCACCTCTCACCTGCAGACACACGCACATCATCCTCTTTCCCTCTGCCATCAGTATTTTGGTTTTTGAAAGCAGTTTCGTTCAGATGGAGAGGATTGAAGCTGTCTATGTAGAAGTTGGCCAACTCTAACCATTATTTCATTGCCAGGTTGTCACAAGTGCCTATGCAAATCTTTCAGCCATGAAATAACAGCCAGCTGCTGACATGGTATTCAGTTCTTCTACCGTCAAAGAACCTATACAGGGGGAGAGGGAAAATGAACAATATGTTAAAGGTCTAAAGAAAAATTAACACCCCAACAAAGAAATGTTAGTAAGTTGGTAAAGTTCAGAAAACCTGAACTCAATGTGTCTGGGGAGCAGGTAAGGCTTTTCTTCTGCCCAGCTTGATACAATGCTGAACACCACCTTTTGCTCCACAAAGATGGGGAATAACCTCATCCCACCTCACACAGTGGTCCTGAGAGCAAACCCAGTCCTTAGTTCTCTGGCCAAGTCACATCTACCAGTCCAGCCTTCACGATGCTTTGCTTTCCTTCTGTGCAAGACTCCCTCCCTCTGCCAGGCCTCACACTGGGGTTGAACCTCCTGGGTAGTCGTGCAGGGGGAGCACAGCACCCAGGGCAGGCAAAGACACAAAATGCACTTCAGCAGGTTTCCTTTCCCTCACTCTAGCTCACCATCCTCACAGCCTTGCTGCCTTCCCCTCTGTTCCCTGAGCCCACACTCCAGATTCAGTTGGGAAGGGGCCCATCAGCTTGGCTGAGCTGCTCTGTCTGCTACTTGGCATCAGGAGCAAGACAGAAACCAGTCATTGTGCTGTAGGTGCTTAAGAGATCCTGTCTGGGCTGTGATGTCTTGCATTTGGGAGCTCATTATGAGAGGATTCCATTCTGATTTATGCCTTCTGGCCTCACCATCTGAAGGAAGGTCTTTGTAGGCCTCCCATCCTCAGGGCTCCCCACACAGGTTGTTGGTCGCTTTTGTGGCGCTCAGCCAGTCACTCCTATATTGTGTGGGCAGCTTCTGGGTCATGGCAAAAACAGAAACGCTCAAAGGGGTCATTTTCATGGTTAGTCAAAATGTCTTATGAAAGCCTGGCAGAAGAAATGACTTACAAACAAACTGTTAATGTTATCCCTGATGGTGGAAATCATAGAATCTCCTGGTTGGAAAAGACCCACTGGATAATCAAGTCCAACCATTCCCATCAAACACTAAGCCATGCCCCTCAGCACCTCGTCCACCTGTGCCTTAAACACCTCCAGGGAAAGTGAATCAACCACCTCCTAGGGTAGCCTGTTCCAATGCCCAATGACCATTTCCCTGAAATTTTTTTCCTAATGTTCAACCTGAACCTCCCCTGGCTGAGCTTGAGGCCATTCCCTCTCGTCCTGTCCCCTGTCACCTGGGAGAAGAGGCCAGCTCCCTCCTCTCCACAACCTCCATTTAGGTAGTTGTAGAGAGCAATGAGGTCTCCCTTCAGCCTGCTCGTCTCCGGGCTAAACAACCCCAGCTCTCTCAGCTATTCCTCGTAAGGCCTGTTTTACAGCTCCCCCCTCACCAGTTTTGGCGTTTCATGAAGTCGCTAGAAGAAGCTTCACTCTTCTGCTAGAGCTTTTGCAGTTCTTTTTCCATGTCTCCCTCAATCTGGAATCTGCCCTCACCCTTGGGGCAGAGAACAGGCTTCAGTGGGGTCAGAGACAGTGGGAAAGCCTCATATCAGGGGGTGGTGGGCCGGTTACTTCTGTCGGGGCTAGAACTTACTCCACAAATGGTTGTGATCCCTGTAGCCCCTATTCACGTGCTTTGACTGCCCCAAGAGGAGTTAAGCTGCAAGAGATGTTTGGCAAGCTGAATTCGGAGAACAGAAAGCGCAGATCAAAAAAGTGGGTGAGCAATTGAATGGGTAAAGCCATATCCCACAAGAACCCTTACCTAACTGTTGGGGAGTTGCTGCCACACCTCTCCTCCAGAGCAGAAGTGCATTCGGGGCACTCAGTCCCTATGTAGCTGAAGAGCCCCTTGTGAGGAGGCTCGTGCCAGAGACTCCTGTTTCCCCTTCACGGTGACTGTCCCTGTCTCTTGGAGAGACTCCATTCACTCTGGGATATTTATACTGTACAAAGTTGCCAATAAATGGTGTGTTTGAACAAAGGCTGCATCTCTGCGTCTCTCTGCGTCACTATCCCAGGGGTCGTGGGCATAGGGTGCTGACTGCTCAGTTGCCACAGAACCGGGGAGCATTTCCAGAAGGACTGGGGCACTGGGCTCTGCTTTCACCGATTCCCCCAGCTCTCTGTGCTCCCACGATGAGCCAATGGCAATAGTCTGTCCCCCTCCACAGCCCTGCGCGTTGCCTTTGTACCATGGGGATCCTGAAGTGCCTTCCGCGGGATCCAGAGGCAACTCATCCTGCTAGGCACTAGCTTGTCCATCAAGACAGCTTCAAGACATCTGTGATGCATCTCTTGACCACCACAGGTCTGTCACTTTGGGACACAGTTCCCACTCCCCTGTCATGGGCAGGGACATCCCACTCCATCAGGTTGCCCAAGGCCCCATCCAACCTGGCCTTGAACCCCTGCAGGGATGGGGCAGCCACAACTACCCTTTGCAACCCGTTCCAGTGTCTCATCCCTATCACGGTGAAGAAAGTCTTCCTAATGTCTACTCTAAATCACACCCTCTCCACTTCATACCTGTTCCCCTTTGTCCTATCATCATAACCTTTTATGAACAGTCCCTCTCCGGCTTTCCTGGAGGCCCCTTTAAAGTCACTGTAAGATCTTCTCGGAGCCTTCTCTGCTCCAGACTGAACAAGCCCAACTCTCTCAGCCTGTCCTCATATGGGAGGTACTCCAGCCCTCTGACCATCTTCATAGCCTCCTCTGGACCCGTTCCAACAGTTCCATATCCTTCTTTCACTGAGGATTGCAGAAATGGACACAGTATTCCGGATGAGATCTCACAAGAGAGGAATACAGAGGCACTTCCCTCAACCTGCTGGCCACACTTCTTTTGAAGCAGCCCAGGACATGCTTGACCTTCTGTGCTGCTAGAGCACATTGCTGGCTCTCATCAACCAGCACCCCAAGTCCTTCTCTGCAGGGCAGCTCTCAATCACATTATCCGCCATCGGGTACTGAAATCAGGGATTGCCTCCACCCAGGTGAAGGACCTTGCACTTGGCCTTGTTAAACCTCATGAGGTTCTCACAGTCCCGCTTCTCCAGCCTGTCCAGGTCCCTCTGGATGACATCCCATCCTTCTGGTGAGGCAACTACACCACTCAGCTTGGTGTCATCTGCCACCTTCCTGAGGGTGCTCTCAATCTCGCTGTCAATATCATTGATGATGATATTAAACAGCACCAGTCCCGGTACAGACCCCTGAGGGACACCACTTATCACACTTCTCCATCTGGACTTTGACCCATTGACCACTACTCTACCTGAAAGGAGGTTGTGGAGAGGAGGGAGTTGGGCTCTTCTCCCAAGTGACAGGGGACGGGATGAGAGGGAATGGCCTCAAGTTCTGCCAGGGGAGGTTAAGGCTGGACATTGGTAAAAAACTTTCAGAGAAATGTTCACTGGGCATTGGAACAGGCTACCCTGGGAGGTGGTTGATTCACCTTCCCTGGAGGTATTTTAAGGCAGGGGTGGATGAGGTGCTGAGGGGTATGGCTTAGTGTTTGATGGGAATGATTGGACTCGATGATCCGGTGGGTCTTTTCCAACTAGGAGATTCTATGACTCCCCAGCCACCGCTGCGTTAGCAACGTACCTGAAGTGTTGCGGTCTCACCGTCTCCCTCCACTGAGATCAGATGCGTGGAGGAGCTTCCTAAACTCCCTCCTTTCCTGCTTTGCAACAAAAGAAGTAGAGGGAAGCCTCACACAGCCACTCAGAGGAGTATACAATATCCCCAAGGCCCCTCAGGACTGGGTTCCAGCTGACCCCATTTCCTCAGTGCCTTGCAGTTCCTGCAAACAAACTCTCTCTGTGCTGCGAAGCATTTGTCGCAGTCGGGTGAAGCTCGATTGCAGCTCCATCCTGGAGACAGTAGGGTGGTTGGCAAGTGAGTTTGGGTTTGAGCCTGGCAGGCTACGGCAGGGCGAGCAGCCGGGGCAGCTGCTGCAGTGCTCCGTTCCTGCGCTTGGCACTGCTGGAGCTGCTGTCAGCCAGCCAGGAGGTGGCAGAGCCAGGAGCCAAGGCTGCTCTTCTCAGAGTCAAGAGCAAAGATCTCTTTTAAGGAGCGCTCTCTTTTAATGCTGTGCTTGAAAATCATCTGTGGCCAGGTGACTGAAAGAAACCTGGGGGATTATGCAGCAGTCAGGCAGCGAAACTGTCATTAACAACATGAATAAGGAAGTATCGCTCCAGTACCTTCTGCTCACGTTGTGCCCAACGAGTTTGATCTTTGCATCAGAGGTTGCACTCAAGTAATGTGGGTCTTGGGGGTCATTGGATGAAAGCACTCGCTGGCTCCTGGCTGGAATTAGGAGATGCTGTCGAATGGAATTGAAACTTGGGGCTTACCAATCTCCTCTAGGGGAAAAGCCTTGATCACAGAACCAGGAAATCACAGAATGGATTGGGTTGGAAGGGACCTCAAAGCCCATCCAGTTCCATCCCTGCCCTGGACAGGGACACCTCCCACTGGATCAAGTTGCTCCATATCCCACCCAACTTGGCCTTGAGCACCTCCAGGGATGGGGCAGCCACCACTGCTCTGGGCAACCTGGGGCAAGGCCTCCCCACTCTCATAGTGAAAAATTTCTTCCTAAGGTCTAACCTGAATCTTCCCCCTTCCAATTTAAAGCCATTCCCCCCCCTTGTCCTATCACTTCAGACCCTTGGAAGAAGCCCCTCCTCAACTTTCCTGGAGCCCCTTTCAGTACTGGAAGTGGCTCTAAGATCTCCCCAGAACCCTCTCTTCTCCCATTCCAACACCTCCATCTCCTTCTTATGCTGGTTGTTCCAAAAGTAGATGCACTTTGATGTTTGTACCTCCACACAGAGCTGTGTGTGACCAGAAGCACTTGAAGCTTTCTGCCTTCCGTTATGTTTAAATTTAACTTTGACTTCCTTCCTTTTCCTTCCTAGGAGCTTTCAGATCTGATCGTCCTGAGGTTTAGATCTCTGATTCCCCTTGTGTGTGTTTTTATAATCTGTCACTTTATTGTATTGCAGGTAGGGAACACCACAGGGCATTAGGCTTATTTTCTGTGCTTCATTTTCAGCTGTCAACTTGGTGCTTTGTTCCTTTCCTGACTAATCATAGAATGACTAGGATGGAAAAGACCCACCGGATCACTGAGTCCAACCATTCCTATCTACCTCTGAACCATGTCCCTGACCACCTCATTCACCCGTCTTTTAAACACCCCCAGGGAAGGGGAATCAACCACCTCCCTGGGCAGCCTCTGCCAGTGCCAAATTTTTAGCATCGGTGTGACAAACACATAACACTCTGGGAAGGGTTATATGTGGTGCTTTATTGTGAGCCCCGGGAACCGGGGGCCAGTACCCAAATCCGGTTCGGACGACTGTTACAACATGATCCAACTTATCCTCACGAGGTTTCACAATCTAATGTATATTCAACAGGTTACATCATTGTCTAATGCATATGTGTGTTTCGATAATTTCATCAGCAAGTTTTTATCAGCTCTTACTGCGCTTGTGCCTCCTTTAGCAACAAGCAATCGGTTTGTTACATTAATCTTAAGCTTTCCCATGAGAAACAGCTATGTGAGTATTCTAGCTCACAGCTCAATAGACCCCAAAGTAACAACTCAAGGTCTACCAAAGAAAAGTTGCTAGTGAGAAACAAGAGAAGTATTATAGCAGAACAATCACTTAATGTTGTAAAAGAAACTTTGAGCCTGTATAGGCCTTCGTATTCATGACCTTGTTAGCATTCTTAAGTAACTAACATTTCTTTCTCTACCACTAGGTTTTAAGATTTCTTATAAGTTTAAAACTACTACATACATTTAAATAATTTCTTTTCTTGATTTACAACTAATTCAAACTACTGTATATAATAAAGTTTTAGATTCTTGCTCCAACAAAATGACCCTTTCTCTGAAAACTTTTTTACTTCATATCTAGTCTGAACCTCCTCTGGTGGAGCTTGAGGCCATTCCCTCTCGTCCTGTCCCCTGGCACTTGGGAGAAGAGCCCAGCTCCCTCCTCGCCACAACCTCCTTTCAGGTAGTTAGAGAGAGTAATGAGGTCTCCCCTCAGCCTCCTCTTCTCCAGGATAAACACCCCCAGCTCTCTCAGCCATTCCTCATAAGGCCTGTTCTCCAGACCCTTCACCAGCCTCATTGCTCTTCTCTGGACTCACTCCAGAGCCTCAACATCCTTCTTGTGGTGAGGGGCCCAGACCTGAACACAAGATTCAAGAAGCGGTCTCACCAGTGCCAAGTACAGGGGGAGAATAACCTCCCTGGACCTGCTGGTCACACCATTTCTGATACAAGCCAGGATGTCATTGGCCTTCTTGGCCACCTGGGCACACTGCTGGCTCATGTTCAGTCACTGTCAACCAACTCCCCAAGGTCCTTCTCCTCCAGGCAGCTTTCCAGCTAGACTTCTCCCAGTCTGTAGCTGCACAGGGTTGTAGTGCCCCAAGCACAGGATCCTTGTTAAACCACAGACCATTGGGCTCAGTCAAGCCAGTTAGATCCCTTTGCAGAGCCTCCCTACCCTCCAGCAGATCCACACTTCCACCCAGCTTATTGTCACCTGCAAATTTGCTAAGGATGCACTCGATGCCTTCATCCAGGTCATTGACAAAGACATTGAACAGAACTAATTCAACGCAGTTTGTTTGATCAGGGGTTTCATCCAGAGGGAACTGGACAGGTTGGAGAAATGCAGCTGTGTGCACCTCATGAGGTTCAACAAGGCTAAGCGCAAGGTCCTGTACCTGGAATGGGACAGTCCTCGATTTCAGTACAGGCTGGGGGATGATGTGACTGAGAGCAACCCTGAGGAGGAGGACTTGGGGTGCTGTGGGGGTGTGAAGCTCCAGATGAGCTGGGAATGTGTGCGTGAAGACCAGAAATCAACCATGTCCTGGGCTGCATCCAAAGCAGCAGGGTCAGGAGTGACAGGGAGGGCATTCTGACACTCTGCTCCGCTCTGGTGAGACCCCACCTGGAGTCCTGTGTCCAGTTCTGTAATCTCCAGTTTAAGAAGGAGCTGGAGCTGTTGGAATGGGTCCAGAGGAGGTTACAAGGATGATAAAATGGCTGGAAAATCTCCCATATGAGGCTGAGAGAGTTTGGGTTGTTCAGGTGGGAGAGAAGGCTTGAAGGAAAATTTATAGTGACCTTCCAGCACCTGAAGGGGCTACAAGGAAGCTGGAGGCGGGGGGGACTGTTCACAAAGGCTTGGAGTTATAGGATGAGGGGCAATGGATATAAACTGGAGAGGGTCGGAATTAGAGTGGATATAAGGAGGAATTTCTTTGTGATGAGAGCAGTGAGACACTGCAAAGGTTCCTCAGGGAAGCTGTGGCTGCCCCATCCCTGGAGGTGTCCAAGGCCAGGTCGGATGGAGCTTGGAGCAACCTGATCCAGTGGGAGGTGTCCCTGCCCATGGCAGGGGTGGAACTGTGTGGGTTTTGAGGTCCCTTCCAACCCAAACCATTCCATGCTTCTGTAATTAAAGAATGGTGGTAAAGCAAGTAAAGAGAGTAGAAAAGAAGCCCACGGACGGTGGTGGGACTGACTGGGCTTTGAGGGCCCTCCCAAACCGAGCCTCCCCATGAGAGAGGAGGGAGCTGGCCTCTTCTCCCAAGTGACAGGGGACAGGACAAGAGAGAATGGCCTCAAGCTCCGCCAGGGGAGATTTAGGTTGGAGATTAGGAGGAAGTTTTTCACAGAAAGGGTCATTGGCCATTGGAATAGGCTGCCCAGGGAGATGGTTGATTCACCTTCCCTGGAGATGTTTAAGGCACGGGTAGATGAGGTCTTGAGGGACTTGGTTTAGTGTTAGATAGGAATGGTTGGACTAGAAGATCCGATGGGTCCCTTCCAACCTGGTTGTTCTATGATTCTATGATTCTATCCTGCAGGGTCTCCCTGGGCTGCCCCCGACCCTCAGGCTTTTCCACCCCCGCCCGTCCCCCGCCCGTCCCCCTCCCGCGGGGGCGATGGCGGCCGCGCAGCCCCTCAGGCGGGCGGGGCGGGGACTGGCGGCGGCGCGCGCCAATCGCGAGGCGCGGGGGCGGTGACTGGCAGCCGCGGCGACCAATGGGAAGGCGGGACACGCGATCGACGGGCCGCGCAGCCAATAGCGAGGCGCCTCCCGCGCGGGCGGGCGGGGACAAAGGGAAGCGGGGGCGGTGCCGCAGGAGGAGGAGGAGGAAGAGGAGGAGGCGGCGGAGGGGAGGGAGGGAGGAAGGAAGGAGCGGGGCGGCCGGCGCCGCCGCCGGGAGAGGATGCGGCTGCGGATTTACAAGCGCAAAGTGTTGTTGGTGGCCTTGGCGCTCGCCCTGTGCGCTCTGGCGCTGTGGGGAGGAGGAGGAGGCGGCGGCGGCGGCGGGAGGAAGCGGCCGCAGCAGCAGCAGCAGCAGCAGCAGCAGCAGGCGGCGGGCAGCACCGGGGAGGCGCCTCGGGCGAGCAGCAGCGAAGCCCCGCGGCGCAACGGGTCGGCGTGGCCGGCGCCGTGGGGAGGGGAGAACGAGACGCTGCGGTACCGCTCCCTGGTGTACCGGCTCAATTTCGACCAGACGGTGCGGGGGGCGGCGCGCTTGCCCGCCGAGGTGGCCCTGGTGGTGCAGGTCCACGACCGAGCCGAGCATCTGCGGCTGCTGCTCGAGTCCCTGCGCGGGGCGCCGGGCGTGGAGAACGTCCTGCTGGTGCTGAGCCACGACCTGTGGTCCGAGGAGCTCAACCGGCTGGTGGCCCGGGTGGACTTCTGCGCCGTCCTGCAGATCTTCTTCCCGTTCAGCATCCAGCTGTACCCGGGCGAGTTCCCGGGCCACGACCCCCGCGACTGTCCCCGCGACGCGGGCCGAGCGGCCGCCCTGCGCTCGGGCTGCCTCAACGCCGAGTACCCGGACTCCTTCGGGCACTACCGCGAGGCTCGCTTCTCCCAGACCAAGCACCACTGGTGGTGGAAGCTGCACTTCGTGTGGGAGCGGGTGCGGGCGCTGCGGGAGCACGCGGGGCCCGTCCTCTTCTTGGAGGAGGATCACTACCTGGCGCCGGACTTCTACCACGTCCTCAAGAAGCTGTGGGCGCTGCGCGAGCGCGAGTGCCCCGAGTGCCAGATCGTCTCGCTCGGCACCTACGGCCCAGTCCGGGGCGGCTTCGCCGGCCGCGCCGACAAGGTGGAGATGAAGACGTGGAAGTCCACGGAGCACAACATGGGCATGGCCTTCGGCAGAGACACCTACCAGAAGCTCATCGAGTGCACGGATGCCTTCTGCACCTACGACGACTACAACTGGGACTGGACTCTGCAGCACTTGACCGTCTCTTGTCTTCCGAAGTTCTGGAAAGTGCTGGTTCCCGAAATCCCCAGGATTTTCCACACGGGGGACTGTGGCATGCACCACAAGAAGTCCTGCAGACCGTCCACCCAGAGTGCCAAAATCGACTCTCTCTTGAACAGCAACCGACAGTACCTGTTCCCCGAGACGATGACTGTCAGTAAAAGGTACTCCATGGCACCGCTCTCCCCTCACGTCAAAAACGGAGGGTGGGGAGACATCAGGGACCACGAACTCTGTAAAAGTTACCGCAGACTTCAGTGAGGAGCCTTCTCGCAGCCTTTGGGTTTTTTCCCTCCCCTTTTTGAGTTGTCCCATCCTGTCTTTTACAGGCACGTGCCTGTACCACAAGCATTTATGAGTTGGTTTCTGCTTTAATATGAATAAACATTCTTGTAAAAGGTGTCCCAAAAATAGTAATCTTTCATCTTCGGCGGCCACGGTCTGGAAACAGGTTCCTTGCTCAGCCCCTTTGGAAAGCCAACGTTGCTACGTTTACTGGGAGGACAAAACTTGTCTTTCAGCGCATCTTTTCCGGTTCCTGCGTGCTCCAGTGTGAGGGTTTTGGCCCACTGGGGTGGTGGGCGGTGAGCGAGGACACCAAGATCTCCCAGCTCCGGTCTGGGGTCGCCTCAGGCCTAACTTGGTGTGGTTGCGATATCTTGATGAATATATGAAGGAAATAAAAACAAAATGTCATTGTTTTTACTACAATGTAGATAAATAAATATATGATTTTTTTAGTTCTGCCAAAATAAAGTTCAGTTGTTTTGTAAAACCAGAAGTTCTCGATTCTCACAAAAAGGCGATGTCATCCCGTGTTGCTAGAAAGCAAATCGGGACCAGGGTAGGGAAGGTCTCGTCTTTAATCTTGAGGGCTGAGCAAGTGCCAGCACCCGTTTGAGTTGTATGCATTTAACCTCATTAAATTTTTAATAATGCTCGCTAATTGAGGTAGAATGGAGTGACAAACATGCAGCGCGACACCGCTTTTGTTTGGATCTCTGAGAAAAAAAAAGAGTTCATTCCCAGATTATTTAGCTGTGTAACGCAGCAGGTGGAAACCAGTGCTGGGGAGCAGGAATGGTAGCTGGGGATGGGAGTGAGCAGAGCCATTTGTTAACATCAACGGCTTCGTGTCTAATGGTCTGAGTGTGGTGGTGGCCACTACAACTGGCAGCAGCATCCAAGCAGCTTTTTGTGGAAAGATGCATGTCAGAGAGAGAAACCACCACACTGAGGGGACAGATGTGAGGTATTGGGAGGTGGATTCTGTACCAGCAGTTCTGGAAGGGAAAAATGGCTTCATTTGCTTAATTAGAGAAATCAGGGTTGGTTTAGGACTCACAGAGCTCTTGCAGCAACTGTTACTTGCGATGGAACGGTGCACAGCGAGGCTCTCCTCTCTCCACTGTTTGTCACCTGCTTTATGGGTGTGAATACAGCTGTTACACAGCGGTTTGAGAGCACCGATGGTTGTGAAATCCTCTATGGTGTCAGCAGGAGTTTATTTTGGTTGCAAGAGGGTGTCCTTTTCCCCCCCGGGTAATTTAACCACCAAAATTTGGTACTAGCTTTGGCACTTGCCACAACCTCAGTTTCACAAAGTCAGGGCTGGTGCTGTAAAGGGCACACGTGTGCCCAGCAATTCGATCACTCCCATGGGAGCTGCACAGCTGGGACAGCCGAGCGGGATTCTGGTTAGAATCATAGGATCACTTGGTTGGAAAAGACCTTGGAGGTCATCGAGTCCACTAAACCAGACCCCGAAGCAGGGATATCAGGGTTTCACCCAGCAAATCCCACACCCTCCTGCCGCCAGGTGGGCTGTGCAGGGTGGACAAAAGTGAAGCTTAGACTGCAGATGCTGACATTTAACAGAGAGCAATTCCAGAGCAGCCATGGAAGAAGTAAAATTTGACTTTATTCTAAAGCACTTGTGGCTTGTACAACTCGAAAGGCAAACGTTATTTCAGAACCAGAGAGAAGGGGAACTGAAAGTATTGTTAGATGTTCTTTTGGTCATCACAGTGAACAGGGAACTGTTTCTGAAAAGCAAATCTCACCTGGATAAAGTGAATCCATTTTATAAACTGGAAATACTTAGATGTGCAACGAGAGAGGATGTTTTTATTGTTCGGTTGGCAGATGGGGAGTGTGTGTGGATGCTGTGTTTGGAAGTAATGCACTAGGATGGAATACACAGTATAAACGTTGATAATTAGGAGACTAATTAGAACTTCCCCGTGCAATTATAAATTTCATTTGATTGCTAAGAATCAGTGCAAGTCTAATCCTGCAGTGAGCACAAAATGAGAGGTTTGAGAAATGATGGACAGGTGGACCAAACCCAGTGATTCCTGCGGGAGCCACGAGAACAGGGAGACAGACACATGCTCCCTGTGGTGCAGCAATAGACTGGGAAGGTAATGTAAACAATAAACATGTATTTTCCTTCCAGGAGCTCGGATTCACCTTCAGCTGCATCTTTCTTATGAGTAAAACTACTTCAACCCACACCAAGTGATGAGAAAACTCAGACCCGTTAACTTTAAAACCATTAACAACCTAAGAGCTCAAAGCCAGTCTGTAAACAGAACAGTTCGAGTAGGAATTCGTTTCTCCTCTTACCCCTGAACCTGCAAATCCACATGTGGAAGTCACAGTGAGCATCAACCAACAGACCGAAACCCTGAACAACTAAACTAATCCAACTCATACAGCAAACGATTCTGAAACACAACAGGGCAACTTGTTACATGGTCCCGGATAATCCGCACACTCCCATCCTCTGTGTTCACCTCCTGGAGCGCTGGGGAGGCAGCTCTGCTGCCTGAGCTGTCATGGTTTCCCTGTGCTGACCCTGCAGGCTCAGCCACCTCCTCCCCTCCTGCTTTTGCCAGACCCACTGGCTCAAGGCCTGCTTGGTTTTCAGCCTCTGTGGCCATGTCTCCTGTGATGGTACTTTCTAAATCCTTTCTCCCCGGTTTGCCAGGAATCACTGAATTGGTGTCAGAGGGTTCCTTCTGCACACAATGGCGGGAACTACAACCTACTTCTCCTATTGTTTCAGCTGCTGCGAGGGATTGGGAAGTCCTGTTGGTTTCTGTAGAGCGCTCTGCTTCGGCTGTATCAGCTGTGGGACCGTTTGTCTCTGCCTTTGTTTGGGGGCTGCTGCCCTTTGTCTCTTCAGCCTGATCCCCTCCTGAGCTGCTGAGCTTTTCTTCTTTCCCATCCCGTTCGGAAGAGGCTGCTTCCTGCGGCTGTCAAGAAAACAAACAGATTGTTTTATAGTTGAAACAACTTAGACACACAAAACTGCTGTCAAGACAGGCCAGGACACTTGTTTCTCCAACCTCTACTTCCGAAAAGCCAAGTCAGTCCAGTGCTGAGGTTTTCCTGGTCTTGTACGGCATGTGGGAATGAGTGGCAGGGAGGTGGTTAGCCTCCCGAGGGATTCCTCCACAACAGGACGCACTGCTGGGCAGTGGCCAAGTGGTCACAGCCTCCGTCGCAACAAACAGTAGGGAAGCGGGTGAGGCCCCACACCCAGGCTGTTCTCCTCAATATAGGGCCATAAATCAGCCAGGAGTTCAAGCCCTCATTGCAAAAGGCATGTTTTAACCTTGCAATTAGGGAAATTACCATCCTGGAGTATTGGAAGGGTGTAACTGGGACCAAGCTGTCTTTCTCAATTGATCCAGGTGAGTGAGCCTGCGAATCGCTATGAGTTGCTGCAGGAGAGCAGGTACTTTGACTCGCTGCTGTCTAAACAGCAGTTGCACTGTTTCACCAGTAGCTACTTATTGCTTTAGCGAAAACCAGCAGTAACTCGGACATCCCTAGCACTGGGCAGCCAGGATCAGGTGGGCAGCTCTCCAGGAGCAACTGGATTCGTGGATTCAAAGACTGAGTCACACTCTCACACACCCAGACCTTTTGAACCCCAAACCCAAGGCTCACTCCAGTGAGTGAGGAAAGAAACTCTCATGAGTCCTTCTCGGCATGGGATGATTCTCCCACATGGGTGTGCGAGTGCTGTAAGTGATCTCAACTTCCCCTTCCCAGGCACCAACACATCCACGTTTGCTCTCCAGCAACCTGAATTTACATTGTTTGTGTACAACCCACGCTAGCGACACAAGTTAAGCCCCTCGAGTAATGCTGGAGCTACTCCCTTTGGGGCAAACTCCTTGGTCCTCAAGCACAGTTCCAGAAGTTGCGTGCTCTATCTGCACTTGCTTTCCAAGAAGCTGAGATGCATCAACTGCATCTGCAGTCTCAGCTTTATAGCCACAGACATAACCTGGTTGTCCCTGTGTATTATTCTTCCTTAAAGGAAATGTGGAAAGCTAAATGGATTTCTGATGCAGCGTCTACCAGGGAACCCCAGATGATTTGTGGGTTGTACCTCACATTTTCCTCTCTACAAAACTAATGTTGTGCATTCTCCATCTGCCCATTCCTTCAGCAGACTCGGAAACAATTGCCCTGTACGCAGAGAGGGTGACTGAGGGAGAAAGGCAGCCTGAACAAGACTTTAAAGCACAAGCAGCAAGTTTGAGATCAGTACTGAAGATGAATGGTCCCATGTTTAATCATCTACACAACAGCAAAGCCCGGAATGTTTGAACACTCGGACCAAATAGAGATAATGAGACCCAGTTATTTGCAGGCAAAATCCTCCAGGTTTTCTCTGTCTGTGTGACAAAGCAGAGAGGGGGAAGCAGTGCCAATATCGAGCACCCTCTGTCCATCCTAAGCAGCTCTTTCCATTCCCACCTGTAGCCAGGTTCTTGTCTCTCCACTATGTCCTGACCCCAAGTCCCTCCAGGGAAGTTCACTTCTGGACCAAACACCTGGGAAGGTGGTTGTGCATCTTTAACCATGGGCTCTGCTACCTGAGCCCCAACACTTGAGTATGTGAAGGACACGGGTTATTCAGTCCCTTATTCTGTTTTTGTTCTGATGACATCTACCATGGTTTGTCTGTGGCACGTTGACATCAGCTCTACCCTGAAAGCACCTGGGGTCCCTCTGAATAAGGGACGCTAGGTAGGTAATGAGTCGGTTTTATGTCTTGGTATCAGTGAGAGATGTAGTGCGTGCGTGCCATGCTGAATTCCTGCAAAGAGAAAGCACTGTCCTTAACAATTGTACCGCTGTTCTCCATCTCCCCAATGAACCCTAAGAGCTTCCAATCCCTTGATCATATTAAACAGCACAAACGTAAAGCTGTTTCTTAAATCTGATGTTTATACTCACAAACACACCCTACTCCACAGGCTTCCCTGCTCTATCAAGCCAAAACAGGAACAAAGCCATTCTGGTCAGAGCCAACAGGATCTTGCTGCAGCACATAAATCAGTCAGCAATATGTGCCACTGCCAGGGAGATCCTTACCTTCAACCTGATTTGAATTCTGTCCTCAGTAACATCAAGCACTTCAATTAATGTCTGACTTTCCAGTGCTGATTGGGAGCAAGAGGAAGGGCATGAAACAGCGTCTAGAAATCCATCAACGTTTTCTTCACTGACAAACAATCTTTCCTAAGGAGAAAAAAGAGGAGGTTATGTTCTTTTTGTACTGTGCTTCAGTGATACAGGAGCAAGAAACTCACTCCAAACAAAGCCGGGACAGATACACAACATGGGTTTCACATCACATCTTGACAGAGAGAGAGATCCTCAGTCAGACATTCAGACCTAACGAGGGGAAATGAAGACCAGTGATCAGCTCATTTCGATTTAACATTCAGATCTGCATCACACACACTGATAAAAGACACCCGCTCTTCCAAAATATGATAATACACAGATTTGGACTCCCTCTGAAGAACGATTCACACCAACACTGCTCCACCGTCCTCACCTGTCTCAACATCAGGAAGGCATTACACTTTTAGGGACTTATTTCTAACGTTAAGGACACACAAACACCTCCTTGGACCCTCACCGCGGGATCTCCAAACCCTCAGACTCCCAGATCAGACCTCCTCGAGCCAATGTTATGAAACATGCATGACAGTATCCATTTCACACCCATCACCCATGCTTCTCAGGTCTCCATTCAGGCAAGCGTGAACACCAGTAGGAAGAAACAGAGTCAACAAACACAGTCCAGGACAGGTTTTGAGGCTGTTCATACACAGTTCATGAATAATGTGAAACATGTTGCTGCAGGTTTAAAGATTTAAATCAGTTCCAGGGAATTAAAGGTCCCAAAATATAACCCAGAGGAGCTGTTTCATAAGAACTACACAGCTTTCCATGTCCTTGTGTTCTTCCTGAACCATCTGCTGTAGGCTGTGTGTAACAACAGATGTTGGCACAACAGAAATGCTCTAACCTAGAGGACAGCTTTTATGGTCTGTGTTCATATGCTCTATGAGTCCAGGCTGAGAGAGTTGGGGTTGTTCAGCCTGGAGAAAAGAAGGCTCCAAGGAGACCTGAGGGTAGCTTTCAGTACTGGAAGGAGCTCCAGGAAAGCTGGGGAGGAGCTGTTTACAAGGGCCTGGAGTGATGAGTGGAATGACTTCAAATTGGAAAGGGCAAGATTTAGATTAGACATCAGCAAGAAATTGTTCAGGGTGGGGAGGCCCTGGCCCAGGTTGCCCAGAGCAGTGGTGGCTGCCCCATCCCTGGAGGAGTTCAAGGCCAGGTTGGATGGGGCTTGGAGCAACCGGATCCAGTGGGAGGTGTCCCTGCCCATGGCAGGGGTGGAACTGTGTGGGTTTTGAGGTCCCTTCCAACCCAAACCATTCCATGCTTCTGTGATTAAAGAATGGTGGTAAAGCAAGTAAAGAGAGTATGACAAGGGGTGGAACTAGATGGGCCTTCCAACTTAAACCATTCTGTGATTCTGTGTTCTGTGAAGTACTTTTCCTGTTTAATGACCTCTTTAGTGGGAAATAGCAGGGAAAAGTTGCAAACCTTCTACTTCAAGCCATATTTCTAAATGTCTCAGCCCAGCTCTACTCTTTTGTCAACCCAATGGAAGTTAAATCCAATTATCACTGACATCTTGCGTACTGAGAAGCAAAAAGGCAACTCTGCACATTCCTGGCCCCCTGTGGATGCAGCCTTATGCACAGGCAGATGCTGCATGGTGTCTAAGGCACAAAATTCACTGTCAACTTGAAAACAAATCCTGTACAGAGCCAAATCAAACAGGGCCCTGTTTTTCTCACTATATGAGTTAGAAATCACAATATGAAAGTCATAACGTACCTATCACGAGGTTAAACACATCTCATGAGGTTCAACAGGGCCAAGTGCACCTGGGTTGGGGCAATTCCCGATTTCAGTACAAGATGCGGGATGACTTGATAGAGACCTGTCCTGCAGAGGAGGACTTGGGAGTTTTGGTCAATGAGAAGCTCAACATGAGCCAGCAATGTGCACTCGCAGCCTAGAAGACCAACCGCATCCTGGGCAGCATCCAAAGCAGCAGGGACAGCAGGGCGAGGGAAGTGATTCTGCTCCTCTATTCCTCTCTTGTGAGACTTCATCTGAAGTATTGTGTTCAGCTCTGGAATCCTCAACATAGGAAGGAGATGGAGCTGTTGGAATGGGTCCAGAGGAGGCTACAAGGATGATCTGAGGGCTGGAGCACCTCCCATATGAGGACAGGCTGAGAGAGTTGGGCTTGTTCAGTCTGGAGAAGAGGAGGCTACAAGGTTATCTTATAGTGACCTTCCAGTACCTGACAGGAGCCCACAAGAAAGCTGGAGAGGGAATGTTCATAAAGGCATGTAGGGACAGGACAAGGAGGAATGGGTATAAACTGGGGAGGGGGAGATTTAGACTAGATATTAGGAAGAACTTCTTCACTATGAGAGTGTGGAGACACTGGAACAGGTTGCCAAGGGAAGTTGTGGCTGCCCCATCCCTGGAGGTGTTCAAGGCCAGGTTGGACAGGGCTCTGGGTAACCTGATATAGTGGGATGTCCCTGCCCATGGCAAGGGGGTTGGAACTAGATGATCTTTAAGGTCCATTCCAACCTAAACTATTCTATGATTATATCACTGACTTTCAAAATGAGATGACGGAATTCATTTTCTGTCCAGGAAGGCTTAAAATCCAGGCAAACATCCAGCATCAGATGCTGAGGCGGTTTGTGGAAAGATTAAATTGCAGCAGGGCTGCCTCGAAAGAAAACTCTCCTGTAACACACACACCTCTTGAACGTCTCTATATGAAGCTGAATGCTTATTCCCTCGTGCTGAAACTTTCTGCTTGCCAGAGAGGGGCCTTGCAGGAGTTTCAGGCTTGCAGGAATGTTCTGCAGGGCTCCAGAGAAGGTGTCAGGTTAAAAAAAAATGAGGCAGGGAGTACAGACACCAGCACTGAAACTCCCACAAGCTCACAAACCACATCACTGGGGAAGCCCTGGGCAGCACAGGAGAGACACATTCCCACCACTGTGAGCATCACTTTGCCCACACATCACAGACAAATGGATCAACTCCCCTTCTGTGGGGTTTTCAGCCCACTGCCCAGCACCGTGGCTGCCCAGCCCCTCCTGGGATCCCATCTTAGCCTCAAAGGCAAGGGCAGCAAAGCATCCTCTGCTCCAGCACAACTTCCCTCACCCAGCTGGGAAACCTAAGTCACCTTTAGCAGACACCTCTGCTCCTTCGCTCCCTGTATTTTCAATTTAAGAGCAAGAACATTTTCCTAAAAGCTAGAGACTTGTGATTTGAATGAAGATAAAAACAGACACCAGTGTTTGTTCCTGTTTTTCCTTAAAATAACTGTTACAAGATCTCCACATCTCACACCCTGCTTGGAAGAAGAACCACTGTGGGCTTGGGGGCTCAGCATCTTCCTTCGATTCCCTGCCTTCTCCCAGACTACTGTGACTGGGAACGCTTTTTTGCCACTATTTTTTCCTATATAAAATGGGGAAATAATCTCCTTTCTCTGTGTTTTGTCCAGTTAAAACATAAATCTTTTGTGAATGCACTCTCTTACTGTGCATTTGTGCTCATAACAAAGTTGGCACCTGACCTTCCTCATGTCTATAAGCAACATGACAATAAAATGAAATCTCAGGAACAGGAATCAGAAGAAGAGACGCTTGAAAAGCCACTAGGTAATGAAAAGCTTTCTGTTTCATCTAAAAATTGCAAATCACAGAATCACAGAATGGTTTAGGTTGGAAGGGACCTCAAAGCCCACCCAGTCCCACCCCCTGCCATGGGCAGGGCCACCTCCCACTGGATCCGGTTGCTCCAAGCCCCATCCAGCCTGGCCTGGAACAGCTCCAGAGAGGAACAACAGGAGACAGCGTAAAACATCAATGCAGAGATACAAGCAAGAAGAACAGGAGCATCTTAGGAGAGAACACGAGGTTGAGAGCGCTCTGTGTTGAAACTGTGTGAGGCCACGCTGCCCGGGAACCACAGCTCTGGGAAGGGAGTGACAGCCGTTCCTCCTTGGTGCAAGGACAAGCTGCACTTCTCCAACAAATATTCCTGAAGGTTTTTTTTTTCCCCGATTAAAAGTAAAATTATTTTCTTAACAGAAAATACTGCTAAAAATAACCCGCAAAACTTTTTTTTTTTCTGATTGGTGCTTTACAGGAGGATAAAAGTAATCGCTTGTGATGATGTTCCTATTGTTTTGGCTAATTACTACAAACCAATTTCCCCAGATTTCAGACCAGCTTCCCAGAGCACCACGTTTACATTCCAAGTCTGTGTTTACAACGTTATCTCAGCGCTACCTGAGGGCCTGCCATAAATCAGCGTCCCTTGTGCCGCGCACACAGGCAGTGCTGGGTTTATCAATATAATGATTATCATTACCCTGCTCTGCCAGGCAGCCGCCGTAATTCAGACTTTGCATTCACAGTGAGCACGCACCGAGGCGCTTACGTTACTGCAGATGTTATCAAAGCACAGACCTTGAAAAATGATTCAGGAATTTGTTTTACTGGCTTGGAAAAGCAGCAAAGGACAAACATCTGTAGATCATTCCAATGCCCCTACAGAATAATTGTTGGACTCGATCTTGAAGGACTTTTTGAACTGAAATCCCTCTGATTCTACAGTTCTTCAGTTTAAAGAGTTTATTTTCTGATATTTATGATTCTCTCTTAGCAACTCAGAATTAGATTTGTTTTCCCCCACATATGCTGTCATCTGCTGTTGGGTAGACATTCCTTTCTCCCTATGACTAAACTGAGACCAAATTAACACAAACATCAGCAGGAATGACTTTAGCTTTCAGCACATTTCATCATTCGAAGCTGTCCCCATATCGGGCAGCACTGACAGTGCAGAGCAAGTCCCCACTGCTGTCCTTCACATTCACATTGTTTGTTCTTCTGTACTTTACCCAAGCTCACAGCCAGTTACCATCCAGAGTTACCTCCCACGCAGGATGGAAGGTCTTTAAAACCGGGTCAGATTTCAGGCCTAAATTATTTGAATATCTTCTGTAATGATTAGTTCATGCCAAGATGGAAAGGGACTTGGATCTGTGAGTTTCCTGGCAGGGTCCCATTGCAAACCAGCTTGATGTGAGAATTCAAAGCTCCCAATCTTGGTGAATCATAAAATTGCTTGGTTGGAAAAGACCTTTGAGATTGTCAAGCCCAATTGTCCTTGTCCGCTACTAAACCAGATCCCTCAGCACCTCATTTCCCCATCTTTTAAACTCCTCCAGAGATGGGGACTCCACCACCTCCCTGGGCAGCATCTGCCAGGGACTGAGAACCCTTTCTGTGAAGCGATTTTTCCTGATGTCCAATCTAAACCTGCCCTGGTGCAACTTGAGGTCATTCCTTCTCATCCTAGTGACTGTCACTTGGGCAAAGGGACCAACACACACCTCAACACAACCTCCTTTCAGGCAGTTGTAGACTGTGATGAGGTCTCCCCCGAGCATCCTTTTCTCCAGGCTGAACAGACCCAGGTCCCTCAGCTGCCTCTCGTAACCCTTGTTCTCCAGCCCCTTCACCACCTCTGTTCCCTTCTCTGGATGTGATCCAGCCCCTCAATGTCCTTCTTGGAGTGAGGGGCCCAAACTGAACCCAGAAGTCAAGGTGTAGCCTCACCCTCACCAGTGCCAAGTCCAGTGGTAGAATCACCTCCTTGGTCTTACTAGCCACACTGTTTCTGATCCAGGCCAAGATGCCACTGGCCTTCTTGGCCACCTGGGTCACTGCTGGCTCACATTCAGCCACTGTCAACCAACACCCCCAGATCCTTTTCCTCCAGCCACCTTTGCACCCGCTCTTCCCCAAGCCTGGAGCTGCATGGGGTTGTTGTGACCCAAGTACAGGACTTGGCACTTGGCCTGGTTGAATCCCATTGGTTGCAGCCCATTGATCCAGCCCGTAGCCTGAAAGTACCTGTAGTGGAGGTGAAAGCTTTTGTATGGTAATTGTGACTGCGAAGATTAAAGAGCTCAGAAGAAGCTTTTGAGAGCTTCATCAGTAAGTTAATAATGCTTCCTACATAACAGTTTAGTGCAGTACGTTATTCCCACAATGCAGCTACCAATTAAAGGGTATTCAGAAATTAGTTTGTTTTATAGCGGAAGCAAACTCATTAGGTTTCTTAATGCCATTTGGGAAAGGGATTACTTTGGAAAAAAAAACCCGAATCAAACAATTACTTTGTCCTAGTCTCCTTTTCTGTCCTCCTCTGACCTCCCAAAAAATTTGCCAGGAGTCCTGAAATGCCAAGCACTGAATTAACTGAACCAAAAATAAACTGTTGTAGGATTAAGCACAATCCTAGTCCTAGTTTCTAGCATCACCTTCCAAGAAGTGACCCCTAATTGTTACATTAACGCTTTAGAGTAGTTTAGTAGTTGTGAATCATAACCCTGACTTCCAAAGAGAGCGTGTAACAGCTCAGAATAGCTGGGGATTAAGGGGTGCAGCGGCACGGCTCACTGGGCTGCCCCCACCAGCAGAGATCCAGCACCTCTGCTTGGATTTGTGAGCACACCGAGGCATCCATACAGTTCCCCAGCACAGAGAAAAAAAACTCAGAGGTGGCACAGGCTTAAAACACCAACATATCTTACACTCCCCTGCACAGTGTACCTGCTGCCAAAACACAACACCCAAGTCCAGGGGTTAGGAAACAACACGTGGCAGTCGGAGCGTGCAGCAAGCACAGGTCACAGGGCCTCAGTGTTATTTACAAGCTGCTTTCTGAAGGAAAGAGCAGTAACAGCTTCCAAAGGATCTTCCCAGGGCTCTGTGCTGTGCCGAGCAGAGAAATCACACCTCTTTTTTTATGTTCAGAAACACACTCGTCTAAAACAATCTCCATGAAGGGGTCTGTGTTGACACAGAAATTTAACAAAGATTTTGTATAGCTGTGATAGTCACTTTTATGTACCTGTATTAAATATCCTCATCATGTCAAAATTGATGCTAGATTCATACCATGAACTCACCAGGAATGTTTAGTACCATATTTTTCATACTGTAAATGTTAAAACCCACCATGTCAAGGCACAGTAAAAAGGAAAGAGGAATAAGCAGAGGAAAGCAAAGGAAACGTTGCTCCCTCCTGTTCTCTGGAGCTGCAGGGGGTGGTCGGTTATGAGTTAAATCTTCATATTCTCCATAACCCAACACGGGCTTTATCACAATAGGGATGGGCTGACTGCAGCAAGGGAAAAGGGAAGTGCTGACCAGGAGAGCGAGCACACATCCTCTGAACAAAGTCACTCCAGGCCACCGAGAAGGGCAGGAAGGGTGTGGATCAGTGTGAACGGGAATTATTCCTCCAACCAACCCTTTTCTAATCACATGAAAATGAGCACATATGATCCAAAAACTGCAGGCAGAACTGATTATCCACCAAACGTGTTTCATATGCGAGTACAACTGAGCCTCCAAGCTCAGATAAAGAAAACTCGTTTGTATTTCTGTTCAGAATTGAGCATTCAACCCCGGGAGATCAAACATTCCGAGACGGTGCTTTATGAAGGCACTATTTCAGTAATTGCCCAACTCCAGCCCCGCTGTAAACCAGGACATTCTGGGACGTGTTGTTCTCAGAAACCCTGCCTGGCAGGCTTACAAATTTTATTAATGGTTATTTAACTCTCTCATTCTTCTTTCAGCATTCAGTCCCCAGGCTCCACTGTCTCAAAATGAAGAGGAATGCTCTGATGCGGGAGCTTCCTAGGACTGAGCTCTCAGGATTTCACAAATGGAAGAGAGAATCACAGAATCGTGGAATGCCTTAGGTTGGAAGGCACCTCAAAGCCCACCCAGTTCCACTTCCTGCCATGGGCAGGGACACCTCCCACTGGATCCAGTTGCTCCAAGCCCAACCCAGCCTGGTCTTGAACACCTCCAGGGATGGGGCAGCCAACACTGCTCTGGGCAGCCTGGGCCAGGGCCTCCTCACCCTCATGCCAAAGGTTTAAGCAGATAAGCTGCAATGAAGTGTTACAGCAGGAGCACAGCCCACAGCCAGTCCTTCAAGGCAAAGAACCAACAGTGATTCCGACAGCAGGGAAGCTGGGCGGCTTCCTTAGCTCATGAGGCTCTATTCCCATGGGCAAACAGGGCCCGGAGCAATCCCTGCAGAAAGACCAACACTGTGTGGTCCAAGCACATGTCCAGTGACAGAAGATCACTTCTAAACCCCTGAAATATGTGTCTCTGGTCCACAAAGTCCCAACTTACAGGACCTTTATTTTCTGAGGATATCCGCTCATCACCACAAGAGTGTGGATGCTGTGGCTTAACCAAGGAGTGAAACTACCTGGAGAGAAGGACAAGCAATGGCTGAAACCACCAGGAGGAGTTGGAGACGAGAGTCAGCAGAGAGCCTCTGAGAAAGCAGTGAAACCAAAGGACCATCAGGAGCAACCAAAGGAAGGAACATCGCTATGGGCTGCTGCACTGTGACAACTTGCTCAAAATAACCACTTGCTGGGGTGGGAATTCATGTATAGAAAGTGAGCTCTAAATATATCATCTTCCAGCACAAGGATTCAAATGTCTCCAACTACAAAATGGAAAACCAGTCCTTGATATTCTGCTTCAAGAATAGCATCCTAAGGACAAGCTCGACTCATTCTTCTACCGCTATCTGTATTACACTTGTGTGATAACGAACATCACAAACGCACAAGGCAGGGTCGTGCAGTTACTGGCACTGCTATTGTACATGCAGATCTGGGTTAAAGTGCACAAGCAATCAGAACCAAGGGATACACATCCCAGCACATCACAATTCAGGGACACGGTTGCTGATGAGACATTCTGCTCATGCAGTGAACAATCACCACAACACATTTTCCTGGCTGTTGGGCAAGTTAATGGGAGACAGTTATGGATGAGGGTATGGTAGCAGCCACTGAGGAAGCTGTTCCTTGAAGTAACACAGAAACCCATGGGCTCCAGTGAGAAGCAGCTTCCTGTAAGAAAGCAGAACAGGAATTTCATATCTGTAAAAACACTGGCTTCTTCTTCCACCGCACACAACCTTCTGGCACTGCTTACTGTGGGAGAAGAGATTAATCTGGATCAATGGGCCAAGGTAAATTGTGTGAAGTTCAACAAGGCCAAGTACCAGGACCTGTACTTGGGTCACAACAACCCCGTGCAGCTCCAGGCTTAGGGAAGAGAGGATGGAAAGCTGCCTGGAGGAGAAAGCCCTGGGGGTGTTGGTCAACAGCGGCTGAACACAAGCCAGCAGTGACCCAAGTGGCCAAGAAAGCCAACGGTATCCTGGCTTGGATCAGTCATGGAGTGGCCACCAGGAGCAGGGAAGGGACTGTGGCCCTGGACTTGGCACTGGTGAGGCTGCACTTTGAATCCTAGGTTCAGTTTTGGGCCCCTCAGTACAAGAAAGACATCGAGTGGCTGGAGCACATCCAGAGAAGGGAACAGAGCTGGGGAAGGGGCTGGAGAACAAGGGTTGTGGGAGTGGCTGAGCTAGGGCTGTTTAGTCTGGAGAAAAGGAGGCTGAGAGAAGACCTCATCACTCTCTGTAGTAACTGAAAAGAGGTTGTGGTGAGGAGGGTGTTGGTCTCCTCTCCCAAGTAACAAGGGATAGGATGAGTGGAAATGGCCTCACCGGGGGGTGTGTGTGTGTGTGTTAGATTGGATACCAGGAAAATATTCTTTCCTTAAAAAGTGGAGAAGCACTGGAAGAGGCTGCCCAGGGCAGTGGACACTCTATCCTTGAAGGTGTTCAAAAGGTGTGTAGATGTTACACTTGGGGACATGGTTTAGCAGGCATGGGGGTGTTGGGCTGATGGTTGGACTGGATGAGCTTAGAGGTCTTTTCCAGCCCTAATGATTCTGTGATTACAAACAATGAGACAGCAGCATGACTGGGAGGCACAGGATAAGATTCCTGCTGGCCTGGGCCACCAGAAGCTCCCCAAAGCGATGAAACAGGGTGCTGCTACTGTGTACATTCCTAAAACACTCTTCTATGACTGGTGTAAGTCCTTGCAGATCTCCATGCAGGAATTATAGCTCTGACTTTTAGAAAGAGATTCAAAGCAGAAAAACATCAGAGCTGGTAGCAGACAAATTGAAGAAATCAGCCTAAGTAGGAGAGAAGCTACCAGGAGCAAACTGTTAATGGACAGAAGACAGCACGTAAAAGTAGCTCTAATTAAATATTCATTTTTCTCACTTCACTCTGAGTGAATGCAGCTCTCGGCGTTGGCACAGGCACTTCTGGGAAACAGCACACTTAAAAAGAGAGCAAACAGAAGAAATTATTTCAGACGATTCCAGCTGCTTCGCTTTGCAGGCCCAGTATCTAAAAGGACCAAAGCACAGAAGGAATCAATCTTTTTCAGCCCGCTATGTAAATGAATGGCGGGGAGGCTCATGACTGATGCTAAACTTCCTCCTCCTCCTCCACCCAAAGCGTTTTGCAATGCATTTAGCGCATTCAAAGATGGTGTTAACTCACAACAAGGTAAAATTGACCAAAACCCCATTGCTTCATGCCCTTTTAACAACTCAATCACAAGATGTTCCCCCAATCATGATAATGAATACACTCGCCAAACACTTCCAATCATTACACTGAGATGAAAACATGCAGAAATGTCCATTGATTGCAGTACTATAGAGACACCACAGCAGAATTTCCCGGCCTGACACTGATATTTCAGCTATATCCCCACGTACAGTCACAGAAAGCTGTTGTTTTTCCTTAAAACCTGCATTTAGGCCTGCATGCCACAAAATAAGCAAGCACACAGTCACACACCACAGTGTGTGATGAAAGAGATGGATATTCAGACCACCTGGAAAAGCAGCTAAAATGCCTATAGGTCCTGCCCCGTGCCTCTGCACCTACACAGAAAACAGGCAGTAGATTCATGATGGTTTATTTGATGTTGCATCACCACCCAGTACTCGATGACACCAATTAGCAATAGTGCCGGATGAGCTGTGGTCTCATTGGCAAAGACACTATCAGCAGTGGCCCAAGTGGCCAAGAAGGCCGATGGCATCTTGGCCTGGATCAGAAACAGCGTGGCCAGCAGGAGCAGGGAAGGGATTGTGCCCCTGGACTAGGCACTGGTGAGGCCACACCTTGAATTCTGGGTTCAGTTTGGGCCCCTCACTCCAAGAAGGACATTGAGGGGCTGGAGCACGTCCAGAGAAGGGAACGGAGGTGGTGAAGGGGCTGGAGAACAAGGTTTACGAGAGGCAGCTGAGGGACCTGGGTCTGTTCAGCCTGGAGAAAAGGAGGCCGAGGGGAGACTGAAACTGGAAGGAGGTCTACAACTCCTTTGTAGGAGTTCCAGACTACACCTGCCTGAAAGGAGGTTGTTGTGAAGTGTGTGTTGGTCCCTTTGTCCAAGTGACAGGTGATAGGATGAGAGGAAATAGCCTCAGGCTGCACCAGGGGAGGTTTAGATTGGACATCAGGAAAAACACTTTCACTGAAAGGGTTCTCGGGACCTGGCAGAGGCTGCCCAGGGAGGTGGCGGAGTCCCCATCTCTGGAGGAGTTTAAAAGACAGGGAAATGAGGTGTTGAGGGATCTGGTTTAGTAGTGGACATGGACGGTTGGACTGGATGATCTCAAAGGTCTTTTCCAAACAATAATTCCATGATTCTAAGACTTGGAGGTTCCGCACAGGTAGAAGCAAAGGAAACGTACAGCCAGCAGTTCAGCATAGGTAGTTCTCAATAAATCCATCATCTTCAATACTTGCCCAAAAGGATTAGACTGTTGCAGAAAAGGTCTGCAGCCTGCTAAACAGGAAACAAGACGCGAGTACTCAGCTGCACAAATACTCATTCAGAAAGATCTCCCTTTCAGACATATGCAGCATTTTCTAATTGCAGGGTTGGAGCAATTACAATACTTAAGGCACCATGCCACTGGACAGTGGGATACCTTAAACCTCCAGTTTTCTGGACTTGCAGCCCCAATCAGCAATGAATGTTATAGTTCTAAAGACAGACTCAAAATCACAGGGATGAAAGGTAACAGAATTGTGCTGCTTCAGTCCACTGGGAAGTGTTCCTGCTCATGGTAGGGGGACTGGAACAGGTCGTTGCTCTCTATAACTACCTGAAAGGAGGTTGTGGAGAGGAGGGAGCTGGGCTCTTCTCCCAAGTGACAGGGGACAGGACAAGAGAGAATGGCCTCAAGCTCCACCAGGGGACATTCAAGCTGAGCATTAGGAGAAAGTTTTTCACAGAAAGGGTCATTGGGCATTGGAACAGGCTGCCCAGGGAAGTGGTTGAGTCACCTTCCCTGGAGGTGTTTAAGGCACAGGTGGACAAGGTCCTGAGGGACATGGTTTAGTGTTTGATAGGAATGGTTGGACTCAATGATCTGGTGGGTGTCTTCCAACCTGGTTGTTCTATGATTCTAGGTTGAGCCTTAAGATTCCTTCCAACCCAAACCATTCCATGATTCGTGATTCTGTGAAATTCTGAGCTTACAGAATGACATAGCTTTCCACAAAACCAGTGTGAATGCTTCTTGGCACGAGTGCTTCAAAGTGAGTGCCCCTTTATGGGAACATTGCTGTTCTCAGCAGGCACCATCAGCTGGATGCAGCAGTGCCAAACTCCTTTTGCCACAGGAGCATTGCTGCCTGATCACCCATGAAATAATAAAACACCTCAACTAGAGTAAGATTCTAGAATCATATTGACAGGACAAGGGGGAACTGTTTGAAGCTGAAAGTGAGGAAATTTAGATTAGATTTTAGGAAGAAATGTTTTCCTGTGAGGGTGGGTAGGCCCTGGCCCAGGTAGGTTGTGGCTGCCCCATCCCTGGAAGTGTTCAAGGCCAGGCTGGATGGGGCTTGGAGCAACCTGATGCAGTGGGAGGTGTCCCTGCCCATGGCAGGGAGTGGAACTGAATGGGCTTTGAGGTCCCTTCCAATCCAGACCATTCTGTGATTCTGTCATACTCAGACTCAGAAGAGAAGATGACAAACCAGCTCAGTAAACTGGCAACAGACAGCTGTTCCCAGCTGTGGTTGGGTGTGCTGAGAGCTATTAAGTGGGAGTTCTGCCCTGGAATACAGACATCAGTTTTCTCACTCCACACACACCAGTGCTACATGATGCTGTGTGCGTGTGCCTGTATGTCTGGTTGTTATAAAAATCTCCTTTCTTTGTGTGAACAGGCTGCACGAGCCGTTTCCACAGCCTTAAAGGCCAACACTAAGGACAGAGGTCAGGCTCTGCTTTCACTCATCACGATTTCCCTTAGGAAAAAAAGCGCAGAAGTCACTTGAGGTCCATGGGTGAAGATGGCCTCAAGCTCCGCCAGGGTAGATTTAGGCTGGAGATTAGGAGGAGGTTTTTCACAGAAAGGGTCATTGGGCATTGGAATAGGCTGCCCAGGGAGGTGGTTGAGTCACCTTCCCTGGAGGTGTTTAAGGCACAGGTGGAAGAGGTGCTGAGGGACATGGTTTAGTGTTTGATAGGAATGGTTGGGCTAGATGATCCGATGGGTCCTTTCCAGCCTGGTTGTTCTGTGATTCTACGATTCTATGACCTTTGTTACTGCTAGTGTAAGACCTGCACTAACGAGGTTGTTCCACTGACATCTGGTAGAAGGTCTCTGTGGGAAGCAGTCTCCATCCCTACCAAGATCTTCTGAACTCTAACCTCACAGCCCCCCGAGCCGTCCTTCCTACGGAACGGCCGAGGTCACGCAGCGCAGCCCCACTCTGGGAAGCGCACGGCACCAACCCTGCCATTCCAGAGGTGTTACCTGCAAAGCGGAGGAGGCGTCGAGGCCGAAGCAGAACTTCTGCCAGTGCCCGGTGCTGCCGGGGGCCTTAGCGAGCTGGATGGCAGCGTTGTGTGGGGACACGCTCACGCTGGTCTCGGGGGACGCCAGCCTGTGTGCGGGAGCGAACTGCAGGAACAGGGCGTGGGCGCCCGCGCCGCTGGAGAAGCGGAGGCCATAGTGGTTGGGGCCCACGTCCCCGCGGAGGCTCTGGGGCTGGATGCCGGGCACGTGGAGCACCAGCGCGAGCGAGACCTCGTCCTGCCGGCACCGGAAGGGAGGGCAGGCGGGCAGCGCCACGGACCGGGGGGACACGGGGGAGGCGGCACCGGGGCGGGGACCGAGCGGAACCGCCGCGCCGCTCGCCGACGTCTCCCCCGGGCCCCGAGCTCCCAGCTCCCGGCTTAGCATCCGCGCTCGGGGCTCGGGCTCCTCCCGCGGCTCCACCCCGTGTTTCTCCCGCTGCTCCGCTCGCGGCTCAGGCTCCTCCCGCTGCTCCGCCCGGGGCTGCTCTCGCCGCGACTCTCGCAGCTCGGGCTCTGCACGTTGCTCCGCCCAGGGCTTGGGCTCCTCCCCGTCCGCCCGTTGCTCCTCTCGCTGCTCCGCCCCGGGCTCTTGCTTCTGCTCTCGCAGCTCGGGCTCCTCCCACTGCTCCTCTCGCAGTCCGGGCTCCTCCCGCTGCTCCGCCCCGAGCTCCCGCTGTTCTGCCAGGGCCTCGGGTTGCTCCCACTGCTCCGCCCCGAGCTCCTGCTGTTCCGCCCAGGGCTCGGGCTCCTCCCGCAGCTCCGCCCCGGGCTCTTGCTTCTGCTCTCGCAGCTCGGGCTCCTCCCGCAGCTCCGCCCCGAGCTCCTCCCGCAGCTCCTCTCGCAGCTCGGGCTCCTCCCGCTGCTCCTCTCGCAGCTCGGGCTCCTCCCGCTGCTCCGCCCCGAGCTCCTGCTGCTCCTCCCGCTGCTCCGCCCCGAGCTCCTGCTGCTCCTCTTGCAGCTCGGGCTCCTCCCGCAGCTCCGCCCCGAGCTCCTGCCGTTCTGCCCGGGGCTCGGGCTCCTCCCGCGGCTCCGCCCCG
>JAUMJK010000909.1:0-227500 GCA_033558105.1 Coccyzus lansbergi
GGCAGGGAGAGTTAAAAATACCATGGGATGAAATTTCGGGATCAAAGGAGAGGAAATAATAGACTTTGAAGATGGGGAAGGAGGGAAAAGGAAGACTTAGAAGACAACATTAGATTAAAAATCTTTTGAAAAAGCACTCAAGCCTTGTACAGAGTATTTGGGCTGCAAGGCTGTTACGTGTTGTCCCCTCATCTCCATCTTCCTCAAGCTCTTTCCAAGTCAGAGCTGCTTTAAAAACCATTGTGCTGCTGATGAAACACTATGGCTTTGCCTGAAGTAATTTACTGGTTTCCACAAGAACTAAAGGCATTTTTTTTATAGGGAAAAGCTGTCATTTCACTGTGCTAAGCTGTTTCTGCCATAAAAAGGTGTGATTTCACTTCCTGCACATGTGTGAAAATTTAGGATGTGTTCCAGTATAAAAGAACATGTTGCCACATGAAAAGTTGCATTTTTAACAGCATTTGCAAAATCTCACCCTTGACTGAATTTCAGTTCTCACAAAATCTTAAAGACCAGACCGTGACTTGTTTTTCTGTGAGTGCACAGAAGTGCTAAAATACCGCAGTGATGGGAGAGAGAAAATGGAGGAAAAAGAAGAGAAGAGAAGAGAAGAGAAGAGAAGAGAAGAGAAGAGAAGAGAAGAGAAGAGAAGAGAAGAGAAGAGAAGAGAAGAGAAGAGAAGAGAAGAGAAGAGAAGAGAAGAGAAGAGAAGAGAAGAGAAGAGAAGAGAAGAGAAGAGAAGAGAAGAGAAGAGAAGAGAAGAGAAGAGAAGAGAAGAGAAGAGAGAGAAGAGAAGAGAAGAGAAGAGAAGAGAAGAGAAGAGAAGAGAAGAGAAGAACCTACAGGTTCAGTAAGACTGGGAAGTATCATGTAGAATGAGATTAAGAGAAGAAGTGGTTGATGAAATCTCTCAGGCCATCAGTCCATCCTACGAAAGATGTAAGATGGTCATCGTAAGACCAAAATATTTTATCATTTTCACCCACAAGGCTAGAAATAGTAAAATAAAAAAGGTTTAAAAATTATCTGACTACTAAAAACTGAGCTCTTTCAAAGCAGAGAATCTAATGCATCTGTTCTCCCCACATTAGGTAAAAAATAATATAGTAAAATAGGAATTTTAGGTATTTGGATTTTTGTTTACTTCAAAGTAGCCTGGTACTGTGTGATACGCATGTTCTACATATGGTCAACAGTGTATTCTTTTGTGTCTTGTTCTCACTCAGATGTATTCAGTAGTGCCTTATACCAACTTTGTGAAAATTCAGAAATTACTTAAACACTATTAAAGGGCCAAGGCACTGCAAAGAAGTTCACCAAAATCAGCAAGAAATGCTCCATATCAGTTGGAATTATGAGTCCTGGTGAAGACTAAAGTCAATGGAGAGCTTTAGATCAAGCCTTGAATCAGCTCTTCAAAAGAGATACAGAACATTGAATAAATCTAAGGCTGAAGTCAATTAGACCCACTCAGATTTGGTCAATTAGTCATTCTTTTGATCTCTCAATCTAGCAGAAAACTAAAAAAAGTTAATTTTACTCAGTTCTTCAGCTGCAGGAGTGGGCGGTCCTTTTTTGGTACTGAAGCAGAAAAACTTCTCTGGACTACTTTTTCTTCTCTGTTTCACACATCATCAGGTTTTGTGCAAGAGGGCCTGTTTGCAGATGTAAATGTTCACATGGAGTACTGAGGGACACATTCCTGAAAGGCAATGTGGCCAGAGTTTCAGGTTATGAAAGGTGAGCAAGTTGCTATTAAACCAGCATAAGCTGAATGTGAAATGGCATGGGGCTAGGTTCAGTGTATTATGCCTAAGATTCCATATGCTGCAGCGCCCAAATTTTCGGCAAATACACCTTGAGAACAAGTTGGGATGGGTTCCACTGAATAAAGAGAACCAAAAATGCTGCATATACAGACTGAGCTTCATAAATGGAAATGGCACAGAGATGAAAGTGAAGAAGTGTGCCTGAAGAAAAGACATAGAATTGTCCTAATATGCAGGTATAGGGTTGTCCTGATGAGCCTTCAGGGCTCATTTCTTAGGATTCACAGTTAAGAATACCATCAGACAGGTAGCAATACCCATTGTTGTTCTACCCTTGAAGGCTTCAAGTCTCATCAGCCTCTTAAATCTTGGCAACTGCTTTGTTCACTCTGGCTGTGAGAGGAGATTCAGGTATAACTGTGCCTTCCTGACCATCCATCTTACCAGGTGCCAGGACAGCTAGGTATTTGATGGGCCACTTCCTTGGCATTCAACCTCTTTCACCAAGAGCAGGATACTCATGTGATCCTGGGAGGAGTGGGAAGGAAACCTGCACTTAGTTTTATTCACACAAGATGAGGTCAAAATATTACCTCAGTTTCACTCCCCATCTCTGCCCTCCAGAAGCTGCCTGGCGTAACTGATTCCAGCTCCACAGATTATTAACAGATAATTAACTTTGCTTTTACAGGTGGAATATTCATGATTTTTAACATTAGTCTTATCCTACAAGATAAGTAGTTTTATCCTATGAGAGAATAAGTGGTAGTGTGACATTATGCTGGAAGAGTCCATGCAGAACTGCTACTTTTGACTAGCTAGGCCAGACAATTCTGCATGTCTAGATAGGCCCTAATGAGATGAAATCAACATGAACCTGCTTCCCAAAAGAGAGTTAAAGATGATCCAAGCATTATAGTAATGGACATAGGATTCTACATTCAGACACAAGGTACAATCTACCTCGTAGCACCGAAACTGTTACTGGTAGTGCTATAGATCAACTTCCTGTACCTTAGCATCATCACCTGTACTCAAAACCATGTCAGCTTGTAACCTCAGAGAACAGCTATCCCTGTGGAGCTAAAGCACTGGATATCTTGAGGATGGTATCAATACAATATTGAAGACTCAAGCTGCTGGATACAAGCCAAGGAACATAAATCAAGAAACGTATTACATTCTAAAAATACTGGAAATTGTATGCAGATATCACCCTTTTCAGGGTAGTTTGAAAAGCACGTGATTATTTGGATGGATTAAGTATTTTACTGAGCTGTCTGCTTTAGCAGATTGTAATCAAATTTCAAATAATTAAATTCTAACACATTTTAAAATATTTGTGTATTGTGGGATAGATCAAACAGTTTGTAGAGTTAAACCTTGGCCTTACTGAAGTCAGTAGGAGTTTCCGTTTCAGAAACTCCTGTTGACTAACAGAATGACAAGGTCTCATCTGTTGCCCTGAGAAAATATTCAAAAATTGAACAGACATGTTACACTTTTCTGTGACTAAAGGACTCTGGAAGAAAGGAAATCAGTACATTGGTATCAATAAAGATATTTTTTGTAGGGGCCTTTCTAACAGAGGAGAGAAAAATCATAAAGATAAGTTCTCTGTCATTGACACCATAGTTTTTCATAAACTTCCCTCATACAACTGGTTGCAGAAAAACTCTTTCTCATGCAGCATCTGTAAACTTGGCAGGACTGCAGGAGTCTCTTTTGAACCTGCTGGTCTCTCAGTTCTTGATCTTCATGTGCACTCAGCCCTAGCAGCTGACAGACTCGAAGTGTAACACAGCCAATCCTGTTAATCTGCCCATAGAGGGTCAATTTTTGGATAAGGAGGAGCTGGACCCCTCAGTGCCCCTATTAGCCTTTCCCCCATTCTCTGGAACCCCAAGGAACAGCTTGGACCATCCTTCCAGCTTGTGCCAGCAAAACTATGCCACCTACACTGCTGGGAAACACTGAACCAGCAACCACTCTCGCCCTCATCACTTGCACTTTATCACTCCAGGACCAATTTACCAACAGGTGGGAGGACAGCAAGATTTTATAGCAACATCTTGCCCAAACCCATTTGCAGGCATATTTATTTACACTGAGGAAGCCCTGTATCTTCTGACTTGTGTATCCAAAATATAGAATCATAGAATCACCAGGTTGGAAGACACTCATCGGATCATCGAGTCCAACCATACCCATCAATCACTAAAACATGACCCTTAGCACCGCATCCACCTGTGCCTTAAATACCTCCAGAGAAGATGAATCAACCGCAGAATCACAGAATCACAGAATCACAGAACAATCAGGTTGGAAGGGACCCATCGGATCTTCTAGTCCAACCATTCCTATCTAACACTAAACCAAGTCTCTCAGGACCTCATCCACCCGTGCCTTAAACACCTCCAGGGAAGGTGAATCAACCACCTCCCTGGGCAGCCCATTGCAATGCCAAATGACCCTTTCTGTGAAAAACTTCCCCCTAATGTCCAGCCTAAATCTCTCCTGGTGGAGCTTGAGGCCATTCCCTCTTGTCCTATCCCCTGTCACTTGGGAGAAGAGCCCAGCTCCCTCCTCTCCACAACCTCCTCTCAGGTAGTTGTAGAGAGCAATGAGGTCTCCTCTCAGCCTCCTCTTCTCCAGGATAAACAACCCCAGCTCTCTCAGACGTTCCTCATAAGGCCTGTTCTACAGACCCTTCACCAGTTTAATTGCTCTTCTCTAGACTCACTCCAGAGCCTCAATATCCTTCTTGTGGTGAGGGGTCCAGAACTCAACACAGGATTCAAGGAGCAGTCTCACCAGTGCTGAGTACAGAGGGAGAATAACCTCCCTGGACCTGTTGGTAACACCGTTTCTGATATAAGCCAAGATGCCATTGGCCTTCTTGGCCACCTGGGCACACTGCTGGCTCATGTTCAGTCGACTGTCGACCAACACCCCCAGGTCCTTCTCCTCCAAGCAGCTTTCTAGACAGACTTCTCCTAGTCTGTAGCTCTGCACAGGGTTGTTGTGCCCCAAGTGCAGGACCTGGCATTTGGTCATGTTAAATATCATGCCATTAGGCTCAGTCCAGCATTCCAGCCTGTTCAGATCCCTTTGCAGAGCCTCCCTACCCTCCAGCAGATCGACACTTCCACCCAGCTTAGTGTCATCTGCAAACTTGCTAAGGGTGCACTCAATGCCTTCATCCAGGTCGTTGATGAAGACATTGAACAGGGCTGGACCCAGCACTGAGCCCTGGGGAATCCCACTTGTAACTGGCCTCCAGCTGGATTTAACACCATTTCCCACCACTCTCTGGGCCTGGTCAGCCAACCAGTTTTCCACCCAGCCAACTGATTATCCCTCTGGGATAACTTTGCGATATTACTGAGTCATGTGTAATGTGTGACCTAAGCCTGATGCCATAAGACTGAACACCACAATTCCCACTTGCTTTGAGAGTGCAGTGTAAAACCCCAGGACTGTGCTGGGGACAGAGTGTTCATAAGCACATATCTTGAAGTCCCTAGGACTTGCCATATCGTTGACTCTGGCATGTTTTTATGTGCATTGAAAGGCCAGAGCCACCCAATAGCTGAGGTACACAACTCCCACATCTGTACCCCTGGAGATCTGGGCCCAAATTTAATTTCCTCTGAACTGAACTTGGCTGCCACCCACTCCTCTGGAGACTCTGAAGTCTCTGTGAACCGATATTTCTAGCAGCTAAAATCACTGGGCATCCAAGTGCCTGGTGCTAAGAGCAGCTGGAGCTAAGTAAGAGCAGTCCCTGTTCTGCTACTAGTCAGCAATCTCTCTTCATCCATAAAAGACTTCCCACCCATCTGTGTGCGGAGACACAGATATCCTCATCTAAGTAGTATGAGTAGAGGGCAGAGTAATTTCTTGTTGAGTTGTCAGACTGGCAGGTAGGACAGGCAACATACAGACTCTCAAGAGTGTAAGTGGTTGAACTCACAATTCCCCGTTCCTTGGGTTTCTTCTTCATAAGGGGCGGAGGTTGTCAGGCTGCTTGTCTGAAATGGGAAAGACCATGCCCAGCTCCACTCCAGCGAAAACGTGATGTTGCATATTTCAATATTCAGCTGTTTTTTTTCAGTGTCCCTGGAAAATTGTGCTGTAAAGGTAAAAATTACTTAAATCCAGCAAGAATTATTGAAAACTTGGAAAAAAAGGTGGCTCATTGTTTCTTCTTTCTTTTTCTTGTACTCACTTTCCAATATTACTTATGAGCTTATGATAGTCTATAAACTGCCAGCAGATACACAGCAGTTAATGCTGTCAAAGTAGCTGCCCCTTTACAAATTTACCAGGTTGTAAAACTTATTAATACAGAAACATCTCCCTGCTCTATGTTACACTGGTCCTGAAAGGTGGAATCTAAATAAGAAAGCATTCTATATTGGAAAAAGTATTATAAAATGATAGGTATGCCTCTACTAAGTTTTATCTATGCAGAAGTTTCTGAAAGGCTGCTGTACTGCAGACTGACTTTACTGCATCAGCAGAATTCTCTGCACAGAGTTGATTCAGAAGCAGCAGAAGTGGGAACTCGCTTTTGCTGGCCCCTGGAGAGGGAGCCGCTTCATGAATTTTGTACATATAGAAGTTGTTGATAAGCCCTGTTGCAACATCAATGCCTTTCCCATAGGCACTGGAGTAACCACTTCCTTTCTTCTAGTTTGCAGCTGCCTGTTTAGCTAAAGACAGAGAGCAGAGATTAAGACTGGTTTAATAGGGGAGAACACCTGGAGCAAAGCCTGCTAATGGCTCCTGCATTCCCAGGAACAGCTCCATGAAATGAAAGAGCTGTGGCAAAGTCCATTCCTTTGACAGCAAACAGCAACATGATCCTAATTGCAGCAGGGAGTGCAGCAACCCTCCTGCTCCACTGCACAGAGCACTTGACCACTATAAAGTTTTATTCTTACAGCATCTAGCTTTCCTGTGTTTAGAAAGTCTGTATTTGTTGACTTTATGTCAGCTGATGAATTGGGTATTAGTGATGCTTTGGGTGATATCCTAGTCCTGCCAAACAGGGTAAGAATTATGCCAATGATTACCCTTAGAGTAAATGATTGAATCTCCGTATTTTATTTTATGTATGACAGTTGGTGTGACTGGATCTCACAGTAATTCACAAAGAGGAATACACTTCCTAATTGTTGCCCCCATCTGTGAATATGTTAGATGTATTTCACATATTGAAAAAAGAGGAATAATCTCCCTTGGATGTTAAAGTTATATGACATTGTGCAATGCAGTGTGGACAAGTCCTTGGCTACATTCTGTAGGAAGTATGTGTTATGTTATTTATTTTCTGGGGGTATGAAAACAGAGCATAGATCAGGGACAGCCAGAGCTGCCTTCTTTGTTTAGGCTTGAGTCATATCTGGAAAGCACATTGGCTAGCACTGACTCTGCCTAATTTTGGTAACCAAGTTGATGCATGATACACTTCCTCTTGTAGTGAATACATGTTTTTCCTGCTCCCATCTACATGAGACTGTTCATTTCTGCATCCTGTTTACCAGCCCTTACCTGAAGAAACAAGTATGCATGTGAGGCCCACAAAAGTTACCTTCTCCTGGGAAAAATGCTTTGGATTTTTTTCATCTAGATTAATTTTGCTACTTTGGTTTTAGCATGGCTCCCCAGGGAGCCAGGCCAGGGCAGCAAGTCACAACCAGGGAGTAAAATAGAGCAGCCAGGAACTGTCTTGGTTGCCTCTTTCTGCCATGTAAAACATATCCTTAAGTGCTGCAGGCAGGGAAACACCTTGCCACTGCCTGCTGCAGAGCAGGACTAAGGATGAGAAGCTCTGCCTACTAAAGGCAAAGGTGACATGGCATAAAACATCCCCAGCCTTAATGAGCAAGGATGATACAGACCAAGTTTTAATGCTTCCTGCTGCTTTCAGACATCCTCTAACATCATATCCTGGATTAGGAAAAAATTGAAGCCACAGTGGGTATGATTGCACAATATCATCATACCTCAAGAGGAGAGATTCCAAGTTGCCAGTGCCTGGCCAGACACAGTATCTTGTCATCTTGCCCATGGCACATGAGGAGGGACCCAGCCTTTCCTCTTGGTATGCCATGTCCTTGGGAAGCAGAGGCAACCCAAAACAGAGGAGGCTATGGAGGAGAGGGGTAGCAATGGGTAACTGGAATACCACAGGAGCAGCTGGGGCAGTACAGAAAAACCCTGAGGCACTGTCTAGTTCTTCAACGACAAGTTACCTTTCTTGTCTTATGAGGTGCAATAGCAATATTGACCTTCCACAGTGCTGAAAGGCACCTGCTCCAAAACCACCAAACATGGGAGTATTTTATATTCCCACATCTCTCATGGTGGCACTAGCACCAGGAAGTCCTCTATCTTGGCAGTACCTGCAAAAGTACTTTTGATAGGAATGGTTGGACTCGATGATCCTGTGGGTATTTTCCAACCTGGTGATTCTGTGATTCTGTGAAAAGTGTTTGCACCATTTTGCTTTTCAGGTTACTCCTACTGCTCTCAGGGGTTCTGCTGGCAGTCCTCAGTGGCGATGCTCAGTGGTGGTGTTTGCACTACACATCCATCACTGGTGGAAAGGAAGGGAGTCAGATCTGCCCCTATTACAGAAGCAGCAGTGTGGAGCAATTCTACAGCTTCCCTGAAATCCACATGGGCTTGCTGTTGTTATTAGGCAGAATGCAGTGTTAGATGTGATAAATAAATCCTGAATGGTTTTAGTGCTGGCTACTTCTCCCAGCCGGGTGTGAGTTCTCAGGAATTTTCATAGCGCTTACGGCACTAGCAGAGAATTTAGTGGAGGGCAAGAGAGTATTTTACTGTGAATGATTGAGTTTCTGTTCAACTAGTTATGCCCATTTTATTCCTAAGAGACTGATAATCTGCCATAGAGATGAATGAGAAGCCACTTCAAGCACAGAGAAGAGCCCCAGTGTTAGCCTGACATGTTATGAATAAATAATGTCAGTATTCACATTAAGGTTCTGCTAAAGGAAACACTGGACCAACACTTGTTTTTTCAGCATCTCTGGTCAGAGCAATAAACCCACCACCTGCCTATATGGCAGGTGAAGCTCTCTGTGAAAGCAACACTTCTGCTCAGAAAGACGTAGTTCTCCAGGACGATGTGGAAAGAGCAAATGCAGAGGCACTAGGGAACCCTTCAGCTCTACTCACTAGTCAAACCCCATTGATGCAACGTTAATCACATGCCTAAAAGATAAGGTCCAGAATAAGGCTTCATAATGTTTGCATTTATTTCTTTAAACCAGATCTTCTATAAATCTTCATCACTCTAAAAATGACCACTCAACTAGGCACCAGAAATGTACAGTTTCTTCTAATTGCCTTCCTTCGTTGTGTATTAGAAATAATCACATCTACATTTTCAATTAAAGATCTGTGATTTTCTTTTGACCAGGTTTCTTCTTTCACCCAAGGGTTTCTTTTTGCTGTTGTGTTCCAAGACAGTTTCCTCCTGGAGCTGGAAATTATGGGACTGTTCTTCCAATTACTGTGTGAACTTAGGTTTCTAAAATTCAAAAAAGTTTGAACTCAATGAGTTTGACAGGCAAGCAAAAACCCAGGACAAAATTGAGAAAAGGGGAAAAGAAAAAAGGAAAATAAAAGTGAAATAACAGCAAGACAAAAGTTTCATAGATTTGGAAAGCAGGTTTCTTGCCAGTTTGTTTTTATTAACTGCTAGATAGGAAATGAGGATCAAAGTATTGAAAAGATGATGAGGGAGAAGGATCAGGTAAAAAGATTGCAAAACCACCACAGACAAGTTTAAAGTGGTACATTGAAGAACTCGGCTTCATATGCCTGAGAATCGACAACCAAGAATCACCATTGGCTGTAAAAGTAATCTTGGCTAACCAGTAGAAACCACTAATAACCATTTGCTTATTTTTTTCTGCCATAATACACCCATAAATAAAGAAAGAAAAAAAATAAGTTTGAGTTCATGTTGTCGGAAGCCTGTAAGAGTTTCTGCATGCCAGACCAGTGCTTTGTTGATTTTCCTTTGATGTGCTAGACCCATTGGCATAAACAGATTTGCAGATGCACACAGATCAGCAAGTACAGAAGACACAGAGAGGTACCGCCACTGGCAATTCTACAAATACCACACTGGCAACTAAAGATAGACCTGAGGTGTTTTGGGAGGGAGAAGCTATTGGTGAAGTATGTCTTTCTGTTTGGGTTTTGTTACTATGGTTTTAGGTCTAGTTATAGTAGTTGGTCATCTAATAACTTCCACAGAAAGTGCTTGCTTTTCTGTGAAATTTTGCCTTTGATTCCACTGTAAACCATTCTTGACCTTCCCCATCACACCTCAATAACCTTCTCTCATTTGCACATTAATTCTTCTCTCCTTACTGACTTCACAGACTTTACATTTGAAATCAGAAGTTATTATTTTGTTACTCTGATTTTTCATTTTTCCACCTGAAAAAAGTCCATATTACTTTTCTACATGACACAAATAAGAAAATATGTTCTCAGGCTGAAAAACAAAGTTATAATTTATAATTTCATCTGGGAGCTTTTCTCCCATTCATGGGAGGGAAGAAGGAAGGAAGGAAGGAAGGAAGGAAGGAAGGAAGGAAGGAAGGAAGGAAGGAAGGAAGGAAGGAAGGAAGGAAGGAAGGAAGGAAGGAAGGAAGGAAGGAAGGAAGGAAGGAAGGAAGGAAGGAAGGAAGGAAGGAAGGAAGGAAGGAAGGAAGGAAGGAAGGAAGGAAGGAAGGAAGTTAGTTTTTACTAGCTGCTCTGAGTGCCCATTTTGGCAGGCGGATTTCAGAGGGACAACATTCATAATGGACTATCATATGGAGAACTGGTCAAGCAAAGGACTGTCAGAAATTTATTGCTGTTGAAAGCATTGCCATGTCCCATGATGCACAGCTGGGTCTATCTCTGAAACATCAAACATCAAGGCCTGTATAAAAGCACCTAAATTAT
This sequence comes from Coccyzus lansbergi, assembly GCA_033558105.1. NCBI lineage: Eukaryota > Metazoa > Chordata > Aves > Cuculiformes > Coccyzidae > Coccyzus > Coccyzus lansbergi. The sequence goes on from JAUMJK010000909.1 coordinate 10,776, forward strand.
TCACAGGCCATGTGAGTGTTCACTTGAAAACTTTCCTTATATTTGTAGTGACAAAGAAGAATCACAGTCATGTTGGGGCAGGGCTGGGTTTTAAGAAATTCACTGAGAGTTCATCAGAAATTTTTTGAAATATATTCTGAGATACGGTTCTGGGAACAGAACTGTTGCCCTCTCAGCACTTAGCAACCTAACTTCAATTTAGGATTGCAATATAAAGAAACATGCCTTTGTTTGTTTGTTTGTTTGGCCAGTAAAAAAAAAAAAAAAAACAAAAAAAAAACTATACTCTTTCTGCAGCCTTCAGAAGTGACCTTGTCCTTTTTCAGGATATAATAAAGGAAATAATTAAAGTCCTGGGAAAGGTTTGTTATGGAATCACTGTTCCTCTAGAGCCAGATCAAGTAATAAAGTATTTTACTAGGATACAAAAGGCTCTGGTAATTTAAGAGAGAAGCAAAGTTTTCTCCAATATAGTTTCAGATTATATCATCTCTCAGGAATCCTTTGTGACTGGTTCTTCTATTTAAAGAGAAATAGCCCCAAACTAATAGGATACTTGACCCCTAATTATAAATTGTCCTACTGTCACAGTCGGTACTATTTTTTATTACTGCTCATGTTTTCTTTAATTTCTCTTTCAAATAAATCTGGACTTTCCACTATTGTCACCAAATATGGGCCAAAGAATCATTTTTTTATTCCAAATTAAAAAAAAAAAACCTGATGTCTCAGAAGCTGGTTCCACAAACTTCCCTTGTGCTGTTTTTCATCTTGGGAAAATGAGTCTATGACAACAGCCAAACCTTTCGTTTCTTGGGATAAGTGCCTTTCCACAGCATGGAACTTTCAGTTACTTTCCCGCGTTTATGAAAATTATCGCCATTGATTCTGTTACTTATCTCAGAACTCTTTGTCAAACATTTAAGATACAGCCCAAGACTTAACTACATATAGAATCATGGAAGCATAGAATCATTTTTGTTGGAAAAGACGCTCAAGATCATTGAGTTCAACCATTAACCTACTATTACCAAATCCGCTACTAAACCATGTCCCTAAGTGCCACATCATGAATACACCTGATGCCTGGCATCACTGGCCATATCTCTGAGAGTGAAAGAAAAAATGTCACAAGAAACTCATGAGAGCTTCTTGCTGAGGCCACACCATTCCTGTAGGTCCCTCTCATTCTCCTGGTTAAGCACAGATTCTATATGGCAAAACAGATCCATCAAAATCAAGATTATGGGTTTCCAGGTTTTAAAATAGTTATTTGAATTCTTGGGGCTTTAAACATATTGAGCTTTCATAGATTATTGTTTTATTTCTTGTAGCATCTCCAAGTCAACAGCTTGTTAGATTTGTAGGCCAATGATGATATGAAAGTTGCAGTTATGATGTGTACTCAAACCTAGCATAACAGTATAATCTAAATGTCGCTAGAACAGCTCCAGTTGCTAAGTGTGATTAATTCAGGAAAGCACAGTATTAGTATAAAAAATATTGCTTATGGTCGAGGTACTAAGTCTGTACAATTCTCTTATTCAACAGGATAACTGTGTGTTCTTCATCATGGAAAAGCTACTCCTGTTCCTGTCTATTTCCTGTAATACTCGCAAAATCATAGAATCATAGAATGTCCTGAGTTGGAAAGGAAACACAAAGATAATTGAGTCCAAAGTTTGTCCCTGCACAGGACAACCCAAACATTCACATCATGTGTCTGGGGCTTTCCAAATGTAGAGGATAGGCATGGACTCTTTTCGCCTAACATATTTTATGTTATAAAATAATCAAATTTACAGCCTAAAAACTGTTATTAAACTGTTTGATTTTCACTAAATTTTACCTATGGTTTCTTTCTTAGACAGGAAAAGGAGAGACGTGTGTTCATGTGCTGAGGTCTAAATGAAGGAATGAAACAATCATCATCCATGAACAGCTGGGGAAATGCTCATATTAGGGGAAAGAGACATTGGGTCTCCTAAAGAAAGATCAAAAGGTAAATCCTTTGTCCTGCAACCCCATTCTGATCATGGAGATCAAAAGTAAAGCAACCAGATAAATCCCTTTCAACAGGAAAAAAATGAGATATTTAACTGCCTCACCATAGACAGACAAATGTGACTATTTTAACTCCAGTTTCCCACTTCAACAAATTTGAGCCAATTCAGAGTGAGCCAATTCAAATTTGAGTCAATTCCTGTTTTACCAGGATTAACTCACTAGAGTCTCTGTTATTTTATGAAAATGCAAGGTGGCATCTCACAGTTCCTTCTTACTATTACTACTGCTGCTGAATGTTTAAGGGCTTACCAGAGATTTCACTAGTGCAGAGGGGAGAACAGTGACTTCCTAATTCCATGTGACCTCCTGTAGTCCTCCAGAAAGCCCCAATGATCACACTCTAGCCAGTTCAGCCAAAAAAGAGTTAGAATGGTTTGATGCAAACAGAAAAGGAAAGGCTACTGAGGGAACTGATGGGCCTACACGAGTATTTTTTTTCTCTTTGACTAAAAGATGGCATTCTGAGAACTACTCAGCACAGAATTACTTTATGAGCTCAATATTGTGTTTTTACATGTAATTGGTTTCAGTGGTAGCTAAGGAGACTCACAACTATGCAAGAATAGGTGCTAAATCTATTTTGACTACAGAAATAGTATTTTGCTTTGGAAAAGCCCCAGCTGAATTTTGAAAAGACTTTACAAGTTCACAGGCTGTGTCTGTAGATCTAATGTCCGCAGTGCTCTGCAAAGAAGCCTGTTTCTTGCCTGAATTACCTGCAGTTGCAATCTCATCTCCTGTTGCACCACTTAAGCACTGGATATTAGCTACAACAAGCAAAGTACTAGCTACAGCTGCACCTCATCCCCATTGTACTTCATATTGGCTCACTTTACCTAGGGGAACCCTTCAAAGCTTTCACATAAAACATTTGGGTAAACAAAAATTGATTATTTAGAAATGATCTCATGTTGTTGTGCCATGGCCAAAACTAAGAACAAACCATTAACCAGCCTGTCAACCAGACCTTCATTGGGCTGGTTCAATTTAGATTGTCTGGAGAGCTATTGCTGATATGTTGCACCATGTCTGTATCTTTGATTGCAGTTCTACCTGCCTTGTCCATATGAGGTATTCAAGGCAAGGTATTCATAACTGCACTTAAGACTGTCACATCCAAATTGTTGTGCTGGTATTAATTAAACTTTTCAACATCCCTGCTAGCTGGAAATACATCCTAGTGTTATCACCAGCACTTCAGAGGTGGTAGAGGTGAAGTCAGGGATACTAAGACCTTTATTTCTAACACATCTCCCTGAAGCTGCAGAACAAAACACACAATCAGAATTTTAAACAATCTTCTGCAGAAATGACCAAATATTCAGACATGATGCAGTACTGTATCTCCCCCAATTTCAGCAAGCAGTTGGATAGTATCTATGAGATGAAGGACTGCCGTTGCACCAGGCATTTTCCATAAGTAACGAAAATACATATGCAGGTGGGTATTACAAATGATCAAGAAATATTCCAGCTCCCTCTCTAAATAAAAAATAATGAAATCATAGCATTAAAACTTTAAAGAAACATAAAAGTTTCAATGAAAGAGTTTTCAAGAGAATTTTTAATCTCCAGGATAGGATTAGTGTGTGGGAAAACCAACTTTAGATAGCCAAGAGCCCCCATCTCACCTTGGATTGGACAGGGAGATGTTAGGTCAAGTTCCTTACATGAACTGTTGCCGTACTCTACTAGCTATAAAGGCTTTTTTTGATCTCCCTATTCTTTATTTTCTCCCCTCTCCCTTGCAAAAGAAAAAAATAAGGATGAAAGGTCTCATATACTTTCTGCACTGGAATGAAAACAAATTTTAAAACCGCAACATTTTTCACAAAACAGAATTCTTGTTGTCCGGCCAGCCCTATTACTTATTATCAGTGAACTCTCAGAGACTCCAGTTTGAAATTTTCAGCTAAATTTCAGTGGGAATCAGCACCAGAGCTGCTGTTAGCACTCCAAAATCCCTGACTGCCCATTGTGCTAGCTCTCTCACACTAAAGTTGTCTCCCCTCCCCAAAAGCAGCCCAGGAAGAAAAACCACTAATGATCTTCACCCTTGCAAAGAAAATCATCTGAGCTTTGCATTTGTGCAGCAAGAACTTCTTCTGTCCTTTCTCATAACAACATGCTCAGATATTTTTTAAACAGCTGTAACCAATGCCATCCTCAATAAAGCAAACAAAAGAGAGGAAAAACACGCACTGTAGCACATTCAACTGTCAGACACCTAGAAGAGAAGTGGTTCAGGTCCCAGGGGACACAGTGTCGGCACTCCACTACTTGAAACTCCCCACTCAAGCTATGGTTGAAATGTGTCATTTTTTTGACATCTTTCTCCCAGAAATTCTTCCCTGTGGCAGATGCTGCTGTGAATAACATTAAGGAAACTCAGGGCAACTGCAACATCATCATGACATCATTCATCCTGCCCATGGAGTACCCAGGAAGCAGAGCTTCCACAAACGCTGCAGCACCTGGGACCACCTTCCTAGGTGCATTTTAAGACAGTGAAGTTTTAAACGCTCTCTCCTGTCCTCTCACATCCCTAAGCCTGGTGAGAGCACGCTATCCAGATTATACTCCCTGTTTCACTAGCACATCAGACCTGTGACATACATTTTGGCAGAGATGTATGGATTGTAAGTAAGTGACTGTGTTACTTGGCAAGAGAAAATTTCTCTGAGAAGCTAAAGATCTGAGGATTTTAGCATAAAGCACTTTTTTTCTTTTCTTTTCTGAAGAAAGGTCAAAATTGGAGTTTTGGAATAGTCTAACATGTTTCCCAGAGCAGTCTCGCATACAGCCCTGTTCCCCTTTTGCTAACCACTAGTCCTCCTCCACCTTATCCTTTATTAGAAGTGTAAGAACATGTATATATAACTAGATAGACGCTGAAACCTTCGAAATGGTCCGTTGGCTTGAAAGGGAATAGGGGAGCCAGTATTTTTTTTCTTGGATCATATCAGTAATAAGCATTTGATTAAAATGTTCTTGGCACCTCCTTTTTATTCCATCCAGCAAATAAAACATCTTCAAAAATCTCTAGTTTTCCTATATTAAAACTCAGCATCTTTGAGGGAAAGTTTCATATACACCGCCAAAATGTGTCATGAAAATGAAGAAGCAAACTAAGGATTTAATGGTCATTTCTGGGTAGGTCTCCTCTTATATCATTTATTATAGAAATCGGGAGTCATGCCCATTCCTGATGCAAAGCAGTTACTTGTACCAACAGTCAGGGGCTGAATAAACCTCTTAAAACATATAGGACTGGATCACTCCTGGGAAGGAGCCCAGAAACTTCTACCCTGACAGTTGAAAACAAAACTTGAGCATGAGCTTGTTGTTACTCCATATACTTGAGGACTCAGTACAAAATAGTTGAGGGCCTTCTGGGATTTTTTTATATAGCTCTTATGAGGGCAGCAGGCACAGAAACCATTGAGAGAACCTGCCTGCAGACACTTCCAAGGAAACTGAATCTTGGACATTCAGAAACAAATACAGATCAGAAATTATCTGTTGTCAGTCACTTATCCCTGTAGGCAAACTACACATAAATGTGGGGCATGAGACCTGGGTAGTTTTAAGGAAGTGATTTGCCACTTCCAAAAGTGAGATGTAGTCTGAAAGAGAGACTCTTTCTTTCTATCAGAGTGGCTGCCATACTAGATAACTAGCCTTGTTGTGCTCTTCCATTCAGTCAAGTCAGAGAAGGCACTACTTGTCTGGTTTATATTTGGCATGTCCTCCTTGGAAAAGAAAGACAATTACCCGTGATTCACCTTAGCTGTTTAGAAAAGACAAAATATTTCGATGAGTAATGGCCTGTTAAAAAGACTGATCCCATGGAGAATAACTCTTCCATAAAGAAAAGATGGTCACTGGAGAGGAAAAGTGGGAGGAGAGGTGCTGAGAGCTGTCAAATTTTGGAACCACAAGTCTGGTTATAAATCACAGAGATAGCCGTGGTTGCAATCAGGTTCAGGCTCAGAACAACTCCCAGTGAGGGGTTCTAGATGCATGTTATTTCAGTGATGAATGGAGGATGCCACTTCAATGGATATTGCATTAGCCATTCTGCAATTTTACTGCTAATTGGCTGTAGGGTGAAGACAAATTGTCTCCTTTCCCCTCTGAACAGTGTCGAGATTAAACAGTGAAAGGACATGGAAAGAATAATTGCTTAAGGCTCTGGCATGATGTTTTCTCCTGTACAAGCATACAATTAGGCTGTCTTAACCTCCCAATGTAGCAATAAACACCACTTCACAAACTAATTTACAGGCAAAAGTCAGAGACAGGGCTGAAGCTCTGCTCTGCAAGACGCGGGCCCTGTCATTCAGCCAAAGGGGCAGTTCCACTAATTTAAGCCAGCAAAAATCCTTGTATGCTTTCCTCCAACTCAGATTGAAATAAAGTCTATACATTTGAATCATTGAGCAAAGCAGCTAATAAAAACTGCATTTGTGACTGGTCATAAAAAAAGAATGTAATTGGTCATACTCAAGAAAATACTCGGAACAGGGAAGTGAGGGGAGCAAGGTCATAATAATATTGACTTTTCTAACACTTTGACATTTTGCTGCCTCCATCGCTGTCCGTCAGTCAGTAACACCTACAGACAGGAAAGCATTTCTTCAGTCAGGGGGATGGCAAGGGCAGGTTTTCACTGGAGACACTGTGCTTTTCGTGCACCATGCACTACCTTCCTTTCAGCAAGGGGCCACCTGAACTGTATTGGGTGCTGTACTTGCAAAGACAGGACAAGCTTCTCTTTTCTAAATCCAAAGAGTGGTGCAAACTACGAAATGTGAATTGACAGTTCTTGGTAGGAGCTATGAGAAAAAACTTCCCTGTTCTTACTCAGGCTGGTAGGGGTCTTGCGTCCACCTCTGTGCCATATTGGGCACTTCTCACAGCTGTACAGCTACCAAGCCATGTGGAGCTCTGTGTGAAGGGCAGATCTCTGGGGAGACATTATCGGCTTTCTTGACTCTAAAGTTTGCTGCTCCATTTTCTCTAACTTAGGTGAAAACAGCTCAAAAGACATAAGAAACTAAGAAAGTTGCTTCAAGCTTCTGTATAAACCTGTAGTCGAGATACAGGCACAGCCTAACACTGAAGTCATTTTGTTTTCACAGTGAATTCAGATTGAAACAGCAAACTTGGATTATCTAACCAGAGTTAGGAATGTACTTTTTTTGGCAATGTCTAGCTCTGTTAGACCAAGAAATCCACAGTGTAAACTTTCAGAATTACACTGATGTAAATTATCCCTAGTTGTTGCCCATGACATCTGTTGCAGACTCTCAGTAAAATGGCTGGAATCCAGTGTTACTGGTAACAGTGGAAAGGATCCTGTTCACCAGCTGGATCACTTACTTTGAGTTCTGTGTTGCCCAGAGAAGTTGTGGATGCCTCATCATTGGAAGTGTTCAAGGTCAGTTTGCACGGGGTCTTGAGCAACATGACCTGATGACAAATGTATCTGTCCACAGTATGGCACTGGATTAGCTGATCTTTGAAAGCCCCTCCTAACCCAACTCATACTTTGATTCTGATTCTGTGATTCTAGTTTCAAGTTTTGGTCCTTGTCCCAGGGAGTGGATGGAGTCCTCATCCTGCTCTCCTCATCCCCACTGCACCTCCATGCTTGGACTTTGCCATGACTCCAGGTGGAGCTGTGGCTGCTCTCCAACACCCTCTGAGTCACAGCAGACTTCTGGGAAGGTGTGTGCCAGGAGATAGATCTCCCTTTCCCAGAATAAGAACTTTCGGTCACTAATATTCTACAGGCTAAGATGCGAAGAACCTAAGGAATTTAACTATCTGAGGTTAAGAAAGTGACTAGATTGGACACTTCTGTAGGTCTTAGGTTCTGGGGTCTCCTTATAGGAGAAACAAATCCCACACTGTATAAAGTGGCAAAATAAAGGTATTCCTTGCCTCAGGAAATCTACTCACTGGATTAGACAAAGTGCATCATACATTTTTCACCACATTCATCACTGGCTATTCACTGCAGTATCACCTATTTTTTTGCATATACTTGGCATACATGATAGGTGTTTTCACTTTCTGTGACAAGCCAAGACAATCAATATTTTCTCCATTTGCAGAACCTTAATACATTGACCTTTGTCAGCTGTCTTCATGTCAGCCTCACAAAACTGTAGAAGGCTTGCTTTCTTTCACTTATTTCCTCCCATAAGCTGTCATTATGGCCCATTGTCCATTGTTTTTTCTAATGTGTCCCTTAAGGGTAAACATGGCTCCAGATGACAAGAACACTTTGCTGAGCCTCCTAACTAGCCCTTATTGTAAGACTCTGCCTGGTTTTGTTGAAAGCAGTATCACTTTCAATAAAATATCTTTAAACAGCAACAACACCTCTCTGTATTTTGGACAGTGGACCCACTCTAGCTCTGCTGCTGAGAAACTGTGGTCTTTCTACTCTTCCACAGCCTCCAACAATATAACAAATAATAAAGTTACTAGAGAGTATGCATCTTAGTGCGTAAAGAAAAAAGTCTAATCAGATGTCTTTATTTCCCATAAACACAGCTGCAGCTTCTCTGCCAAAAAATGGGTTAGTTTTTCCAGGGGGTTGCTAAATTCAGTATCTCACTGGAAAACTTCAGTGGAAAGGGGGGCAAGAGAGTTTTTAGCTCCATTCAACTAATGAATAAAATCACAGGAGGAATAAAAGACCTATCTCAAAGTAAAAGCTACCTGTGCTGCTCTGAACTGGAGGTTTATAATGAGATATCTGGAGTAAGCAAACACTCTCCCAGTGGTGAAGACATAACCTGAGGATGAAGTTATTTGCAAGAATTTAAAAACTAATATAGAGATCCTTTCCTCTGAAATCTGAGAAAAGAATGGCGAGATACTGACAAAGACCATAGATGAAGTTACATTTTCAGGGTGTGGCAGGCTAATTGACACAGCAGTCCCCTGAGTCCCTTGAGGGGACCTGTGTGCATAAACTGGACAGCAGGAGAGAACATGATTTATGAAATGTTCCTGGCTCGGACTCATCTACAGGTTTCACACACCAAGACAGGGTAGTGGCACCTCCCCAAAGCAGCATTTTTGTAAATCACAGGTTTTGAAATGTGTGTCAAGCCAATCTCTCTGAAAATAGGAGTGGTAACCATATTGAGCTTCATCTCATGCAATTCCTTCATTATCAAAGGAGAAACAGAGGCACCTGGAGGGTGCAGTCCCTCCAACCTCAGGGGCAAGTGAGATGAATCCTGATCAGAATGTCCCCAAGGTACAGGCACAGTGCAGTGCCACACGACACGCTCAACCCAGCTCTGAGCAAGGATGTAGAGTGAACACTACAGTGGTCTAACGCCCCAGCCAGGTTGGGAAGGTTTCTTGAGCTCCTGGGCACAGCATCACAGTAAGGGGAACCTACTTCTTCTCTGGGCTGACATGGGCAAAGCAACCAGAAGATTGGTTTTGTTTTTTAAATACAGTTAAGATATTCAGGAAATTGCTATTCACCATCAGGTTCCTGGGACTGCAGAGATTCACTCAAATAGTATTTATCAGGGTTTTCAAGGTTTCATCTCTAGCTATGGTAGTCAGATGTGTACTTTCTGTGTGTTCTGACAGTAAAAACTTCCTGATGAAGTGGACATGAAAGACCACCAAGTATTACAGCCCTGCAAGTGAGTTCTGTGATGATGAGGACAGTCAAAGCCAGCTGTGAGTGGTAAGACCTCTGGGTAGACAATGCAGTCTCCCCATGAACCTTGGTGCAGAAGCTGAACACATGACCCTTCTAAAGAGCAAAGCAATAACGAAAGGAAAAACACAAAACTCTTCAATCTCCCTTGACTGCATCCTGCATCCATCCCACTTCATCCAAACATTGATCACCTGGATGAAGGAACTATGCAGTTGCTTGTGTAAAATCACTTGCTTGGACAGTTGGGAAACTCTTTGATGTTCTAGTGTGGGACATCCAGTCACTCAGCTCCCACTGTCTTCCCAGACTTTGAATCTAAGGGGAGTATTTAGATAGCAAATCTTCAGGAACTGCACCTTCTCGGAATCTGCGTTGCCAGGAAGCTTGTGCCTTCAGTCTCGGCAGGACTAGCAGGCTGTTTACAATACACGTTTTCAAGACCATATGAGCCAAAAATCAATGAGACTTTTTTCCTGAGTAATAAGACTGTATTATCCAACATCAACATGCAGCTATTTCTGCAGATGTGTGACACGTCACAAACCTGTAGAGCAGCCTTCCCAAGAAATGCCACCAATGCAGTAGGATTTCTGCCATGGTATTCTGGGCTTATGAACAGCAGTAAGGCAGCCTGCAACTGACTAAAGAATTGAAGAAAAGCTGGGGTTTGCCTCTGAGCAGTATTCTTCTCTAAATTAAATCCCTGATACTTTATACTGTAGAAGTTGGTTTTGGAAAATGGGGGGGTTCGTCAACGTAAAGAACAATTTAGTAGTTTAATTATGAGCCCTTTAATGTCTTTTCATAATCAGTTAATAAATACCTTAACAATAAAATTGAATTTAAGCTTTTAATAGGCTGTGTTGGATTGAACCTAAACAAAAGAATTAGCAGCTCCAGGCATTGTGCAATAACTTCTCACTGCTTGGTGCCAGGAGAAACAAAGCATTTCAAGTACATTTTTTTTGTACCTCACTATAATAAACGCTTGTAATATTCCCCAATTTCTGGAGTGTAAGATGCAGATCTTATTTATCACAGTATGTGACACATCTGGCACATGGATCAGGAAACAACTGTTTTACTTCATTTCTGTCATCACCTTCCAACAGATTTCTTTCACATTCCAATTTGGATGAGAGAACTTGGACTTTCTCTCCATAAGTTCTCCATTAACAGTTTCACAGCAATGAGCACCATTGGTTTGTTCTCCTTCCACAGCAATTAGTTACACCAAGCTGCATATTTTGACTTTTATTACAAGCGAACATGTAAAATTGCTGGTATTTACTCCTATCTGCTCCCAGGGCCTCTGTTGCAGGCAGAGCAGAGAGATGCTCGCTTACTGTCATTATCTCTGTTTAATATCACTTTTAAGCAGTGTTGGTTGCTTGGATGCATGTCGCAAGTTTCTGCTGTGTTCTGTCACTGTTATTAACATGTGTTTTATTTACAGTAGGGCTTTTGTTATGTCAGAGTGTGTTTTGCAGCTGAAGAGAGCACTCTGTCTTCTGCTTGAGCAGGGGCAGACATATCAAACTCACTGAGATGGGAGCTTTGCAAGCTGCACAAATGACTGTGCACTAATAAAGTCTGAAAAGCTTGAATTACACTGGAACCCACAAAAATTTTCAAATTAAAAAGCCATATTTAGAGGCCCCCTGTGGACCATGATTTTATTTAGTTTAATCCCCTCTTGAGACCAATTAGGTAGACACCCTTCTGCACATGCATACACTAGGACAAAAAAAAAAGAAGACGACTAATTATAGGAAAGAGTGGTAGCATATCACTCATCCATTCAAAGACTGAAATTCTTTTCTCTTCCTTAGTCCCTGAAAATAGCATGGCTGTCAGAAATCAATAAAAGTATATGCAAACAGTACTCATGTTATTTTTCTAGGCTGAGCTTTAACTTTCCATTGTTTCTTTCTGCACCATCTAGTAAATTTTCACTGTTGCATACTGTTTCACCAAATGTATATTAAGTGCAAAACCTCCAGTGTTACTATAAGGAAAGGGCCGAATGCCTCATTACTTAGCCTGATGATGTAAAAACAACTTCTTTGAGCAGCTGATTGAAATTTATCATCTCTGCAAAAAGTATATGCAAGGGGTGGAATAAGGATGCGCTCCACTTTCTCTGTCTAAATCTTTTTTTTTTTTTTACATAAACTGCTGACAAAGAGCCATCTTCCTCAGTGCTGCTTTTTGCATCAGAAGTGCAAACTTTGTCTCCTTTGTACCAAGTGGGGACACCACATAGCACATGTGAAAAAGGAGTTAATGTGTTAATAAAATGCACGTTGAAAATAGAAAAGAAAGTCAGAGGTGATGTTTTGGTAATGAGGACTTCTCCAACTGGGGAAAACAAAAGATCAGAGTTATCATAATTGTTTCAGCTGTTTATGCAAATGGGTAAATAACAAATACATGTCCCTGTTACCTGCTTTCACTACCAGAAAAGGTTGACAGTCCAAAATAACAAATTCTTAAAACTTTGTCACATAGCAACAAAAGCACCTTTCCTGAGGATAGGTTCCTGTTGTGTTGTTCACTGGAGACAGTCTCTTCTGCCAGGATAAAACAGCCATGATGTTGTGCCTCCTGTCCTGGACAGGGGGGTTGGGGGACAGGCAGCAGGGGGTCTGCAGAGCAGACTTTGAACTCTTGAGAAGTCTGGTTGGCAAAGTCTCCTGGGAGACGGTACTTAAGGGCAAGGGAGCCCATGAGGGCTGGGAGCTCTTCAAAAAGGAGATCCTAGCAGCTCAGGAGGAAGCTATCCCCGTGTTCTGGAAAAAAAACCGGCAGGGGGAAAAAACAGCTTGGTTGAACAGAGAGATCTTAAGTGACATCAAGAAGAGGAACGTTTATGGGCTCTGGAAGAGGGGACAGGCCTCTTGGGTGGACTACAGGAGGGAAGTGAGGTTGTGTAGGGAAAAAATCAGAGGAGCTAAGGCTCAACTATAAATCAGATTGGCAAAGTCTGTGAAAGATAACAAAAAATATTTCTATAAATATATAAATAATAAAAAGAGGACTAGGGAGACCATACAGTCCCTATTGGACACAAAAGGAACAACAGTGACAGGAATGAGGAGAAGGCTGAGGTACTTAATACTTTCTTTGCCTCAGTCTTTAATCGTAAAGAAAGTTGTTCTCTCTGTGTACAAACCCAGGAGCTAGAGGAGCAAAATGAGGCTCCCATGGTCCAAGAGGAGGTGGTTAGAGCCTTGCTAGCCCAACTAGACACTCACAAGTCTATGGGGCCAGATGGGATTCACCCAAGGGTATGGAGGGAGCTGGTGGATGTATTGACCAAACCCCTTTCCATCATCTTCCAACAGTCCTGGAAGACTGGGGAGGTACCACTGGACAGGAGGCTGGCTGATGTAGTGCCCATCTACAAGAAGGGTCGCAGGGAGGATCCAGGGAACTACAGACCTATCAGTCTGACCTCAGTGCCAGGGAAAGTCATGGAACAGGTGATCTTGAGTGCTATCATGAAGCACATGCAAGAAAACCGTGTGATCATGCCCGGTCAAAATGGGTTCACGAAGGGCAGGTCTTGCCATACTAACCTGATCACCTTCCATGACAAAGTGACTCAGCTGCTGGAAGAGGGAAAGGCTGTGGATGTGGTCTTCCTGGACTTCAGTAAAGCCTTTGACATAGTTTCTCACAGCATTCTGCTACAGAAACTGTCAGCCTCTGGCCTGGACAGATGCACAGCCTCCTAGGTGGAAAACTGGTTGGATGGCCGGGCCTAGAGAGTGGTGCTAAATGGTGTTAAACCCAGTTGGAGGCCAGTGACAAGTGGGGTTCCCCTTAGCAAGTTTGCAGATGACACTAAGCTGGGTGCAAGTGTCGATCTGCTGGAGGGTAGGGAGGCTCTGCAAAGGGATCTGAACAGACTGGACCGCTGGGCTGAGTCCAAAGGTCTGATATTTAACATGGCCAAATGCCGGGTCCTGCAGTTGGGGTACAACAACCCTATGCAGAGCTACAGACTAGGAGAAGTCTGTCTAGAAAGCTGCCTGGAGGAGAGGGACCTGGGAGTGTTGGTCGACAACTGATTGAACATGAGCCAGCAGTGTGCCCAGGTGGCCAAGAAGGCCAATGGCATCCTGGTTTGTATCAGAAACGGTGTGACCAGCAGGTCCAGGGAGGTTATTCTCCCTCTGTACTCAGCACTGGTGAGGCCACTCCTTGAATGCTGTGTTGAGTTCTGGACCCCTCACCACAAGAAGGATATTGAGGCTCTGGAGTGAGTCTAGAGAAGAGCAATGAAACTGGTGAAGGGTCTGTAGAACAGACCTTATGAGGAACGTCTGAGAGAGCTGGGGTTGTTTAGGTTGGAGAAGAGGAGGCTGAGAGGAGACCTCATTGCTCTCTACAAGTACCTGAGGGGAGGTTGTAGAGAGGAAGGAGCTGGCCTCTTCTCCCAAATGACAGGGGATGGGACAAGAGGGAATGACCTCAAGCTCTGCCAGGGTAGATTTAGGCTGGACATTAGGAAAAAGATTTCATGGAAAGGGTCAATAGGCACTGGAACAGGCTGCCCAGGGAGATATTTGATTAGCTTTCCCTGGAGGTGTTTAAGGCACAGGTGGATGAGGAGCTAAGGGGCATGGTTTAGTGTTTGATAGGAATGGTTGGACTTGATGATGATGTGGGTCTCTTCCAACCAGGTTGTTCTGTGATTCTGTATTTTGGGGTCAAATATGAGCTATGGCTAGGATCCACAGGTTGCCACTGTGGTACAGGGAAAGCAAACTATGGAATACAAAAGGAAAAGCCAATTTGTGGAATTCAGTAGCTGAAGTGAATTTTTTGATTATCTGAGGAACTGGATGCAGTCTGTGTTCTGATACACCAACTTAAACCTTTGACAGCAATGTAATGAAAACAAGGGCAAAGGAAAAGTTCCTGAATAAATGTAATTTTATGGTACTTTAAAACAGATTCAGGCAAAACCTCAATTTTCTTTTGCAGGGGCTCTTATTTCGTGCTCATTGCTGTACGTCAGAACAGCACTTAGCATCTCCCACATGTTTATTCTCTCATCTGCCACACAGGGGCAATGCATCTGCAACTACTGTCGTGTTTGTGAAGGCTCCTGCTTTGCTATTTCAGACATTGCTGTTGCACAGAGGCATGATGGCGTGGGCACTTCTGCCAACACACTGATCGGGATTTCTGTTTGAGAAAGTCAGGTCGAAAAGGGAAAGCTTATTTTAAAAAAAACCAAAACCCAAAGCAAATTCAACTAGTTTTTGCCATATCAAGGATAAAGCTGCACACGAGTATCCTTATTCAAGTTACAGGTCAGGTGAAAAAAAGTCAAAGAAGATAAAGAATACAAAATGTCTTCTAAAAAGACATAATGTTGTCATGACTTTGCAGATACTTAAAAGCATACAGAGAAGATATAGATACATCTCTGGGTCTCATTCAAAGTCAGGGAAAAGATGTTCTTTAGGCTCACACTGAGATCTGGGCCAGCTGATGGAAGAAATCTTGCTGCATAAAATGATGTTTTGGGAACTCAACTACTGCAGTGTACCCCAATTTTACCCCAGTCTGAGTGGAATACAGCTTTGCAGAGTTCCAAGAAAAGAAGAAGAGGAAGATGAAAAAGACCAAGTCCCATCCCAGAAAGGACAGAAAACCAAGAACCAGATTGTCAGTACCTTCTCTGTGTGCCCCGCAAGGACATCTACTTCCCATCAGACACCTTCACAAGCACAAAGTTGGATCTAGGGCAGACCCCAAGTTTATTTCCTAGGCTGATTAAAGTAGGTGCTGCTATAGTGATATGGATCAACAAATGCTACTAAACCTCATCTGCACCAGACAAATACATTTCTTCAGAAACTTAATAGATATTACACACTCCCTCTCTTTATATATATATATATATATGTACATAAAGCATGCATAATATGTGGAACATTATAACAATCTTACATCATTTCATGGCAAAAAGGCAATTTGAATTTATTCTAAAAACATAGCAGATCTCCCACTGCCCATTAGGGCTTATAGGACCTCAAAGGTTGCAGTTTATGGGCAGACACTGAGCCGGTGTGAAGTCAGGGTGGCTGGAGAGCTATGCAGACACACAGTTCCCACCCCCAAAATGGCAGCACTAGAAAATACAGTATTTTTCATGACTTTTAAAAGAATACAATGGAGCAAACCAATTATGATGGGTACCTGATGATGACTGCAAAACCAGAGGCTGTAGGACAGTTAACTAGAAAAGATATTCCTGACTCTTTGGGTTTCCCAGCATCTGTAAACTGGGGAGGCAGCTATTTCTTTTGTCGCATGGAGAAAGCGACCTTAAGCCCTTACCCATCCCCCTCCCATGGAGAAATGAGCAGGAAACTGCAGGCTGAAATTCATTGAGTTTCCTCTACCCTACATGTGTTATTCCCCTGTAGGGGAGAATGGGGCCTTTTATACCTCCATAGCTCTGGGCTCTTTGAATAATGAAGGGAACACATTTATTGGTACAAGGTTTGGTGTTTATTGATGCTACCCATTTTTCACCAGGTTTAGCACTCTGTGGGGAAGGCACACAGACTTTCCAAAACACATTTTATAATTAAGCCATTTCAAGGTTGATGCAGTATAACATGTTTCACTGTTAAATTGTAAATAAATAAAAGTCACTGCCCAATGCTGCACCTCTTTCAAGACATTATAGTCAGCTATATCTTTAATTATCCGATTTATAAATGACCCACCAATGCTACATGCTGTTTACCTGACAGATGTGTCATACAAAATTATCCTTTGAGAAGGATATGCCTTACCACTGACTCACTGAATAGGGAAAAAAATTCCTTTCCAACTCTTAAAAATTAAACATAGTCCTGCCTTATCTTCTTCTCAAGTATATCATCATTTTTTTAACAATCTGTTGAAGGATTTGGCTTCACTGTGGGCTGTTTTTTAAAGTCTGCATTCTGTTGAGGCTGCCCAGCACCAGTTCGGAGAAGACCCAGAGAGGAGGGGATTTGTTTCCCAACAAAAGGCTGGGAATAAAACACAGCTCCAGATATACTGAGAAGAGGTGTTTTAGGATGCAAACCCACACGAATGCGCACAAAAGCACCCCCAACCTGTACCAGATATTTCCCTGACTACTCCTAACATAAATTTGTGGGGAATAACCTTGCTGAGGGTAAGAAACCTCATACTGTTGTTTAGCGGAGGAGACACTGCTACCCATCGCTACGCTGGCAGCCCAGCACACATCCAGCGGATCTCCCCGACTCTTTCTGGAGGCCACTCACTGAGGTCTGTTCGATTAGGTACACAGAATATTAACCATTTGCAAAATCCTGCATCCGGTATTGATTTAACAAAGTCTGGCCCTGGAAAAGACAGTTAGCACAACTAAGACATTCAGGAGTGATTGTTCTGCCCTTGTTTGCCCTTTGCCTGCCAACAGAGCACTGTCTGTTGCAGTGCCTGTTCAAAGCCAGTCACTATAAATGCTCCAACTATTTACTTCTCAGTTTGTTATTCCTCAACAAAAAAAAACCAAAACCCTGTAAAGAAAGAATAAATTAGCGAAAACACACCACCTCAGACTAAGGCTTAGAAATAGGTACCCCATCAGTTTTAGCTAATAAATCAAAAATCCCCAAAGATTATGAAGTAGGTCTTACCTTTTATGACAGCACACTCAGATCAAACACTTCTCATGCCAGGACAGAAACCCACACGGGGGAGCTCTCCTTTGCAGAGATGCATTTGCTATCTGGTATTGATGTATTACTTAATTTATTGATCCATATAGGAATGAGAATCCAAAGGCAGCACAAACTGCATTCTGCACAAGTTCTTAGGGAGAAAAGGGCTTTGCTTCCTTTTCCTTCTTGTCACTATTTATACATGAACAAGGGCACCCCTGTCATGGTTACAACACATTGTCATGGTACAAAAAATCCCAGGTGATTTAAACCTGAGAGTTTGTCAATAGAGCTGCACCATAGTCCTTACCCTCCTGCATCTCACTTTGTTGATACAAACTCTGCAACTGTCAATTTAAATAAATACATAAAATAACTTACATGAAAACATGCTTTTTAATCCTTGTTTTTCCTTTTAAATTCAAAGCCTCAATCAATTTAATGGAAAGGTGTTAAGGGAACAGCCCACATAAGATGGACAGAGAATGGATTAATGCTTTCCCTTATATTCTTCTTCCATTTTAGTGCTACTCAGATATTTCATACTCATGCATATGAAATCTACGCTAGGCTACAAGGAGGCCTGTATAAAAGGCATACCAAAACAAGGCAAAGGTTCCATTAAAGCTGAGTTCTACAGACCACGGTTATGAAGGAAGGAAGAGCAGCACAGCCTGTAAAGCACCAGGGCCTTTTCTCCGACATCTAACCTTTGTAGACCTTTCACTCCACGTGTATTTCTGGATTCAATTGTGGAATCTCTTCTCAGGAAGGTACACCACCCTAGAACAGCCTGCTTTTCTGAATCCCAGATAATTAGAAAAAATAGAAGAATGTAATTTTTCTACAGAGCAGTAGATTCCTAAGAAATTACCCTCTCCCAGTGGAGTGAATGGGAGGCTTATGTATAATTTTGGGGAAGTAAGAACTTGGCAATATTGGGTTTGAGTTCATCAGAACTGAGCAGGAGAGGTTTTTCTCACTTCATAACATTTTTTCAAGACAGTGGAAAACAAAACTATCTGATTCTGCATCAGAATGCCACCAAATCCCTGAAATTTTGTCCATGACAAGAATGGAGCTCAAGGAAATGACCAGCACAATAGCCAATAGTGTGGGCTTGGGACAAGAGAAACTGAAGTTCAGGTCCTTCCATTTCCAGCTGCTTTTATTCCAGCATGACATTTTAGTCAATAAGTCTGTAATCCAATTTTGGTTTTTATGTCTTAATAAACTTTCATTCACTTACAGCAGTGGGGTAGTTTCCCTGTGATTGCTGTGAGAACATCTCTTTGGGTGCCAGAGGACTTCTTAGGACTTAAAAGGTAGGTATCTCCAAGAGTCCATAGGAACGCTTTAGCCACCAAATTGTTGTTTGCTTGATCCTGTAATGTCTCTTTCATTTCCAGATCAAATTCTACCCTGGAGTAGAGAAATCATTCTCAATGGAACTGGTACATTCCCACAAAGCATCCGTTTATTATTTGCCTAGTGAAAAATCGTTTCATTTACAAAATCTCAGCTTGATCCTGTCTTACAAATGACAGTCAACGGTGGCTACATATGCTGAGATGTCTGTTGCTAACTGCAGTTAGTCCAGTGAAATCTCACATATCAACCAAAACCTCTGAAAGAAAAATTGCACACTCTGGGGCACGACACATCTGATTACTATTTGCAGTAAGTCTACTGCTACTTACATACTTTTTTATGCCCATTTCAGTTGTCCACACAGTAGGGCCAGTATTTCAGGTTTTATTTGGTGTGCAAACAGTGCTCCCACCTCAGATGTGTGTGCAGAGTTCTTTCATTCTGAAGCGTGACTCCTATTTCACCATCCTTAATCTCAGCTACTGCTTCTGTAGGAATACATGATATCAGACTGTGAGATTTCATCAGCACTGCCCTGCAAGAGACTCTTTCCTCAATTCAAAGTCTTCCAGCTGGGGCTCCAATTGATCAGAGATTTACTACTTTCACGTTGCCTAGATATCCTGTGGATATCCTCAGTTTAGCAGCTGCTATGACGACTGAGAGAATTATGCTAAACATTTGTAGTTCTGACATGTCTAGAACTTATTTCCACAGTGCTGCTCAAAACCTAGACTTCTTTAGTATTAAAAAGACTGGCTAATTAATCAAAATGCAGAAATACTTCCTAAAATTTGCTACCCATTGAAAGAGCCCCATTGTTTTACCTTGTTTCCTACTAAAGGAATTTTTCACCAAGATTTATGACATCTGATTTTGCGATTGTCCTAAGAAACTACACATCCAAAAATATAAAATTCCACAAATATGCAAGTAGAATACAACCTGTCTAGATTATTGACCAAATTTTTCAGCTTCTTATTGTTGAAGTTATGACCTTGTATCCTACAGTGTTTCTTAATCTATTTACTGGTCTCTCTATTTAATGTCTTTTGTTTCTTTTTTAAACTGTCAGATATGGTTTTGTTTCTGATTTAGTCCCTTAATGGAGTTATTTCTCAAGTAGCAATTGAGAGAAGAGCTGGCAATGGTTGCCTTCCTTTATTGGCACTCAGAATGAGTAACTGCAAAGCTATACTTTTACTTCTATAGCCCAGAGTAAACTGGGGTTGCACACTTACTCCTCTGATACTATTGTTTTCATCTTTGCCTCCTCCCGTTTTAGGACACTGAAAACTTATTTACAAAAGCAATGAAGACAAAATCAGAATCATGCCTCTTGATCGTACCCTTGAGGAAGCCAAGATGTGTATTTGACCTTGAGTCCACAATGCACCTTTGTGGCAAGGACTGCCAACAGCATCCTGGGTTGCATGACAGGAATTTATACCAGTAGGTCAAGGGAGGTGATCCTTCTCTGCTTAGCTCTGATGAGACACATCTGGAGTGCTGGGTCCCTTTCTGAGGACTCCAGACTTACCAGTGGTGTCCTGTGACAAAGCAAATGAGCACAAAATGGAACACAAGAGGTTCCTGCTAAGCATTGGCAAAAACTTCTACTGTGAGGGTGACTGAGCACTGGAGAGGGTTGCCCAGGGAGATTTCCAAGTTTCCATCCTCAGGGATATTAAAAAACCCACCAAACATGATCTTCTTCAATGTGCTCTTTCTGACCCTGCTTGACCAGCAGGGGAGGTTGGATGAGCTGACCTCCAGAGGTCCCTTCCAAACCTATTCCTCCCTAGTTCATGATTCTCTGATTCTATGACATTTGATTCTCAGCAGACACTGCAGCTTTGGACAAACTGCACTTAGCATCCCAAGATACACAGAGCATGGTTATGTAAAATATTCTCTCACACCTGTAAAGTTATCATCAAGAAAGCTTTGAAAATTGGGATAGTTAAGAGCAGGTTGTTAAATTCCAACTTTTGGGGAAGGAAAAAAAAACATGTTCTACAAATTCCTCTGCAACTTCCATAGAGAAGTTATACTACGAATGTTGTGAGCTGATTATTTAGGGTATTTTTTTCACTAAATCAGCCAGACAGTATAGACATCTCTCCTTTCCTCCTCTGGAAGAAAGGACAAGAAGAGTTGTCTCCCTTAAGACAGATTAACCTCTCAGTAAGAAGGAAACCCAGAAGGTGTACTCTTTTCCCACTGTAGGAACCAGATGTCAGTAAGATCAAGGATTCATGTTTTCTCCTCCCTTCTTACGCAGAACCAGGTATGAGTGACTAGACTGTAGCTTGCCTGAAAAAAATCATACCACTGGAGAAACTTGTCTGTCACCAAAGCACTGGCAATCAGTTTGCAAGATCACAATGGGTAATTCATCCACTCAGGAACTCTGAGGCTTGCAAAGGTAAAAATCTCTTCAGCATTTCTTTTCCCCTGTGGTCAAAGACCATGTGAATGGTGGACAGCTGACCTTGAAACAATACCTCTGTAAAAAATCAACTTGTAACCAGCATATTATGTTGCTTGCAAAATATAATTCAGCAAACAGACAATGCAATTAAGTACAGAACTCTGCCACTTCATCTGCAAGGTGGACAAACAAGAACATGGATAGTGAAATATGAAATAATTATCCGTATTCTTGGTATAACAAAACCAAGCATGGGTCTTGTGTAATTTCTGACCTTCTCATGTTCAGTTGGCCAGTGACCTTGGGCATTGGACACAGGGCACCGCTTCTACATGGTACTACAAGCATGAAAACTATGGATGGTAAGGGCTGAGAGAAGATAAATAAGGAGAAATCTCACAATCATACTAACTAATGGCTCCCATTTGCCTCTTTGCTGCCAGCAGTATATTAAACCTCTGAAACACAATCAAAATGTCTAAGAAACTATTTCTTTGTAATTGTCCACCCTTCTGTTAGTCTCCAGCGATCATTATTAATTGAAGGTCCAACATATGTTTGCATTAAAGTGTATTAGGAAACGATATGGTCTCCACCTATCTTCAGTGGGATTTCAAGACTATTTATCGGCATGATTCTGCTCCCATTTCACTGAGAGGTAGTTTTTTATTGACTTGAACAAGGACAGTATTAGGCCTATGCTGACATTTTTAGGGGAGAAAAAATGCCAGTTACAACCGGTTCCAGACAACAATTGTATCGCTTTCCTGTAATCAGAGTAGTAAAACAAATATAAAAGAAACAACAAAAAGATGACAAAAAAGGGAGTTCATACTAAGTTCAGTCCATTAAGAATTACAGTTTGATACTGTTGATTTCCCCTGAGTTCAATAAAGACAAACTCACAAAAGAATATGTTTCTTTTTCCCAAAGACACTAACGAAGAAAGGTAATAATTAGATCTGATTTTATCTTATCAATGAATAGACTTAGAAATATAACTTTGTCTCCTGAAGTCGTCAAGCTGTTGAGAATCTCTGCTACATGTAAAACCTCATGATACTGCAATGATAAAAGATGTTTTCAAATTAAAATATTATTAAGGGGACAGAATGATTTTAACACTTGCACTCAGTGCATTGAGCAGTTGTTTTTAGCTGAGATCAAAATTTCTACATGGAAATACCTACAAGTCAGTGTCTGTGGGCAAGAGGAGTGTCAGAGCTCCAATTGCATTCAACAGAGATCCTAGTACAGTTGGAGAAGCCTTGGCAGTGATTCATAGAATCATAGAATAGTTTGGGTTGGAAAGGACCTGAAAGATCATCTAGTTCCAAACCCTGCCATGGGTAGGGACACCTCCCACTAGCCCAGGCTGCCCAACGCCCCATCCAACGTGGCCTTGAATATCTCCAGGGATGGGGCAGCCACACCTTCCCTGGGCAACCTGTGCCAGTGCCTCACCACCCTCAGCATGAAGAAATTCTTCCTTATGTCTAGTGTAAATCTACCCCTCTCATCTCATCCATAGCTTGTCACTGAGAGCTCAGTCCAATTGACTAATATAGGTGTCTACTGAGATGGCAGAGCTGACATGGGAACTTGATACCTGTATTTGTCTCGAGCAAAAGCTGAAACCTGATGGAATACCTGTAGGCAATCCAAATACCCCTAGGTCCTTACGTTTAGGAAAATGAGCCCCTTTACTGGCCCCCATGAGTACACCTAATTGTAAATGACCTAGTTAAGGTGTCTTATTCTTGAATTTAGCCCCACCAATGCCAGATGAAGATGCCAAAGAGGTCAAAATGTAAATAACCAACCATAGCAATGTCCCATGACTGAATGCATAACAATTTGGTCCTTCACCAGGTTATAGGTAAAAAAGTAAACCAATCCAGACACTGTAGTATTTGAGTCACTTTTATAAGAATCTTATCCCAAGCACAAAAGAAAAAATCAATAAACTCAGCTCTTCATAATGAAGCTTATGTTTTGGAGAGTAAAGCTGGAAGTGTTATTTTGGTCTTTAGAACAATTTTTAAACTGAATAAAAAATTGATATAACAGAAAAAGAACTCCAATTTCAGCAAAATCTTTGAAACTCTTCACTTTTATTATCCCCCCTGCAGTGAGCAGAGACATCTCCAACCAGATCGGGTTGCTCAGAGCTCCATCCAACATGACCTTGAATGTTTCCAGGGATGGGGCACCCATCACCTCTTTGGGTAACCTGTTCCACCACCCTCAAAAAAATTTCTTCCTAATATCTAGTCTGAATTTCCCTCTTTTAGTTTAAAACTATTACTCTTTGTCCTGCTGCTGCAGGCCCTGCTAAAATGTTCCCCCCCTTTAAGTCTACAATTATGTCTCCTCAGAATTTTCTGTTCTCCAAGCTGAACAACCCCAACTCCCTCAACCTCTCTTCATAGAGGAGGTGTTCCAGGCCTTTGATCATTTTAGTGGCCATTGTCTGGACCCATTCCAACATGTCCACGTCTTTCCTGTGCTGAGGACTCCAGAGCTTATTCTTAGTGACTTTATGAAAAGAGTGGAAGAGCCGAGTCCAGTTTCCAAAAGATGAATTTAAATATCATCTGTGGGCACTTTTTGTAATAGATGTCAAATATTATTTGGATTTTGGAAGTAACTGTTTCTTCTCCTATAACTCTTTCCTTCAACCCAAACTGGTAGTGGACTACCGAGATACTTCTGCTATTCCTGTGTCTTATCCACATGTACATGAAGGACTAGCACATCTCATCATAGTATAACACTTAAGAATGCTTTTGATTTAATGATAAGAACTATGAGTATCCATAGAGTTTGAAATATGTTGTGGTAAATTGTGTACATTTATGGAGTGTACAGAAGCCACCTTTTGCTTATAATTCCTTTGAGTGGCCAATGGCTGGAGTTGCAATATGTTACTGAGGAGTATCACATAGTTTTCACCTGACATGTTTCACTCCAGCTATCTGGTTTTCTCCCCACTCAAAGAGGGATAGCAACTAGATAGATTTTAAGTCTGACCCAATATGGATTCTTTTTGGTTTTGTTCTTGTATACATTCAGGAACTAGATACAAAGCTGAAACATGAATGAAACTATAAAGGCTACCTCTAGGAGTCAAGTAATGGTTATCAGACCAAAATTGTCAATATATCTGAGAAACAGAAATCTTCATTTGGAGGAAATAGAGGTCTAACATAAATATTCTACCTATAATGAAATATACCATGAATCAGTCAGTACACATGGTCAATTAATAAAATGTGCAGGAAATCTTTCCTAGAAATGGAAAATCAAAATTGAAAATAAATACCAACATGTATGAGAAACTATTTGCAAGTCTGGTTAGCATATATTGCATGGTAGAAAGACAAAGATTACCTGCAAAATAAACCTATCTATCTTTCTTTTAATTTAATGGCTAGTCTAAGGAATCAGTACAGAACTAGATATAAATTTAGTGGTAATATAGATCACATGAGTAAAACACATTCATGATAACATCTTGAAAATACACTTACATGAATTAAAAATGCATCTGTTATGGAGAACAAAATCTTTTGCACTTTTACAGCCTAATACAACTCTTTATGAAGATGAAAGAAATATTTCCATTCACTTGTGTATCTGCTAGGCCAGATAAATACTAGGAAAATAACAACCCATATGTTTCTGATTCCACTGCTCCGTTGATTAAGTAGAATTGTCACTTCTTTGTCTAAAGGAAATACTATGACTCAAAAGAGAGTAATCCCTGGTTTACACCATTCTGGGAGGAGAGTCTGGCCTGACCTTAAGTGCATACTTTCTTAACCCCTTAGCTCGTAGCGGTAAGTAAATCCTGTAGAAAAGCTGCTGAACTTGCACATGCAGTAACTTCTAAAGTAAACTCTGTGCCTGCCAACAAGTGTATAAGAAGTCAGAAATAACTTACAATATGGCAGGTGTTACAGTGCAATAAGGGCACGTCTTAGGTACGTTATAAAACACAGACTGAAGTGGTTCCAGGATCTGACAGTTATTATGATACAGACTGTGAGGTTACTATTAAGGTGAAATTCCTCTTGCTATGACTTCAAGTCATTCCCTCCCCACCCCTTATTTGCTCCAGTAACCACATTTAGATGCCACCATCTTGGGTTTCCTTCTCTGAAAAGGAAATCCCCACTTCTCAGCATGAAACATGAAAAGCTTTCAGTCTTAGAAAGAGCTGCTGAGACTACGTTCTACATCTAGGTAACCTAAGCCATGTGGAAATATAAACTGCTTGCAACCTTCAAGTCCTCCAAAGTGGGCTAAGCTCAGGACCTAAGCCAGAACCATAAGTACGTCAAACAGTTGGTGGTAGTGATTAGTGGGAAAGCCAAAAGGCAAGGGAACGGGGAGAGTTCTCAAAGTACCTAATAATATACATGCGTTAAATCACCATATTTGGAATAGAGAGGTTAGCACTGGTTCTGTGCTTGCTGATACATTTCCATAACAATGTTGACCCAGGAGGAGATACTGACTTCTGTCCTGAGAGTGGGACATTCCTTCCCAACCAATGAGACCTGTCTCCAGTGGGATGCTGCCTCCTGATTAACAAGCCTTGTCTCCCAGCCTGCTACAGCATTGCTCCTGTACAGCAACACAGACCTCAAGTATGTCAGCACATCCTTGATGTCTGTGGAAAGAGCATCTTTAGACAAGACATACTTTGCAACCCTGAAAAAGCCAGGCACCGGGGGAACTTCTGAATCAAATCAATGGGATTTCACAGCTCTAAGAATCTGATTTTTTGGCCCTTCTGAAAAATATCACACTAGCTCTAACAAAACTGGTAGTATTCACAAGAGTATAAATTAGGACTTCAGAAAGCATTACAGCAAGAAGTAAAACCCAGGCTTTCGTTAAGCCAAGACAATGCCAGAATCAGAAACCAGGATCACATTGCCTCATCTCTAATGAAAGACAAGAAAAGCTTTGGATACAGCTAGATTTGGGGTTTTTCTTTAGAGGAGGAAATCCAGGATAGCGGCTGTGAAGTGACAAATTCCTGTGTGCGCTGTTTTATTTCTCCTGGATGTAATGAGGTGGTTTAACTAGCTTGGTTTTCACAAAAATTTAATTCCCACACAGACATGACCTCCTATTTTCTTAATCAATAGCACAGATATAGTGATAAACACTTTCAACTTCAGTTTCAAGAAGTTTTTCTTTAGAACTAAGAATATGGAGAGATAAAGCAAAATTTGTTTCTCAAACCCAGCATTGGTCTCCAATATATAAAAAAGTCTTTTCACTTGCTGATAGGAAAACTACACACCTTCTTTGTTGATTTGAAGGAGTTTTTTGTTCTTCAAGACTGCAGTACTACCTCTCTTTCCATCCCTGCAAATGAGTGCAAGGTGGTAAAAATTTGTGATGATTTAGCCCGGGGCTTGCTCAGTGCAGCTTAACAGCCATTAAGGTGGCCATTCCTTCTATGGCACTAACCCTCCCTCCTTGCTGAAGATTGTTCCTTATTGACACCTCTCTTCTATCAGAGATCTACTTTCTTAGGACTTCTAAATCCTTCTTATCAAGGATTTCATCTTCATTTGGCTTGTGGTAAGTAGTCGTGGACTACCTAGCACAGAGGGGGCTCTTGCTCCTTTGCCCTGCCTCCTTTTTTAATTCTCCACTATGCCAAAAAAAGTACTTTGAAAGGTATTTGAAAGCTTTTCGACTTCAACATTTTTCAAGGTGTCAGGCTGGGAATTTCCCCAAAAACAGCAATAGTTAACTTAGCTAGCTATCATATTTTAAATGTTTGTTATATTTTTAAAGAGGTTTTTTCCTTTCTTCTGAATTGTGCCAGAAGTATGAGGTTTCTGTTCCCTACAGTGGTTCCTCTCACTTTTATTTTCTTTTTTTTTAGTAGGAAAGTCAATGAACAGTGGTTTAAGAAGACAGGAAGGACACAGACCAAATAGTAAGAACAAATCAAGGAGAATTTCCTCATTCTTCCCTCGGAAAACCAGGACTCCTTTGCTACTGCCTTTCTATAAGGAATAGCAAAAAGCCACTTAAGTTAGCGAAGTTCCATTCCTAAAGGACCACTGACACAGCTCAAATCAAGACAAATGAGTATGTTATGAAGATGAAACCTGCTCAGCTTAGTGGAACATTTACTTAGACGGTGAAAGGCAAGGGGATGCCCTTTTCAAGTGAGCAGGTGCATGCAGATGGCAACACATTGAACTCACCACAAGAGCATGAACTGCAAAGCATGTGGTAAATCCATTTTGGATTTTAAACACTTTCCTAAAGAATGCTTCTCTTTTTCACCAATCATGGCAAATTGTTGCCCTTTTTGAGCTTCACAAGTCAAATCATGCAAGCAGGACGCTGCTTATTTTCAAATTCCAAGTGATGAAGGGTGGAGAAAGGATTCATCATTGCACTAAGTTGTGGGAAGGGCTTTGGTTCCCTAAGATTTCATTGCAGTCAATGAGGAGAGATGGCAATTCTCAGCTCAAATTGCAGGTATCTGAAAGCAATGTCTGGAAAGGCTCTTTTCTCTCTAGGTGACTTTGGAAAGAACCCAGATAATGAATATATATATACACACCAGCCGCAGAAAAAAACTGTTCTTATTTTTATCAGTCATTGCTGTAAGAAGGAAAATGCTCACATGTACATCATTGCCACTGCTACGTTTTACAGAATCAAGTCCCATGAAAGTGCAGGACCCGGCATTTGGCCGTGTTAAACCTCAAACAATTTAACCCACAAACTACAATCTATTCAGTGAATTACGCCTTAAACTTTATTCTTATATGTTAACCTCATAAATTGAGCTCATTGCTCATGTATAATCAGTCACATGTGAAAATGTACTGAATGCCACTGTTTTCACAATTATAAAGCAATATAGACAAAAGATATTCTCCTGCTTTAAAAGAATAGGATAATACCATAAGATCCATTTAAAATCTGCTTTCACTAATAATCCTCATTGAGTAATTAGTGCTGTTTATCTGAGCCTTTAATTATGGATGACACTTATTGCAAAACCAGCCACTCATTTTTATGTCAGGATACAGACAACAAATGTTATCTCTAGCTCAGTCAGCTACAGTAACTTACCACTAGACATAACAGTGGAAAGGTAGATTACTATCAAGTGGCTTTTTGACTTTTACTTTCCTTATGGCTTCACTAGTTTCACTGACTGACCAGCTGCCCAAACTGCAAAGGGCTGAACTCCCACTCATTATAGCCAGATCCTTGGATGGCTTTTAGATCATCGGAAGGAAGAATGTATATAAAAAAAATTGTGATAGAGTACCGATGCAGTTAACAGTCAAGCATGTAGTGATTTTTCACTTAAGAACATTTAATGTATGCGTATTTATTATGCAGTCAGATAGAGAGATATGACAGTTCAGCCTTCTATTGGCTTTCAAGAAAAGTAAAAAGTGTATTCTTGCGTTGAGAATATCTCCCTCTTTAATATTGATTATCAGCATAATGTAAAAAACAGCTTCATCTTCTCCCACAAGTTGCAAAGCTTGTTGCCAATTTGCACATATCCTGCAATTTAGGTAGCCATGAAAGTCATTGACAAGAGAAAAGCCAAGCAGGATTCCTGTGTTTTAAAAGATACGAATTGTGAGCCACAGATACATGGAATGATTAAGCAACCCAATGTTGTTGGTCTATGAGACCTTGGAGACCAACAACTTCTATTATATGGTGCTGTGCCTCAGTGGGGACCTCCTGGACTGGATTTGTCAAGAGGCTGGCAGAAAGGGAAGTAAGGCAAATCCTGTCTGCAGAACACCTGCATTGCAAGGGGATTGTTTATGGATATGTCCCCCCCTTCCAAAGATAAGTAAGAAAAGAAAGTGTGGAAGAACTTAGAGTACTCTTCTTCACCAAGAGCATTTTTTTACTTTTCCCTTGTAAAAGCAGGGATTGCAAAGAAGACTATTTTCCCTCAGCCTGTCTTAATAAAACATTTTATTCTCCGTGATGGTAGGAGATAAACTGTTACATGTTCCCTGGGGAGTAAAGTAACGAAATCCAGGGATAAGAGCGGATAAGCGCAACAAATCAATACTTTGCCATGATTATATCAGAATTAGCTAGTGACAAATGTGCATCTAATTTAAGTATTTCAGTGTGGCTATGCATATAAATATTGATTTCATTTATTAGCCACAACATATTGAAATAACCACACATCACTCAGAACAGAAGACTGAGGAATCACAGCTCACAGGTTGTGCAGAGGACACAGTGCTGTGATTTCAGTTCTGTGGCAGGACACTGAACTTCCATGGTGGCTTTTGTGTTACAGGGACAGACCATGACTTCTGCTGCTGCTGGAGAAACCTGAGCAGCCCATGCAAGGAGAGCCGATCTTACCCCCATCAGCACAAAAAAGGGATTCCGGCACAAATACCAAGAGTAGGCAGAGTAACAACTTTCATTTTAGGTGGGAGGATAGATAAGAAGCAGTTTTTTCCCATCAGTTTTCTAGTTTACTTAATAATTAATGGTCAATCAGATCCTTAATTTTAAATGGTAAATGCATTCATCCAGAAAGCCCCCAGGAGCTTGCAATTAATCCAGTTCACTATATTGTTATAGCAACATTGAAACAAATAAGTATTTACAAGCGCTTTGTAACTTGAAATGTTTGAAATCCAGCACTTAATTATAATGTATTAGTTAATTAATAATGAATGAACAACCAAAAAAAGATAAATAGTCAGTATCTGATCTAGGGAATTTAAATGAACAAACAAGAAAACACAACAGAAAATAAACCCAAGGGTCTTCACCTGTTTGGTTCAGGCTGACACCCCTGACTTACTAATTAATCTATTTTACAGCAGTCCTTCAGTGCCCATGATCATAACATTTACGTTCTTCCCATGACAGCATTCCTTATGAATTTCCTCAAGCCCTCTTCCCTTCTTTTTGTTTGGAAACAATGCTTCTTGGTGAGTAGGGTTGTAGCTTGACTTGTTCCCCTACTTTTCTCTTCTCCTGGCATTGTTTTCCTCGGAAAACTTTGTGAGAGAGATTTTTGCTGCACATTCTGGGAGTTGAATTATAGAATCATAGAACAGTTTGGGTTGGAAGGAATCTTTTAGATCATCTAGTTCCAACTCCCCCTGCCATGGCAGAGTAGCCATTAACAAAGTTGTGTGAGATCCTCTGGAGACTTGTTTTACTATGAAATCCTCCCTAACCAAGGAAAAATTCATCCCTGGCTCTCAAGCACCTTGTGACAGGGTTTTAGAAGTTGCATGGTCTGGAAGGATCCCAATCGCCTTCCTAGGTCATGGGCGTAGGTTTGGTGAGCTGTAACTTAGATGTTGACATGCTACTAGCTTTGAGATTCAGAACTGCGGCCCTGATCTCTTATGAGAAGCAGCCTGGGAAGGATCTGGAAGGGCTTCCCTGCTCAGATTCAGCTGCCGTGATTTATCCCAACTCACCACTAAGGTTAAACCAATGAGGATAAGTGTGGGTATATCCTCTTCTGAAAAGAAGGCATCAGTATTTCCAGAAGGATGAGCACATAAATAGGAGAACTACCTCACTAAGTCAGCCTGACTTTCTCATCTAAGCCTTCAGCAAAGCTTAACTTTTTGCATTGCTATGAGACAAGGAAAAGAGGGTTCCCAATCTGCATAGTGGAAATGCCTGATGCTCCATGTTATCTCAGCACCCAACAAGTGTCAAGGCATTGCTGGTGTAAAATCATGTAAAATCATATCAGGCATCATGGCAACAATTTCATGAGATGGACAACTGTGCCAGCCAATGCTTGCTTAGGTCTGTGCCTGGGACTTCTTTTTCTTACTAGAATGGAGGTGCCTGGTATGTTTTAAGGTCTCATTCCTAAATGATGAGCATAAGAATTTGCTAATCTAATTTACTTTTGCTCTGAAGTGTCTTATGGGAATTCCTGATGTTCAGCCCAGGGATATAGCTCGGAAAACCAGTATTTTCTATTCTATTAATAATATGCTTCATGAAAAACTGGCCAGTTTTGTAACTTTAGTCCAAATTAATATCACTCATCAGAAATCCTGTTCTGTGTTTTGACAGCTATTTTGTTTCCTGAGCTCTATTTTTCCTATTCAGCACTAAACCCAGCACTGATCCAATAAATCCTTATGGCTTAAATTAAGGTTGAGTCTACTTTTCACAGCAAAGGTAGTCCCTTTCTTGTCCGTGCAAGACCACAGCTGATTTTGATGCCACAGTTGCCAAAATAATCAAGAAGGTGGAGGATTGACTTATTTGCCTATTCATCCAGAACACGGCGTTTTAATGTGGGAGGTATAAAAAGGTCAGACACAAGATCAGGTTCAATGGCTTCACAAGCTACCACAAATAAGCTGAGATCTGCTAACTATCCCTATGCCTGTTGGAGACATGGCCAAGTGGTAAGGATATGCATCTGAGTTTTAAAACCACAAATAAAGACATACAAGCTAAATCTCGTTACCTCACAAATGAATTGGACTAGCATATGCATGCAGTTAGCTGGCACTTGCTCAGTGACAGTGATTTGTTTGTATGTACAGTTCCTAATTTTTCCTAGATATTTTCCCTTCTCCCATTTAGAAATGTCATATATCCTTTTGAATCACTAGTGGACTAAAGATCAGAAGAAGCATCACAAGTTTCTAGGATGCCTCTAGGCATTCTCCCTGAAGTCCTCCTGGGAAATTGAAAAAATTCACGATCTTGCTTAAACTTACAACATTCCTGGGGAGGTTTCCTTTTGAAAAAAAAAAAAAAAAAGAACAGGATATGTCTTTGATGCAAGATAATTCCGATATTATGTAAACTTTAGCACTGACCATTACCAGTTTTTTCAGGCAAGAAAGCATAGTTTTTTTTTATTAACTGTGTGAGCAGTCAGGTCAGCCAATAGATCAGCAGTTGTGGCAATCTAATGTAACATTTAAATGTAGTGTAGTAAAAGTCAAAAGAGTGCACTGTGGGGTGCTAAATCTAATAGAAATGTTAGATCTGCCATGGTCTGAAACACAACTAGTTTTAATCTACACAATTTTATTTCACCAGGTTACATCACAGGGATAGGGTTTGGACAAAATTTTCTTAAATCTACCTCACAGCTTTTGTGCACTAACTTACTTGCCACTCCAGAAACTATGCTATTCAAATTAGATTCAATTTAAAAGTGATCATTAAACCCATCTCCATCCCATTCTCAGCCTGGAGTGGCAGAGGGGTTGGAATACAATGCGGTCCCATCCAGAACCATGAAGATAAAAGGTCAGTCCCATAAAATCACCCACTGAGATTACTGGATACGCCTCTGGACTTAATCCCCTGCAGCAGTGCTGTTAATGGAGCACTGGTCCTCCCAGCCCTTGGTCCTTGCTCCAGTCCTTGTTCCCATCCCTCCTTCTGGCTTGTCCTCCTATACCCTCCAAGGCCTTTGAGCCGATGAAAGCTCTTCATGACTTCAGAGATGGCAGGAGGGAATTCCACATACCCAAAGATGCTTCTGAAATTTGCTCCGTCCCCCTGTACCCTCTGCATTGCTGAGGGAAGCCCCCAGCGGCCCGCGGGAGGCCACAATGGGAGTCAGCAAAGCATCACAGGCCCCTGGACCACTTCCCAGCACCCTGATTACACTGGCTGAGGATTCCCCCACACTGCAAAAGATTTCAGCTCCCACAGAGGAGCAATATTATAGCTTTTGGTTTTAATTTGGAAGGATATAAATGTTCCCACAATAAGCAAGTTAAGCGCCTGAGACAGCTAATAGCATTTTCCCTGCAGCTCTGAATTGCATCTTACTGCAGGGGCAACTGGTACATAGCTTACATAAACATCACTGCAGAGTTATCTCCACCTTCAGGCTATCTATCCCCCACCCAGCTTCGTACACCTCCTCTTCTCCACAAGTGAGGCAGAACTCACTTTCCAGTTCCCCTCTCATCCTTCATATTTCTCAGGCAACATTTACTCACAAAGCAAGCAGATGTCCTCAGCAGTGCTCAATACTTCCAAAAAAGATAAAAACACTCCAGATCCAAGTATGAGCAGGTTTCTTTTTCACTCAAATGAAGAAATAAATGCTTTTCTTAAAAAAAAAAATAAAAATCAGTAGAACAGATGATTCCCAAAATGAACAATCTATTTAATATATATATATATCTTTAAAATATTCCCTGAAATACAGAACGTTTCTTTTTTTCCCAAATGAAAACTTCAGGAAGGAATAAGGATCTTGTTACAACTATAGGCAGAGCTGTGTAGAACTATTGTTATTTCAATTAAACTTTGCTAAAAACTACATGAAAATGGTTAGCTAAGATGTCAGGAATCTTGAAGTTTGCTTTATGTCTTCATTTCAGGGACCTAAAATTTGAAAACTTTCTTCTGGAGAACAACATCAAAATCGTTGGTGGGTGCCTGTTATCTGTGAAGCTTGTTTTCAGCTTTTTATTTTACGTGGCTTTCAGTTCAGTGACAGTTCAACTACTTAAACAGCACATTTTATGAGTGAGCTTGCGATTAATCAATAAACATTCAAGTTTTTAGGAAAAAAAAAGTTATGAAGTATAACTTAACATCTTGTTTATTTGAGCTTTAACTAAAACATGTTTTCAAAAAAAACCGAAGGAAAACAGTTTTGCCTATTGTTTTCCCTTGTGTATTGCTGGAGAGGCAAGAAACAATTGCAGCTTTTATGTGTAGAAAGCTGTTCCTAGCAGAAGTGATTTGTAGATGAAGAAATAAATCTTCTGGGGGAAATGCAGGTATGGACACATTAGCTTCTGTCAAGTCATTACTTCAACTAGAAACTTCATCATTTGGTATGTGTAAACGAAAAAATTAAAATGGTCCCTAACAGAACCCTTGCAAGGACTGTGAAACAAACATTTATAAAAATGAGGGAATTCGCACCAAGCAGTTAACACAAATCAGAGAAACATTAATTTTATTCTAAGGAAACCTCACAGAAAAATCTCAGCAAAGGAAGCTTACTCTTAGATGCCACATGTTTAACTCAGTGTTTCCCAAGCTTTTAAAAGCTTAACACCTCTGAGAAAAAAGGCACCAACTCTTCACCCTTGTTTTATAGTCAGCCAGTCCTTTACAATCACACCTTTCTCTTCCCTCCCCCTTCCACACATGCACATATACAGAGAAGGAGGCTTAAGTTAGCACATTTTATGCCACAGTTACAAGGGGCTAAAGCACACCCAGCTGAGCTGAATGCTGGGGCTCATTAAGCCATGCTAATGCAGCTGCCGAGCTAAGGTCTTGTACTAGCACACAGTGAACTGAGGCAAACTGAAACAGCTAAACCAAAATCAGCCACAGCAGGCTTATGGCCCCATAGCTGGGAAACTTCACTGTTACGTCTGCTAATTCACCTATTCATTATTGGCACATTTATTCACAGAATCCTATATTCACTAGATCGGAAAAGACCTCTGAGATTATCAAGTCCCACCATATCTATCCACTATTAAATCATATGGCTAAGCACTTCATTTACCCATCTTTTAAACACCTCTAGGGATGGTGACTCAAAGACCTCCCTGGGCAGTTCCAGTGCCTGATAACCCTTTTGGTGAAGAAATTTTCCATAATGCCCAACCTGAACCTCCCCTGATGCAACTTGAGGCCATTCCTTCCTGTCCTATCCACACTGGTATCCACAGCTGAGATGTGACTAGATGCTAAAGCCAGCTGCTCTTTTCATCTTTCTTCTATCTTTAGCCAATAGGTAAGGCTGAAGTATTTTGAGAAGAGACTAAAAGTTTTTTGTCTTTTTTATTTTTGCCACCGTCAGATTTTGGACTGAGCAATACTGCAAAGTTTGAAGTTCTCTCTTAGGAACTGTTACATATACCCAGTGTGGAAGCCCAGCACATGCTGCCCCAGAACTCCTTGCTCAAAGGAAATACGGTCCCAAGGAGGATGCCTGGTCCATGTAAGTAGATCTACAAATCTACTTGCCAAAGCACTCTCAGCACTGAATAGTTTAGACAAGACTGTGATATAAATGGGTTGGTGGCACTCAGCTGTGTGGCATTAAAGCAAAAGTAGAGATATATCAGAGAGGGCTGCCAGAAGAAAACAACTTATGGATGTAAAAATGTATATTGAAATGTATATCCATTGCATAACAAAAGAATGAACAAAGAATACTTGTACTATTCTAGAGTGACCCTGTGGCAACTCATCAGAAGGTTGGGCACCTGGACCTAGGAGCCTGTACTGAAGAGACAAAGAAAGACCTTGTGTATATCAAGCCCCTCAGATGAGCTCCCCACCCTCATGTCCCTTTGTTACACAGATTCATGTGGTACCTGTGTAACTTCTTTTAATATCAGTGTAGATCCTTGGAAGCCCTGGGCTGACAAATTTTCTGCATAAGGCATAATTTTCCAGAAGAAAAATCTAAACAGGAAAGCTGAGTCTCAAGGACACATGGACTACAGATGTGGCTACTGCAGAGCTATGAGACCTTCATCTGTACCTTGGCTAGGCCTTTAATATTAGGTTATAATTAAAAAGTGGACCTATTTACATCATAGGTGTTATAAACCTGAAAGGACTCAATTTTCTGTGTTCACTACATCCATAAGATATATTTCTATAAGAAATAAGAATGCACAAGGTGGTGTCAGAGGAGTCATTTTTCACATTAGTTATCTCAGACTTTTCAACTGCATTTGCAGTTTGTAATTCTAGTAGTCAAGTTTGGGGTTTTAGTTTTACTTTTTTTGTCAATGTCTGGATGAAACAGGGAAAATGATAGTATATTAAATCCATTTTATTATCTTCTGCTCTTCACAGGTCTGGATAGGAGAACAGCTCTCCATGTCCATAACCTGTCCAAAGGTAGTTCATGTTTATCTACATGTGTATGTAGCCACATGTCAACTTCTTTTCATCTGTTTTGACAGTAATCGTACGCACAGGTCTGAGTCCTGTGTAGAACACAGCTTTTAAGCCCACTTCTGGAAGACATGATTCAGGCTATAGGAGTTGAATTTTAATCTTCTCTAGAGTATTAAGACTTAAAAAGCCAGTGGCTGGTCAAATGTACTTGTTAACAACTGCAAGCATAATTCCTTGGAGAGATTTTGATCAGATATTAGGAAGAAATTTTTTGCTGTGAGAGTGGTGAGGCACTGGCACAGGTTGCCTAGAGAAGCAGTGGATGCCCCATCCCTGGAGGTGTTCAAGGCCAGGTTGGATGAGGCTATGAGCAGCCTGATCTGGAGGGAAGTGTTCTTGCCCATGGCAGAGGAGTTAGAACCGGATGATCTTTGGGGTCTCTTCCAACCCAAAGTATTCTATGATTCTTTATTACAGTTTGACTGGACTGGGAAATCAAAAGATTACAGAGTCATAGAGAAATACTGACATTATGCAGCAGGTCTGACAATGAATCCTTACAAAGGCAACTAAAAAGCCATGTTCAGTCAGAGGCATATCCAGAAAACCAGCTGCAATACTGCTAAAGCTCCTATGAAGGAACAGTGAACAGGAGTGCCTGCTCTGCCTAATCATTACTTTTGTGCATAAGTTTTTAAAGATTCTTTGGAAGACTGGAAAGTGATTAACTTTCATGCACCTGTTGAGTTTAAGGAAGAGCTGATATATCAAAACAAATCCTGATAGTTTAGTGGGATAGAGAAGAAATAGTCTGTTACAGGTAATAAACTTTCAAGTCTAACATACCATCAGCTTTCACCTACAGTTAACTACTAGATGTGTTACTGTTAACTAGCTATAATTTGTGTTTAAGATTTTAAAAGAGATTTTAGGATGGCATGGATTTTCCCATCCACTGGGCTGATGAAAACACTTTAAAGCACTAATGATGTGTATAATCACCAGCAATTTAATGTGCATGGTAATGTCTGCACTGTTGCAAAGAAAAACTTACTTAATGTTGTAATGTCATTGGAGATTCATTTGTACAGCACATTACATCACCCATCAGAGAATATGCAGGGGCACTTCTCTCACTTCAACTCTAGCTACATTTAATACATATGCTAGTATATATTATAGGACAACAATCAATGCTAGTTCAGTCAACTGAATGTCATGTCACTGCAGTACATTTCTTTTGTATCTCCATACATTTTTACTCAAAGGATTCATTGGGGAAGTTTGGAAAAGCATTACGTTCAACGGCTAGATTTATCAGAAGATTTGATAAAGTAAGGGGAGATTAATCTCACTTAAGTATAGCCATCAAACAACAAGGCATCTAGGTTATACCAGGCAATGAGTGTCCTGTAATTGTCAATGCAAGGAGGTAGCTCATTTCCCAAGATATTTAATTGTAGCCTAAAATAGCTGTATAATACAGCTGCAATTAATCTCTCTTGGAATGGTACATCTCTATCCATTGATAACTACTGATACCTAGGTTTCAGCTACTTAAAACAAGGCAAGACATGTCCTAGTCAAGAGTAATAAAAAGTGTTTATCCATAGGTCACTGGTTCAAGTGCAATCCAGTGCAACAATTAGAAAAAGACACCGCCACCCTCTCATAGTTGATAAATGGTGCCATCATCTTCTCATGGTTCTGCAGTTGTCTGAAAGCATTTAAAAAATGTTGCAGTTGTGCACACAAAGAGCAGATCTGTTTTTGCAAATATCATCATCAAATGCCCTAGTGTACAAACCAGATCAATTAAAGTAGAAGTGTCTGAGTTCCTAAAATGACTATCTCAACTGAATTCAATAGAGAAACAGTAAAGGGTGGCACAGAGAAGTGCTGATATGGTGGCACAACTCAGCTGGAGCAAGGAAGTACCATGGAGAGTGTACAAGGAAACCTAGTTTGCAAACTCAGGACAGCTAAGCGTGTTTTCCAGCCATGGGTGCTTCTCCAAATTGAAAAGCAAAGCTCCACAGAGTGTGCTGATCACAGCTAGCAGACTGTTAGTCTTTCACAAGAGTTAAACTTTTATGTCTTTAGCCAAAAGCAAGCTGTTACCAAACTAATGCCTTCTAGGCATGTCACACCTAATTTAGAAATCTGAGCAAAACAAGAACAACTGAATTGTTATTTGGAACAGGATCTATCGCATCAGTCCCAGCTCTGTGTTGTCACTCAGCCTTCAGACCAAAATGCTTTATTCTAATGGGCTGGGTATGTTACACTGACACTCCAATGCACTTACTTTAAAAATAAACAGCAGGTTTCCACTTGCAACATTGCAGACTTCCCAGTCACTCACTTCACAGTCTATTTTATACATGTTTCCCACAACAATCTTTTCTAGATAAAATGGCATTTACACAAAGCAAAATGGTGTAATATGTGTATTCAGTACAAATTACTTGCTTAGAGGTAATTTGTAACCTTGTTCTTGATACTGAAAGCAAATCCCTGAAACCTGACTCACAGCTTTGTGGAATTTTAAAAAACATATTCATTAGCATTATTTGGAGCTCTGATGTTTGTCTCTTTCTTTTACAGAGGTGTAAACATGTTTGCTATGCTAACTGGCACATTACCTTTCAGGGTGGAACCTTTTAACATCAAGCAACTACATCCCCAGATGTTGATTGGAGAAATCACCCCTATTCAATCAGATATCTCCTTTGGCAAAGCATTCCAATTTTTATAAAGAATACTGATGTATAGAAGGTCCAACCTATGTAATAAAGTGACATTTGCAATAACACAATCTTCTAGAAAATAAGAGGTACTTTTCTCAGTTGCTTCGTTTACATTTAAAAATAACTTTTGTGTGCCTTTTGCAAGATCTCTGTATCTCAGGACAGTAGGAAAATAACATTGTTGTATCTTCAAAAGACCACTATTCTTGGTTGTTATTCACAGGGGGAATAAAACATCCCATGTCATCACCACACTTTCTTGCCTGCCTCTCCCCACCCCAAAAATAAAATATGCGTCAGTCATCAAAACTTTAGATAGTTTTTCCTGAAGAGCTTATCTTTTGGCTACAGACAGAACCCACAACATTGAGATAATAAAAGAAATAGGAGGGCTATTTTTGCGAAATCTTTCCACACTTTTCATGAGAAAGAACTGAAATGGAACATTTTTCACTGAATTCTGTTGATATTCTTTAATGAGGTGGAGTCTGGGGTAGAGGTCCAAAATTTACTTCCTCAAAGCTCAAAATTCTGCTGCTTTACAATGATACCTATATACCTCTGGCTTTAGTCCCTATTTTCTCTCCACCTGATCTAGCATCTTCTATGGTGATCACAATCTTGGGCCCCATCTCACAGCTATTACTGTGCAGCTTTACTGATCATATCAGAAAGCAGAACAGATGAAAACATGTTTTGCCCAACTATCTACCAGCATGAGTTCAGATCTCCACATCATTTTGAGCAGTTTTACTCTGACGTTAGGCAAGAATGAGCCTAGGAATCAAGATTTGCTCCAGCAGCTGCCTGCAGCCAAGCACTGGCAAGAAGCAGACCATTCCAGACTTAGCAGGCTGGATCTAGTCTGGAGTTGCAGTATAATGACATTGTGATGATTCAATTTCTTTTTCTTCCCCAATAAATTGTATTGAGGATATCTACCATAGCCATCCAGATTGTTTGTACATTAGTCTCTCATTTATCTTCCTTTGGAGATTGGTTACCAGATAGCAACTCCATTTTTCTACAAAGCACTCCATAGCTACAATTATTGTACTTCTAATTTGTCTTATTTATGCTATTGTTGCAGCTTCTGCTAATAAATGGATTATCTCTGCTTTTCTACAAAGCCCACACAGTTAGTGGATGATTGTGGATAATTCCATTGTTCCTTTGCCCACTGGGAATTTAGTGAGAGAGCAGTAGTAAACAAGCTTTGCATACTTTAGATCTAAGTACTTCTGAAAGAGATTACAAGTGAAAGGAGCAGTATGTTCCCAGTTCAATGCTCACTTGCTATTTTGCTGATTTCAAAACATCCCCAAGGAATTTGGAAGAATTCAGTAGTATTTTCCCAAGAAGAAAAAAAAAAAAAGAGTGAGGGACTTTATGCTGTCTTGGAGATGAGTGGCAGACATATGGAAATGTTTGAGTCTCTCCCAACTCCAGGAAGCCAAAGCACAGCACAGCACCTGAAAATCTCCCTTCCTCTATACAGAGTGTAACCAATGAGATTAATGTTTTTGTGTGAAAAACCTAAATTATGGGTAGTTAGCTGGCATAGAAGTGCCTCTTCTCAGAACCTTGATGAAATGCTGAGTTGGCACAATACTGAGATTGCTGTTGATGCCATGGGCTGCATTCACTGGGGTAAATAAAGAAAATTAGGAAGCAAGGTCCAGTGCCGTATATATAGCAGTATCCACAGGTCAATAGCATATCTTCCAGCATGGTTTAGCCCCCACTGCCCACCCAGATCAGGCATCCTTGGGGAAACACAGCAGTCTGACAGGCAAGTGGTAGCCCCAGCTACTGTGGAAAAGCAAGGAAATCACCACATTTCTGAAAAAGGAAAATTCACACTGCTTGAATAAACAGACATTACTAGTAAACAAACCATTTCATCTGAATACCATATAGGACCTGTACAATCATGTAGTCCTTACTTCAGTGTGACTCTGTTAAGAGACCTGGACTCAAAGAAGGAATAAGAAACAAATGGTTAAATGACAGCTTCACAAGGAAAATAATGAATGCTGCTACCTATGAGAACAGTCAACAAATTTCACATCTCTCTTCTATCTTGGAATTTTAGGATCTGGGGTTTACAGGTCTGGGAAGGAGTGTGTTGGAGTTTTTAGGAATTTTTTTTGTTTGTTTTGGAAGAAGTTTGTTATCTGTTCAGTACTGTTACAAAATAACAGAATTTTATTTAAGAAAACATGGATAAATTTTATATGAGGAAAAATCCTTACTGAGTTGCTTATACCCTTGCATCAACAATTTTGTTCTCAACTTGCCCCACAGGTGCCACCAATTTCTAGACAGTATATTTCTAATCCTGTCCTGCAAAATTAGGTCTCATGTGCCCACTTGAGACAAAAACATTTTTTATATTACACTGAAAATCTTATTCTAATAATTTTTATTCTCATCCATCTTTGTAACTGGCCTTACTTAGCCTCCATTTTTTTCTTAGCAAGCTACTTAACCAATTAAGATTGTTATAAAGATTTGAAACATATATTTGCAACATGACACTTCACGTAAACATTGCCAATTTTAGAAATATTATTAATCTTTCATATTATAAGGTTGCAAAGCATACTTTGCAAGTCTTTAAAGATCTAGTTTGAGTGATAGACCCTTTACATCTTACTCACAGCTGAAAATAGCTTGATAATAGCTAGTCATGGGTCCGATATTTTGTGCCCAGATTGTTCTGTAAAACTCAGCAGTTCACACCATTCGAGAAAGAGAGTAATTTGGCCAATGTAGTTTGCACCATCTTCAGTGGTGTCTACAGGATGCATGGCAGGTTTTCCTACCACAATCTAGGTGATTCACTGTTAGCCACTGCCAGGGCTACTATAAATCTATGCCCAACATGTGCATTTCCTTGAGAACTTCCCACCCTTCTTACTTTTGCCCTCCCTCCTCTCAGGTATGTCTGTGCCCATTCATACTTAAGTTTGATATGACTGTAAAAACGTCTTAGGAGTCATGGAATCCAATGCTGTCGTGTTTTAGTCTAAAATGCTGTTATTAGATTTCACTACTCACAGAAACCTGTGAGTAAAATAATTATAACATAACTAGTTTTAGTTCACAGTCTCATTTATATAAAAAGAAAAAACACCAGCACCCGTGCACTCCTTGTAAATACCCACGGTTTTTTTGTTTGTATGTTTGAGATTTTCCTGCCTTTGGGGCTCTTTCTGTCTTTTTACACACATGCACACACACTATCTCTCTGCTAAGCCCTTCGCGACTACTGTACTGAAAACCAAAATATACACAATTGATGGAAATGGAAAAATGCTGTTTTCCATCTTTTAATTTTTCAAGCTTAATGCTGGTATGTATCCTTGCAGAGTAATCAATTATATCAACAATAGGACTTTCAATAATGTAACAGAGCCTCAGCCCAGCAGTAAAGTTAACCTAGTCAGAGAGAGGATTTTTGCAAAACTGCACATCATAGTTTGCCTTTACAATTGACTTAGCCTACTCTAGCTACATCACAAGAAGTGCGTTACCCATTTACTGTAAATCCACACATTGTATCTGAATGCATCATTTTTTTTTAAATATGTTTTCCTAATATTTCAGACTTTGCTCCAGTGAATTAAATCTTGTTATAAACTACATGATGGAAATCATGGAGTTCAGTCTTTCAGAATTTACCAGCATTTATAATAAATAATAGACCCTTTCCTGCTAAGTCTTCCTATTACTTATTGCTGAAGAGCCTGCTCAGGTACAAGAAAGACTGCAAAAGAGCCCAAGTGAGATATAATGACCATGACAGGCATGAAGTCCCCTGCATTCTTATGAAGAATGTGGTGGTAGCAACACAGCACATATGAAAAAGGTGGTTGTCTGTGGAGCAAAGACAAAACTTACAGAAAATAGTAATGGAATTGCAGATCTGGGTGCAGACTCAGGAAATCTACATCCTGGCACTCTCAGAGGTGATTATTTTAAGAGGTTTTTGTTCCCCCCCCCCCCGCCCCAAGATAAATATACTTTTCTAAAATGACTAATGAATTTCAAAAATAGGTTGCTTGGATGTAATGGGATTGACAAGTACTTTGCTTTGCACAAATGATTACTTTTCCATTGGGAAAAGGAGAATCAGTGATTTCACCATGCCTT
The DNA here is from genome assembly GCA_033558105.1 of Coccyzus lansbergi. Taxonomy (NCBI): domain Eukaryota; kingdom Metazoa; phylum Chordata; class Aves; order Cuculiformes; family Coccyzidae; genus Coccyzus; species Coccyzus lansbergi. Next base: position 53,871 of record JAUMJK010000909.1, read on the forward strand.
CTCTTTCTGTCCGAGATGTGAAGGCCTGGTAAGTGGGTAAGTTGTGAAAGTTGCAAAATCTTTTCCCAGCATCATTTTTGTATTTTAACCCCTGTGTCTTATGCTCACACTCTGTCTCTGACTCACTCAGAGGCACAGAGTGAGGTCAGAAGGAACAAAATTTGAAAAATAAATTCAGAAAATTATGGTAATCACTGGTAAGGCTGCAATTAGTTAAAAAGGCTGTTAGCTTTTCTGTCTCCACAAAGGGGTTCACAGCTCAGTCATAAAAATCTTGCTTCAGGCAGAAAATAGGCAAACAGGAAACCAAATTCCAGCTTCCAACACACAAGTGCAATGGGAAAAGTTTCAGCTACAAAACAATACACATCAGTGATTAGCCTCCCATTCAAAGCCTTTGCTTTGAAGAAGTTGTGTATTGAGCTGATTCGATTGACTCCTCTAGAAATTATTCAGATGAGCTTGAGCAGATTCATGTCTCTATCCCGGTACACGGCTCCAAGGTCACTCCAGCCTGTGCAGCATTTGCAGGCAGAGCCATAACTCAAAAATATGAGTTAGAATGTGTGTGCATGAGTGCTTAGGGGGAGGAGGCTTTCCTTCACATGTGATTTTTTTTCATATTATGATTTTAAATTGGATCTGCTAAATCATAAGTCACTCAAAAAGAACTGTACTGTGAGGGCTATTGACCAGCTTTCTTGAATCTCTGGATATCAAGCTGATTTACAGCCCCTAGAGATCTAGCCTTAAAGGCAAGTGGTAGAGTTTCTATGACCTGTTTTGGCATCTTACCTGGGTGGAAAAGGGAAGCAATTGTGTTCATAAAGTAAGTTACAAGCTGATTAAGGGGCTGTGTTGCTTCCTGCCACTTCTGACATCCAAAATGCCCTCGTAAGATGGAGAGTCAAGCTGAATTCAAGCATAGACCCAAAAAAATGGCTCTGATTATGAGCTACTACAAGTTATTGCTTTGAAGCCCTAGTATATATATACTTCCCACGCAGTCTGGAGGTTTTGGTAGAGCAAGGAGGAAAAGGAAAGTTCAACAAAAGAATGACTGACATTTTCCCTCTCTATGTTGACCTTTTTCCAGCCAAAGTTTTTACATGCCCAGATGGCTTTTGAGTATCTCCAAGAATGGATATTTTACAGCCTCCCTGGGCAACTTGTGACAGTTCTTGGTCACCCTCACTGTAAAAAAGTGTTTCCTGATATTCAGAGGGAACATCCTATGTTTCAATTTGTGGTTGCTGTCTCTAGAGTCCTGCCATTGGACACCACTGAAAAGAGCCTAGTTCCATTGCCTTTGCAACTTCTTTTCAGATGTATCAATGAGTATGTATCGATGAGTATGTATTGATGAGATCTCCCTGAGTCTTTTCTTCTCCAGGTTAAGCAGACCCAGCTCTCTCAGCCTTTCCGCATAGGACAGGTGCTCCTTTCCCTTAATGATTTTTATGGCCCTCCATTGGATTCTCTCACCTCCTTTGACTTAAAAATCCTTCTAATGCAGCCCAGGATACCATTCACCTTCTTTGCAGCAAGGATACATTGCTAGCTCATAGTCAACTTGGTGTCAACTAGGATATGCAAGTCCTTTTCTGTCAAGATGTTTTGCAGCTAGCAGTACCCAGAATCTCTGGGTGCGTGAGGTTTACACTTTCACTTGAACCAAATCTAGAAAGGACGTGGTTAACACGTGAACTGCGTACACACTCTGAGGTCTGTTCAGTGGTTTCACATCAAAAATCCCCATTTCTAAGCCTTTCCTATGTCCCTTTCCACATAGCTCCTAGGTGTGCAGTTCTTTCCTCTATACCACAAAACAAGGCTTACCTGCAAGCCTTCACATGTTCAATGCTGGGACTTCTTAAATCTGCATTTAGACAGACATAACCTCTCTTTGGCAACTTTGCAGGGGAATGACTCACTTTTAGGAGGACATCTTTGCTGAGAATCTGAAATACAGGCACAAGTTAGATTCCTAAATTTGGCAGAGTGGATTCCATCATAAGAAATACCTTCTAACATCTGTTACTAAGACACAGAAATTAAGAAAGTAGAAAAGACCTATTCATATCATCTTTCCATGTCATTAAAAGTCTCTTTCCTCCTGCTTGTTAGCACAAGGTTTATAAATGTTACCTTTAGGCTCATAAACACAAAGCCTGATACTAGTGCCATCTATGAATTGTTATTGAAGAGTGTTTGTAGAGCTCATAGGTTTTTTTCCCAGTCACTCTACATTGTTTCCTAATTTGTTCCCTCTACTCTCTCTTACATTCTTCTGTATGAAAACTAATCTTTCTCACTTGCCAGTAGTTAGACTCTGCAACAGCCTTATATGCAATTAACATGTACAATCTCTCCACCCCAGAATTTTTTTAAGTCATGGGTATCGCTGCTACCACCTCATGCCAGGTTCTCCAATGTTTAATAATATTCATATTGGTCAGAAAGCCTGGAGTTTGAGTAAAAAGAGGTGAGAGGGAGGGGAAGGCTGGCTAAGAAATCAAGTTGGATGTTCCCACTTAATGCTCTGGTTTTTCCAGTATCCTCTGGTCTGTTCTTCAGCAAAAGCTACTTTACACAATGGCAAAACTTAGCCCTAAGCGTATGCCGAGTATATAGGAAAAAGAAAAGAATGCATCTATTGGATCCCAAGGCAGAGTCCCACACGGGTGGCATGACGTTTTTGGACAGAGGCAGAGCCAAAATCAGCTCCCAGCTCCCCTGGAGCCTAGCCCATGCTGTGCTGGCATGGCTCTCCGAGGAGGCAGCTGACAGGGCATTATCTTACAGGGAGGATTCTCTGCTTTGGTCTAAAAGAGGCCAAATTTAACCACCTCTTTGGTAGGATGCAATGCACTTCTCCGACCACCCGGCCAGAGAGAGCTGAAACTGAAGAAGCAGCATGAAATTGTTAAGAGTGTGAGGGGGAAAATTCCTGCTTTTTCTTCATCTTCTTGTTGAGATCCTGATAAAGTTACTGGAGCTTAATTACAATAGCACGGGTATTTGATATTTGTATTACAAATTATGCCAAGGGTATTTCAAAATGCATAGATAGATGTTCTTTCTACTCTGTATGATGCTAGCTATTTGCTATTTATTACTAGCAGTATGTGATCCATCATTAAATCACATAATTTCCTTTCAGCTCTCCAGATCTTGCAAATATATGCATCTGCTTTAACTTTAAGTACATGAATAGTTTCACTGAGCTCAACGAGACAACTTATGTGCATAAAAGTAAAGCACAATTTGCATTTACATCAGAATATATGCAAATTTAAATCTGAGTGAAACAAATAAGCAACAACTACTGGTCACAGGTAAAATGAAGTATCCTGAAAGCAAACCACCATTAATTTACATTATTTCTTTCTAGGTTTTTAACTGTTATTGCATATTCTTGCCTGCCTATGAAAAGAGGTATTTGCAGACAGCTAATATTTATAAAGGACTACATCTATTGTAAAAAAATATTCTAGTATTTTTGAGCCAATTAAAAACCTCCCCTCAGTGAAATGTGAAGAAAGTTGGCATCTGACTTTTCTGAAAATTCTGTCCAAAAAAAGAACCAAACATATCAAATATCAACACAAACGAAGAAATGTTTGCATTCATGACAATACTCATGAATAACATGCAATAAAAAATTCCACCAACACAATCAGCCCAAAACATTGTTTGGAATTGAAACACATCTTTACAAACCACTGCATTCAACTCATTCCAGGCAGCAGACTACGCTATGATTTTTCACTCAATATCGAAGAAACAATCAATTTCCTGGGGACAAGTTTTCAGCAGAACTTCTAATCTACAAATGTAAAAAAGTCTGTGGAAATTATTTTTCATATACCAAACCCACTGTATTTGAAAACCCAATTTGTATTTGCAACTGCTTCTTGTATTCACAAGTTAAAACTTCTACATTCAAATAATAGTTTTGGTGGATGCAAACAGATGTGATTCTCATTTTTCTGGGTGCAATTAGAGAAGTCTGCTGAAAGCCTGACCCTGAAGAAAAGCATAAGATCCTTTCCATGTTCAAATTCGAGCCATAAGTCATTGGCCAAACTTAAAACACAGCCTGTCCTTTTATACACTGTAATTTCTCCAAGCAATGTATTTACATTTTATGTGTTCTGTTGTAGGAGAAGGAGCCTTAATGATTACAATTTGCCATCCAGAACTTTATAGCTAGCCCTTGCAGAAAATAGCGTTTCTGCCAAAAAGCTTCCTGCCCAGGTGCTTAACCAATTAGCTCTTAAGAGGTCTGGCAGTAAAACCAGTCATGGCAAGTTTTCTGATATACTGTATATAAGGTGACAGCTTGCAAAATGTAAGATGAAAATTTGTTTTCTTAACTAGCAGTGTGTAAAATCCTGGGAGACTATTTGATTGCATAGCCTAAAATGCTTATGACATGTCAAATTCCCAATTGATCTAATGTGGCTTTAGCAATATGTTGTCAACTTATACATACTGTGTTTCTTTTTATAAACACTTTAAAAATAATTTCCTTAATTGTGATTGGGTGCTGCAAATATGTAGCAAGGACAGAGTAACCCCACAAGTTTGAGGTTTGGGGCCTTTCAAGTTTTTCCAAACATTCTTGCTAACTCACAAAATACATGCAAGTTTCAAAAGTGCCTTTTCTCCACAAATTGCACCCACTTTTTATAATGGCATGTTAGATTAAAAACACATTTTTCACAAGGGGAGCACTTTTTAATGCAAAGAATAGAAGAAAACCATGAAAGATAAACATAATATAGTAAAAAAAAGATAACTTCTCCGATTCTGGAAGCAAGAAGTTTGTTTTACAAGGGGATGTCATTGAAAAGATCAAAACTCACTACAAATAAACCTTTATGTGGTAGCTGTATAATGACAGAGTTGACCTGTCAAAGAAGCTGCAGAGAACATGCAAAATAACCTTGGTATTGAACTGGAATATCCACATAGATAGTCAATACTTTTCAGAAATTTCATTTTCAGCAGTGCCAGAACTGATCGAAGACAATCTTTGGCGGAAGCTGCACATGGTGAAGACAGCTCCTTACAGGACTTAGCACTATAGACGCGGATTTGTTTCATTGTGCAGCATTTGCATTTTCACAAGGTTTTGATACCTGAAGCTCAGTGTGCATGAGGCTACCACAGTGAAGACTCTGAAAACCTGGGTTAATAGGAATGTCCTAAATATGAGAACACAACTCCATACGCATGCATGTTCCATGTAGGAGCAAGGGTGATGGCACAGCAGCAGGTTTGACTCCTGGAGCTCATGCTCTTGTTGGGATGCAGCCCTGTTACCACAGTTCCATGGAGGTCCTCCTGGATAGGTCAGCGTGGCTCACAACATGAGCTCTATGGTGCCCTGATCTCCCTTAGGTAGCTGCTGGCAGACTATGTGAGCCTTTAAGGAAGTGCTTTGCACTTTCCAAAGAAGATATTCTATTCTCCTGTGGGTTTTCATAAAAACTTGTTTCCTGTGACCTATGTGATAAGAATCAGAGCCTGACAGCCCACGTGCAGGTGACTTTCAGGAAGAACCTCTGGCACATGGTCTGCTCAGATGAAAAGTTCATGCATGGAAGTAAGCCTTGCGTGTTATACTGTGACTTCCTTTGAAGTTCAAGGTGCTTTTCATTCTCTACCAAATCTAATGGTGTCTGATCATTTTGCAGAGGAAAAAGAAGTAGAAAAAGACAATATTAATCCTGATAAACTTTTGAATAAGGAGTCAGAAATTCAGATTTCCCAGAAGGCTGAAATGGACACTCTGGAAGATCTCAGGAATTATGGCAATATAGCATTTCTTTCTGTACTAACCTTGGCAGTGCCAGCTGTTATTCAAGAAGATGAGATCGCAATTACATTGGTAAAGCAAGAAAACTTGCCAGAAGGTGCAGTTTTGAAATATAGCCTTAGCATCTTAGTCTGAAAGGGTACTGGGATATCTGTCTGGGAAAAAAGGGAACAAGATTCCTAAATATGCTACAGAAATATCCTTCCACTTTGTTTAGAAATTGCAAGTATTTTGGGTAACGTTTTCCAGTCCTCAAGTTTGGTGGTTGATTTAGCATTCATCAGATGAAAAAAATTAGCAGGTGAACACCTGGTCCACCTTATACTCTGCAGGTGTTGATTACAAATAGCTGTTCTATGTCATGGTGCAGGATAGTTCCTCTATGAGTCACCCTGGGGTGGTACTGTTAAAGCACTTCCAAGAGTAGACATTTACGAGCAAAAAAAAGGAAATGTTTTACATTCCCAAAATGAATGTGAGCTCAGTGCATCACAACTGCTCTTACACTCAAGGAGTTGCACTCATATCCATGGCATCATTTTCCATAGTCTCAAAAATATAGAAGATGCATAGTAGTGGATAATCAAATTCCAGATCAAACTTATTTCTGCTCCAGTTATTGCATGCCCACAGCTATTCACATATGTGGAATGGTGAAATTAATGTGATAAATAGCTCCAGAAGCATAAATGAATAATTGTCACTAAAATTGAGCTGGGCAACTTTATGCTGAGATGCTTATTTAATACTGTTCACTCAACCAAAAACTTGCTGATTGCCTACCTCCAGACTACCATTTGCTTTAAATCCGTGGTGCAAAATATCATTCTATGTCAAGATCTACATTTATTTATGCTTTTACAAGGATGACTTCTGTTCTTATGGCATGAAGCTGTTTTGATATTAACATTGTTGTTCTTGAAAATACCATTCCAGCAGAAACTGATCTGATTTATTCTGTATTTTATGTAGCTTTGAAGTTTGTAGGCAGCGTTGGTCCACCATGGACCCTGTAAGTCATTAAGCAGAATATGCCACATGAACCCATATACCAACCACATTTGGACTTTCAGGAGAATCTGACTGATTTTGAAGACTTGATTGAAGCCAGGAAACCATGTCTTCATGAGAAATCAACACCCATGCCAGCAAATAACCAACTTACCTCTTCAAACGTCCAAGAAATTACACTTACAAGCAAAGTGCCTTCTCAGTCCCTAATGGAAAACAGAATTATAAGCAGGAGTCCTTTGTCTCATCAGGATATGAGGTTTAAAGACCTTCTGAAGACAATTGATGGCAATATTTAAACCCCAACTCAATGGTACCTTGACAAAGAAGGCACTGACCTCGTGAATGGCTCTCTCCGGCTGTCCCCTTTTCCCAGGCTGCAACAAGCTGTCCAGAGAAAACCTAGTTAGAAATACTTCTTGTCTGGGGGCATCACAGCAACATACAAATATCTGCCCTCTGGTTTTAGTCAATAATCCAAACCCACCAGCCTTCCCCATGTCCCGAAAACAAATGTTGACCTTAAGAAGTACGAGGCAGTCTAAAGAACACCCAACTCATTTTTTTCAACAAGAAAACTAAAAAAAAAACCTTTATCCAACACAGACACACACCCAAAACTACAAATCTAAATCTTTCAGTTCAATTTCCACAATACCAAAATGATCTGGGGGAAAAAAACAGAGATTCTAAGGTTAAATTTTGCATTAATAAAACACTGACAAAGCATCAGAATAAAATAGACTAGGATGAAGGGGCAAGAAAGAAATAGAGATGGACAGAAACAGAAAGCGAGAAGAGGAAGGCAGGAGAGATTATCCAATCTTAAAATCAAACAATTCCAAACTCAAAGAAAGATAATATGATTCTATATGATTCTATGTCTTCTCTGATACCCATCAAACATTGCACTACAGATTTTGTGGAGTACATCAAAGAAAAACAGATACCTTTATAATGGAACAATGTCGAACGTATTTAAGCAAAAAAGTGGACGTTGCAGGCGGAAGATACGATTTTAAACATTTTGTATCAATACATATCTTGTCCCAAACTTGTATCACTTGTACTTATGAATTTCATTTCCAAAATAAGCCTGGTCAGACAATTTTCACTACGCTGTGCATATAATGTGGGAGACAAACGATAACAATGTTAAAATAATCAGCTTTGTGAGGATTATCTTAATAAATAGTCATCAAACTGATCTTTAATTTTAACTGTGTATATTCTAATTAGTGCAGACAGTGCAGCCTCCCCTGAAAGGAGCAAAACAGTATAATTTACTTAAAAATTTAACAGCTTAATTAGGACTGCCTGTTTCTAAACACATGTCTTTGAAATGTTTGTCTCTTACTACTGAAAACATGCATTTGCTTTCAGTTTTAATGATTTATGCTTCTTAGCTAGATTTTCACACAACTAAGGTTTGAGCCTGATTCTGTCTTCAAACAAGTTTTATATCATTTTAAATCCCTTAAGTTCAATGTATTTGAACATAGAATCACAGAATCACAGAACAACCAGGTTGGAAGGGACCCATCGGATCTTCCAGTCCAACCATTCCTATCTAACACTAAACCAAGTCCCTCAAGACCTCATCCACCCGTGCCTTAAACACCTCCAGGGAAGGTGAATCAACCACCTCCCTGGGCAGCCTATTCTAATGCCCAATGACCCTCTGCGTGAAAAACCTCCTCCTAATCTCCAGCCTAAATCTCCCCTGGCGGAGCTTGAGGCCATTCCCTCTCGTCCTGTCCCCTGTCACTTGGGAGAAGAGTCATTGTTCATGATTTATTGATTTCAACAGAGATGAGAATACAACGGCAATCTTCATATTATATTTGCTTCTCTGTAAATTCACATGTAAAAGTAAAATATGCACAAAGACTTTATAATTAATAGTAGATAGATATAGAATAAACAGCATCAAGAAATACTGCAGCAGAAGGTATAACCCTGTGATTTAAAGTGGAATACTTTATCTGACAATCACTATGGTAAGCATTTGGTAACACTAAGTGGAATCCAACCTACAGTCCTGTTTAACTCTGTCTTGCCTTCCCCCACTGTATTTGGGCCACATCCATGGAGTGAGCTCCTGAAGGTCTGTGGAGATCCCGCACAAGCATGCCACACTGCCTCAGTCATAGATTCATAGAATCATAGAATCACCAGGTTGGAAGAGACCCACTGGATCATCGAGTCCAACCAGTCAGGGCAGATTTCGTAGACCCGTATAGGCACCAGCCACTCTGCTTTCTCCTCAGCAGAGTTGAAACAGCTATTGTGGAGCTCTGCTTTCAGCCTGAAACAACCTCCAAATAAGAGAGCTGTTATTCACTCAGTACAACTTGATGTCACAGTCTAGCCCCAGCCCCTAGCTTGACTGGCTGCCAAAGGTGAACAGTTGTGTTCGAAACCATCACCTCAGCAGGGAAAGGGGAAAAGGGAAATGAGAGAGAAACTTGTGGGTTGGAAAATAAAACAGCTTTAATGAAACAGTAAGAGTGAGGAAAACATTATTAATAAGAAAATAATAAAATACATGCAAATATGCAAAATCAAATCTCCCAATCGGCATATGTTGTCACTGCTGCTGCAGCTGGCATGGGGAAAGGTCCCAGTCTGGACTTGGAAACTAGATTCAGGAATGTGTGGATCTGGGCTAAGAGACAAAATAGACAAATGGAATCCTTACCGGATACTAGCCATCAAAGAAGAGCACTGGACCCTCATGATTGCTCAGTCTTATGTTGAGTGTTATGTGGATGGAATGGTATACTCTGTTGGAGTTTTAGGTCACTTGTTCTGTCTGCTCCTTCCTGCAGCTGCAGCCCTTTTTCACCCCTTTGACTTACAGCATTCAACCAACTTGACTATGACCTTCATCTCCATAGGGATAAGATGTAAGCGATGGTCTTTGTGCGTATCAATGCCCTTTTACTTTTGTAATAATCATAAATGTTAAGCTTTACTGTTTCTGAAGAGATATACTGTCTGAAAAGATGCAGTTAACTTTTGGAAAATGAAGTTACTTAGAGGAGGCTTAGCTGAAAATCAATTCTGCTTTAGCTTAAACCAGAACAACTGACCAGGTTTATGGGGCAGGTCCACAGTTACAGCTGAAGAGCTGGAAGGAAGATTGGGGCATGTGGGCAGGGATTAATTACTCTGGCTTCACCACCAAAGAAAACTTGCTGTGTAATTTTGTCCTGTGAGTGTGTAGCTACCAGCCAGATGCACCACCTGGGACTGCAGCCGAGCTAGGTGAAAGGTTAGTGTCTCCGCCCATTACCTTTCTTCACAGACTAAAGTCTGATCAGAGTATAACAGCACAGGTAGTCACTCCAAAATCTATCTGGTCAGAACGATCTAAGTTAGAAAGAAACTTACTATTAAAAATGCTTGGTGACCCCTGCAAAATTTGGCAGAACGTGCCTGGGAACCATATACACATGTGGCATCTGTACCTCTCTGCTTATAGAGGAAGGAAGGACAACTGGCCCCTGGACAGTGGCAAGTGGCAAGAAAGCTCAAACCCAGCAGTTTCCCATGTGAACACACCTGAGCTAATGAGCAGTGCAGGGGGTATTTGCTGTGTTTGTAACTCTGGCACCATGCAATTCAGGACCTAGACATAGCTGAGTGATTTCCAGACCATGTTTTTCTCAGAAAATCTGATTTCCTTAGAATTTAGAAAATGTTTATGTCTTGAGAACATTTTTAGCTTTGATTTGCCCTTACAAAACACTTTTTGTTTTAATATATGCTTTGAAACAAATGGTTTCAGTTGCAAGATGACATTTCAATTTACTGTTTCCTTTCACAATACTGAAATGCTTCATTCTGACCATAAATGTCTAAAAGCTTTTTCCTCCACATCATTTTTTTTCAAAAAAAAATTTCCTTCCTTGACACATTTTAATATTTTGTCTTTTTACTTTAATTCCAGATGACAATAACATCAAAACACCCTAACTTTTTTCACTGAATAGAAACTCCATTTTCCACACAGCTCTACCACCCTTTTCCAGCTCTTCCGTGAACCCTCAGAGGGAGGAAAGCAAGAGGAGTTTATGTTTCTCCTTTACCAGCTCAGTGCAGGCTTGTCTATGTAGGTGCCAAGCAGACAACAGCTGTAGGAGAATACTCACTAAGATGAAGACAAGAAAGACAAGAAAGATCAATGTTAAGTGACTGTGCACCACGACCCAAGTACAGAAGTGTCAGGTCTTCCCAGAGGAGCTCTGAATTGTTATGCTTTCATCCTCCCATGGCCTCCACTGCCTCTAGCCCAACCTCCTCTCTGGCTGCAACAGAGAATGGGTTTCCAAGGAGTCAGACACTTACCAGTGTTCAGAGAAAACATTAAGTCTTTGCAGAGTCCCTGACACCTGCCTGTTCATTCTGTCTTCAAAGCAGTATGGTTTCTTATTTCCAGGAGTGTTTCACTAAAAAGCAAGGAAATATCCCTTCTTCGACCCTCTGTAGGCCTTTAAAGGTCACAGTGCTGACATAAATGTTTCTTCAATGTGCCACAGCCTGAGTATTGCTTTATAGACATAATCCTTGAATCCTGTGTTCAGTTCTGGGCCACTCACCAGAAGAAGGATGTTGAGGCTCTGGAGCGAGTCCAGAGAAGAAGCAACACAGCTGGTGAGGGGTCTGGGAACAGGCCTTATGAGGAACGGCTGAGAGAGCTGGGGTTGTTTAGCCTGGAGAAGAGGAGGCTGAGGGGAGACCTTATTGCTCTCTACAACTACTAACTATGGTTGAGTCACCATCCCTGGAGGTGTTTAAGGGATGGGTGGATGCGGTGCTGAGGGACATGGTTTAGTATTTGATAGAAATGGTTGCACTTGATAATCTGGTGGGTCTTTTCCAACCCGGTGGTGATTCTATGACTATGATTCTATGTAGAGAGAAAAGAGAATATCTACCTTCAGTTTCCATATGCTTATTTAAGGGCTAGATTTAATCTATCCTTCTCCTGAGCTGTTCCAACACACCTGAAATATACATTTTCAGCTAGCAGAGAGCAGCCATGTCAGAGCAGGAACACTCATCTGCCACGTATATTAACACTTTGAAATAAAAACTATCTCATTCCTGAAGGGAAGAAGGGAGGAGCGCAGTTAACAGGCCAATGCCATAAACACGGGTCTTTGGATCATGTGCTGAGCTGGGAAGGAGCAGGGAGCACAGCACTGTATAGCCGATAATGTAGCGCATGACGATGGAAACACCTCCAGGCAGCCAGACTGTGTGGGTGGCCTGGGCAGGGAGATGGTGCCAATATTTTAACAAGTGGCTCCCACAAAAATGCTTCCCTTCAGCAGGTGATAAATTTATGCTTCAAGAATGTGATGTCTGCAGAAAGAAGTGAGGGGCTCTAGCGTCCACCCTTTTACTTAACATGTAAGAAAAAAAAAACACTCCTAACTAAGGAAGAGGACATTGCTGCTTGGCAAGAAAATATACATTAAGACACACTTGGCCAGAAATGCACTGAGTCATGCAGAGAGGTGTTTGACCAGTGCAATTCATGTCAGGGGAGAGGAAGGAACCGAATGTCTCGCACAGGAGTACCACAGCATCCTTCTTCAGGGTAGGGGATTTAAAATAGCTAACACTGAATAGAGTCTTCTTACAATTCTGATAAAAAGCTGATGTTAAGAGGGTGCAAAGCAAGAGATGAAGTGGGACAGTAAGGTTTTCATACCTCCTCTTTCCCTTCTGGCAGCAGAAATGTAACAACAGACTCACAAAGAGTCAGCTTATGAAAGAGCATTTAGCTACTTCATTACACTTATAGCAGTCTCTTGTACAAACGAAGTCCACACAGAGTCCCTGCTGGGACTGACACTGGATCTTCAGGTCCTCCAAGTCAGTTTCTATAAATGGATCCTGCTATTTGCATAGTCTGTCAGTGCAATCATGAGAGATTCCCAGCCCTCCACCTCATAGGTTTTCCGTTTACATATAGGAAATGGCACCTTTTACTACTATCCTGTTTCTGAGCCATACTAATAAGTTCAACTGCTTTATGTATTACCAGTTTCAACAATGTTCTGCTTTTCAAATCACAACTACTTTCATGTCAGCAAAAGAATTTCAAACCACAGGAAATTCTGGGGTTGAGTATACACTTACAAAGAGTTATCAGGAAGCAGAATCAAACCTTCAGTTGGGAAAAATATGGAAAAAAGTATCACTACTTTCATACTGCACTTCTAATTTCATCATTCTTCAAACACATAAATGAGCAAGATTAATAATTCAGCCAGTAAAGGGCTTTCTGGTTAGCCTCTGAAAAATCCCTGAATAATTCAAGAAGTTCTGACATTAGATAGCCCTTGTCATGCTGATCCATCCACCCTAAGTAAAGCACTGAAGAAAGATCCAAGTGACTGACCCATTCTCTCACAGCCCTCTCTCATTAGAGCTTCCAAACAACAAAACTCCATTATTCTGAGGCTCACAAAAACAGAGAAAGAGGCTCACATTCACCTGTTTTCTGTGCCTGCAAAGATGATGAGAAAGGGCAAATAGGAGCATTTTGGTCATTCATTATAAACACAGTGTTAAAACTACAATACCTGATCTGCAGCACAAGGAAATCCACCCTTTCATCTTCCATTGGCTTTAATTATCGAGTATGTGAAAGGTTTAAGAAATTCAGATGTTCATCATGCAAAAGCCATTTAAAAAGAAATCAGTGTTTGCCAAACTGAAAGTGAGCCTGAGAAATATATGAATATATTTTTTCTTCTATAAAGCAATAGTTTTTTATGTTCCTTATGTGTAACACAGATTTGCCTCACCTATATATCTGAAATTAAAACCTTACAGTATAATGTTAATGAATTATATGTAACTTTCCTTCCTTTCTTCAATTCTTTGTGTGGCTAAGCCATTAGAGAGAAGCCCAGAGGAGGCTTTCAGGAAATAACTATTTACAGATAGAAAAGAGCTATCACATAGGTTAAGACATCTACCATCACTCAGTAGAGCAGGCAAAAAGGAAAAAAAAGGCATATTCAGGGTGAGATTTTGAGGATCAACAGGGTTCTGTAATGGAATGCAGCTTATCCAGGATTTAACAGAAGAGATATCTCTAACTAAACTGGTTGTCTAGACTCCTTTGTAGTCAATGGAGATTATGAACACGTGGAAAAGAGGGAGAATAAGTTGTTTTAGGCTTGGAGGTCCTTGAACAGATTCTTCAGAGTCTGCCCAAATACATTTCCATATGGATGACTTGATCCAATTTTTTAGGGTTCAAGTTTCCACAGATGGGGAATAAGAACAGAGCATTCATCTTATCTCATCAATGTTATAGTCAGCAGGACTCTTTCCTGGCCTCCACAGGAGAACAACAATAAGAGTTTTAAGTCTTTATCTGGAGCATATATCAAAGGCTCAGAAAAGTGGAACAGAAGATCAAATGGGTCCTTACATCTAATCAGCTGCTTCTAGGCAGGCAGATATTTCAGAAAGGGTCGCTGGGCACTGGAACAGGCTACCCAGGGAGGTGATTGAGTCACCTTCCCTGGAGGTGTTTAAGGCACGGGTGTATGAGGTCCTGAGGGACATGGTTTAGTGTTTGATAGGTACAGTTGGATTCACTGATCCAGTGGGTCTCCTCCAACCTGGTTGTTCTATGATTCTATGATTCACTAGGGACATCTGCATTAAGTAATTGTAACAGCCTTCTGAGTCCATCAAGAAGACTGAAAACCACTTTTCACAAATTCTTTCTTAGAAAGCAAGTCCTCTGTAAAGCAGAAAGTTAGTATTCCCATATTTAGGTAAAAGAAGCATTTAAATATTAAGCCTATAAATTGCAGCAGCTAAACAGGCAATGGAAAGCTTTAGAGACTATGTTACACAAGTCTTTTCTATGTTAATAAATACTTAACTCATAATAGCAGCTTCTACTACAATGGAACCAGAAAGAAAATCAAGTGTACCCACAGCAAAGGAGGAACCCTTTGGTTCAGACCTTCAGAGTGTGTTTCCAGTGAGTTCTGCATACAAGCCCTTATGGGTATGGCACTATTTCAAACTACCAAGAGGTTCTTTCACAGAACACAGCCTATACATCTGCCAGACAAGCACTCTTAGCCATCCTACATCCTTTCTTAGCATGACCATAAACTCCCACATTATGGACACCCTGATCTTTCTAGGTTTTATTATTTGACCCTTCACATATGCTTTTAGAGCTCAGTGCCTCTACCACAACTAACAAAAAAATAACTCCCTGAGATGACTGACATATAAGCCACATGCATTTATAGGCATTTACATGTAAGTTAACATAAAAAGATGTGGAGGACATGCTGTTGCATGATGGATGTGAAAGATCAAATGACACATTCTGTGTTTGTCTATAATGACTCCTTTTATTACTGATAGATCACCTTGCCCTCTTGGACATCCAGTGAGGTAGATGAGTCATACAGATGATAACAGGGTACTAGATCAAGATGACTTGCTAAGACAACCTTCTAGAGAAAGAAAACCAAGTTTCAGTCACTTTACTTCTTTCATCAAAAGTAGGGAAATGACACAATCATGTAGCTTAGAAAAAAAAACTATGTTTCAGAAAATGTGCCCCAAATTGTTAGAAACATTCTTAAGAAGGTTCCAATAAGCCTATTCCTCTTCCATTAAATTACCAATCCCTTGAGCTCCCAAGGGTAGTAGTCCTTTGAGAACAATGGACATTTGAGAGATTTCCGTGTTTGTGAAATGTATAGCAAAGACAGCAAAATTTCCCAGACAGCTCAAAACACACTTAAAAGTGACTGAAAAGTCAGTAAAATCACAGCTGCCATATAGCTGTTACATTATCCTGACAGATATCACTATGTGAAGGCATCAGCTTTTGAACATCTGAGCTCAAAAGACACAGCCTGTGACTACCACTCGTATATTACACATATCTATGTAATTCCAGAAAGAAATCATAGGTTAGTCTTTGTTCCTGCTTTGTCTGCAGGAGTATTTCTGCTTCTACATCTAAGTCTTCATTTCCCCTGCGGGTATGATAGAAGAAATGCCAAGTATAGGTTTCAATACATAAACATATTATGTGGCATGGTAAGAGAACCTCATAAGAGCCAAATTGACTGTATGTACTCACTATGCCTTAAGTCTGCATTGCCTGTGGTCTCTGCAATTTTTTTCGCTTTAATCCATCTTGCAAAAATGAATGCCTGTCTGCCACATCCTTGCTTTTGCTTCTCTGCGCCTATCACTGTAATTGACCCAGAACTGGGATGTTGGGAAAAAAAAAGTTCAGTGTCCGAAATGAAAATGAAACCTCCCTTCAAATGGCACAAAGTTGCTTAAAAATGTTAGTCGCTTTATTGCACAAAGTTGCTTAAAAATGTTAGTCGCTTTATTTTTATGATGTGTTTAAAATTAAATGTTCCCATATGGGTACAATGGGGCAAACCATGTCCTTCCATTTAAATAGCCTGTTTACTTTAAAATATGAAACTAGCTACAAATTTAAACTTTTTTTCTTTTGCCCACCTGGAAAAAATTATCAAATTCTTAAGTATGCATTGTAATAGGAGCAAACACTGAAGAGTGTGAATTCTTAAGTTTCAATATCTATTTTTAAATTGTTTTTCATGTAAGCTTTTAATTTAGATTTAATAAGATTCTAATTGGATTTTTAAAAAAATACCAGTTGATTATTGAAGACATATTTCTATAGGATTAACTTACATAGCTTAGACTTTTAAAATATTGTTTTGAATAATAATTTGGTATTTTATGATTTATGCTACCAAATCTAAAAATAGTTAGTGAAAAATAATTACAGAAAGATTGCAAGAATTAAACTTTTTGAGGATTATCCTTTTTATAGGCAACACATATCTCCTATATATTTATTCAATGTAAATAAGTGTCTTCAGAAATCTGTTGGTTATTAATGTCTGATGAGTTCTTAGTTATACTTTAACATATTGTGTAATTAAAGCCAATTGAAAGTTTTGTCATTTGCCATACAGCTCAGAAACAGGAAAGACATGTATTTGTAAGCCAAATGAAATGACCCCTTCAGTTTCATTCTCAGGTCTATATCAGATGCTTTTTGCCACTTCAATGGTGCAAAAGAGCCAGAAACATAGCAGTTTTGCTCCCTTCATAATTCTGCATAGCGGAGAAATACCAGGTAACTCAGAGTAGCAATAGTGGCTGTATGCCACCTTCCCTTCTCCAGCTAGAGGGTGTTGTATCAATACTGCCCCCCTCCCTTGCTACCAGATGCACTCTTTGAGCTCATAGGCAGCCAAGATTAATTTGTAACAGTTTTACAGCAGCCTAAAGATCTAGAAAGTAATTTTTGCCTAATTAATCTGGCACTGCCTGCTATAGTGGATCTGGGTCTTTAAGCACAGGAAGATCTTATTTAATTGTAGTCTTAAACTAACTGTAGGCTTCGGTTCTGGATTGAAAAGGCATTAAAATGACATGGAATCTGTCACGCACCCTCTCAAGGAGCTACCAAGCCCTGGGTGTGTTGTCTGCTCCATGGCAACGTCTCTGTCCTGGCAGGCAAAAGTCTCCTGGAATAGTTATTATAATAGATATTATAGGAAGGACTGCACTGACAGAGAGGTTAATGAAATAAACTATTTCTCCTTTTTCACGACTTTATTTTTACATTCTCATCAGTACCACCTCTCATGCCACTCACTATTACCATGACAACCTTCACTGCACCTCTGAAATATTATATATTGTCCTTAGAGGTTTAGGATGTTTTTTTCCAGTATTGTTTTGCTATATTAAGGTTGTCACCTGTTTTGACTTCTACTGTAATCTTGATGTATAAAACCTGACCTAAGCCAGCCATCCAACAGCACAGCCCAACATTCAAGGTGCACTTAGTGCTGGAAGAACCCATAAAGGTAATATCTTACTTGACAGTCTGTCTGCTGTGATTAAAACTGCCCCTGAAGGAAAGGTCTTGAAGAATTACAGCAGAACAAATTCTTAATATAGAATCATAGAATCATAGAATAACCAGGTTAGGAGAGACCCACCAGATCGCTGAGTCCAACCATTCCTATCAAAAATAAGGATGACTCTTCCCTTAGGTGTTTTTCAATGTTATATATGCGTCTTCTGTACCACTTTCCTTTAGTGATAGCTCATAAGTTAAAAGTAATCTTTGACATTTTTGTTTGACTTAGCACCATTTAATACCAAAAGTCAGACCCTACAAGAATGTTGTACATCATATGCAAACCAAGCATATGTCCTCCTGCCCACCAGCAGGGACCTCCAAAGAGCTGAAGTCTTCTAGTGATCCACATCATCACGGGGTAAGTAACTACTTGAGACCACACTGATCATGGAGCATTTCTCTGCCATGAGTCACTCTTGAAGTAATTAGAACCAGTACACAAGTCAGATCACAACAAAGAATAAAAGCCTGAAACCCTCAATTTTGATGCTTGATCAAAGCCCTCGCTTCTTTTGCAATGTGGTGGCACTACCCTGCCGGGCTGCTGAAGTCAGTTGTCAACCAATGCAAACAAACCACTGGCCCAGGCTGCACCCAGCCCAGTGTGAGCTGGTAATGGCAACAGACAATCGTAAAACAAAGGTTTATCTGAATCTGAAGTAACATTCAAGTCATTGTTTTCTAGACTTCTGAAAATTAGTGAAGACTAAGCTAATCAGCCCTCTTTGTCTTTATATTTCCTGAAGAGAAATATGTTCGATGGGGAGAAGATTAATGTGAATGTTGTCCCTGTGCTTAATGGAGAAAGGGAGTGAGTGACAGCAGGCATGGAAAAGGCAGATGTACTCCATCTCTTTAGTGTTCCCCTCAGTTTTCATTGGGCAGATGTGTCCTCTGGCCTTCCAGGCCCTGAAAGCTGTTAGTAGAATCTAAGGGAATGGCACCATGCCAGCAGATTCTATGGGAATGACACCGTAGCTGCAGGAGAGGAAAGCAGTGTCAGGGACATTTAAGAAAACTGAGCACATGCAACCCATGAGAGCAGATTAGGTATATCTGAGGGTGCTAAGGGAGCTGTGGGATATCATTGCAAAAAAAACCCATCATCTTTGAAAGGTCACTGTAGTCAGGGGAGGTTCCCAATGATTGAAAAAAGGCAACCATCACACCCATATTCAAGAAGGGCAGGTAGGATGACTCAGATAAGTCATCCTCACTTCAACTCCTGGGAAGATTATGGAAAAATCACAGAATCACAGAACAACCAGGTTGGAAGGGACCCATTGGATCTTCTAGTCCAACCATTCCTATCTAACACTAAACCAAGTCCCTCAAGACCTCATCCACCCGTCCCTTAAACACCTTCAGGGAAGGTGAATCAACCAACTCCCTAAGCAGCCTATTCCAATGCCCAATGACCCTCTGCGTGAAAAACCTCCTCCTAATCTCCAGCCTAAATCTCCCCTGGCGGAGCTTGAGGCCATTCCCTCTTGTCCTGTCCCCTGTCACTTGGGAGAAGAGCCCAGCTCCCTCCTCTCTACAACCTCCTTTCAGATACTTGTAGAGAGTAATGAGGTCTCCCCTCAGCCTCCTCTTCTCCAGGCTAAACAACCCCAGCTCTCCCAGCCGCTCCTCATAGGTTCTGTTCTCCAGCCCCTTCACCAGCCTCATCGCTCTTCTCTGGACTTGCTCCAGAGCCTCAACTAGGAACCCATTTCAGATTGCATGAAAGGCAAGAAGGTGACTGAGATTTAGCAAGGCCAAATAATGCGTGACCAACCTGACTGGTTTCTACGGTAAGATGACCAACTCAGACACAGACAAGGGGAGAGTAAAAACATGTTGCACATCTTGGTCTCAGTATCTCTGATAATTTATTATTATGGGTACATTTAGCCTCTTCATGGATGATATATCAAACTGGGAAGGTGATATCACAGGGGTGATCAAACACTGCAACAGGTTTCCCAGGAGTTTTTCAAAACCATGCTGGACCGACCCCTGAGCAACTGGCTTGTCTTTGAAATGGAAACTGGACTAGATGAGCTCCTGAGTTTGCTTCCAGCCTGCGCAGTTCTGTGATTCTGTTTTAGGAAAAGATAGGAATAAATGCATTCGTTCCATTGCAGTACCCATTTCTTTCCACTGAATATATATGGAGATAAATCTAGCTAGCTCAGACACAGACATTCTGGCTTTAGATAGTCAATTTACAAAAGAGAAACATCACTTTTAGAAGAACAGTACAGAGAAGAGTGATGAGGCTGGTGAAGGGGCTGGAGAACAGAACCTATGAGGAGCGCCTGAGAGAGCTGGGGTTGTTTAGCCTGGAGAAGAGGAGGCTGAGAGGAGACCTCATTACTCTCTACAACTACCTGAAAGGAGGTTGTAGAGAGGAGGGAGCTGGGCTCTTCTCCCAAGTGACAGGGGATAGGACAAGAGGGAATGGCCTCAAGCTCCGCCAGGGGAGATTTAGGCTGGAGATTAGGAGGAGGTTTTTCACAGAAAGGGTCATTGGGCATTGGAATAGGCTGCCCAGGGAGGTGGTTGAGTCACCTTCCCTGGAGGTGTTTAAGGCACGGGTGGATGAGGTCTTGAGGGACTTGGTTTAGTGTTAGATAGGAATGGTTGGACTAGAAGATCCGATGGGTCCCTTCCAACCTGGTTGTTCTGTGATTCTGTGATTCTGTGATTAAATGATAGTAGAGCATTAGTGTTTAGTAAGATACATGCCACTAGTTATTGTTATCTTTGAAAAAGGTTTTATTAGTAGCAAATTCTTAACTCCAAGTTTCTTTCTTATTTCCCATGTTTCACTTGAGATAGGAGAAACAGAATGAAAACCAGACAGTTACTTGGGAAACATAATACATAAATACATATTTTATACCCACTGACACAATCCAAAACATACAGAAACATACATCCTTAATTGTGGACTTAAAGTAATTTAAGTAGTACAAAATAGTCCTCTACACAATTCTTCCAAGTGGCAACTTTAAAAAGCAGAAATTCCATCACTAACTTGATTGGATCTCAGATTAAATAAGAAAGGATTGTATTAGATACAGGATATTTTAAGTGATAAATTCTTGATTTTTAAGTTTTCTTTCCTCCCTTTGCGACCCACTGCTTGATTTTCCTGATTTTGTGGGCTTTTGCACATCAGTATCTGTTTCCCCAAAGAATCCCACGGCAAGGCTGACTAACTAGGACAGGGTTGTGGTATTGAGTCTGTGTGATTTGAGCTATTAAGGTTTATATTTTAGTGCAGTTGGTAAATTGCATTTTTATTCTAATTAAACTATATATTCAAGTTTTATTTGGGGAAGGAAGAAGAACTGGTTTCTGCATGTGCTACATAGCATCACAGAATTACCCACCTGATCATCGAGTCCAACCATTCCTATCTAACACTAAACCATGTCCCTCAGGACCTCATCCACCCGTGCCTTAAACACCTCCAGGCAAGGTGAATCAACTACTTCCCTGGGCAGCCTGTTCCAATGCCCAATGACCCTTTCTGTGAAAAACTTCCTCCTAATGTCTAGCTTGAATCTCCCCTGGCGGAGCTTGAGGCCATTCCCTCTTGTCCTGTCCCCTGTCACTTGGAAGAAGAGGCCAGATCCCTCCTCCCCACAACCTCCTTTCAGGTACTTGTAGAGAGTAATGAGGTCTCCTCTTAGCCTCCTCTTCTCCAGGCTACAGCATATACTTTAAGACTTCTATCGTTTTCTAGTGGTGTCCATCACTTTTCATTGAAAGTGTTGTAGAGAACAACTTGAATGACCTTGCTCATTATTTATGCCTTTCAGCCGTGGGCTTAAATTCAGACAGGGTAAACCAAAAACTTACAAAGTTATGTTGCAATGCATTGTAATTTTGTGAGTTATAGAGTTGTGAGACAGGGTGCTGTCTCATTGCATTTGCTTTGTTGTTATTTTTAAAAGGCACATCAGGGACAATGTTGGTGCATTCTCCTGACAACCCCTATGCCTGCTTGATAAACACATATTCCAAAGAATTTCTATTAACTGTGGCAACCTTGCTGAGGTATGAAGCATTTCTGAAATGTTCTCTGGGTATATAATCTGGGAAAAATCCATGCTCATTTACCCAGATCATATTACAGTTAATTCATTTAGGAGCAACAAATGACGGAAGGTATGGCAATGTAATTATCTGCACACCTGATTTCTACCATGCCTCAAAACTGAGAAATTGAGTAATTACTTTTAGAAGTGTATTTACTAATTCATCAAGTGAGTCTAGTTTTGGATAAAAATGACCAGTACGTATGTGTGTACCACATTTTCAGTAAATACTAATACTTACATGGGAACTGGAACACTTCTGAGATTTTCAAGAGGTGGGCTATATATTGCTTTGAATATCCAGTCTGGACCATTTCCCAGACCACTAAACACTTTCTAGACTTGGGTAGCATTTTCTCTAGGATTTGTCCCTACTTTTCCTGATGCTAACTAGAATATGGAATTCAAGTGTCTATAAAACCACAAATCATTTGTTACGTACTTACAGTCCACCCTCCAACCCCCAATAATTAAGTATTCTAAACACAATTTTAAAAGAAATAACTTCTTACAGTATTTACAGGACAGTTTTGCAGGCTTTGCACCTTGCACTGCTGGTTTTAGCCAATAGGATAGTTTTGAAGTGATACGATTTCACAAGTGAAGTTTAGTCAAGTAACACGAAATTTTGGGTACACATGCAAGGACCTGGGGTTAAATTTGCACTGCAGTTTTGTATTTTTTTAAACAAACTCAGTCTACATAGATCACAGACCTTCATCTAGTGTGAATAAGCACAGCAGTACCGTAATCACCTTTACCACCAGCTGAGATTCTGGCATGGATAAAGTTATATATAATATAAATGTCAAATTAACAGTACTACTTGTCAGCTTCTCTGTCCCTGGCAGTCATTCTCAAGAGCACTAATCACGGCTATTCAAATACTTTGTTACTAGAAGACAAGACTAATATTGACAGGCCATGCACTAACCACCTTTCTTTTATCAGCTATGTCTTCTTTTTGTTGAAATGAACAGGCGCATCCTGGTCCCAGTCCCATATATTTCATCAACTTTGTCATTTAAAGTAGAAAACCAGGCAACTCTTAATCCTCCCAAGAAACCTGAAAATCAAAATTATGCATGTTGGAAAACAGGAAAAGCCTTCTAGCAGGGTTGTTTTGTAAATACTGAAGTAGTCTTCACATAGAAATTACAGGCTATTTAGTGGATATCCTTAATAACAGGAAAGATAGGAGTAATACCAGGAGCAACAGAACTATGCTGCATCCTACTTCTGAGCAGAACAATGGACTAGGTCATGTCTTGTATCCTTCCCAATTTATTTTTCTGATTCAGTAATGCTACCACAGAATCACAGAATCACTAGGTTGGAAAAGACCCACAGGATCATTGAATTAAACCATTCCTATCAAACACAAAACCACGTCCCTCAGCACCTCATCCACCCTCAGCACCTTCCCCACTCCAGGGAAGGTGACTCAACCACTTCCCTGGGCAGCCTGTTCCAATGCCCAATGTCCCTTTCTGAGAATTTTTTGTGGTTGTTGATGTCCAGCCTGAACCTCCCCTGGCACAGCTTGAGGCCATTCCCTCTTGTCCTGTCCCCTGTCACTTGGGAGAAGAGGCCACCTCCCTCCTCTCTACAACTTCCTTTCAGGTAGTTATAGAGAGCAATGAGGTCTCCCCTCAGCCTCCTCTTCTCCAAGCTAAATAACCCCAGTTCTCTCAGTCATTCCTCATAAGGCCTGTTCTCCAGCCCCTTCACCAGCTTCATTGCTCTTCTCTGGACTCACTCCAGAGTCTAAACATCCTTCTTGTGGTGAGGGGCCCAGAACTGAACACAGAATTCAGTGCGGAGTACAGAGGGAGAATAACGTCCCTGGAGCTGTTGGTCACACCATTTGTGATCCAAGCCAAGATGCCATTGGCCTTCTTGGCCACCTGGGCACACTGCTGGCTCATGTTCAGTCGCTGTCAACCAATACGCCCTGGTCCTTCTCCTCCAGGCAGCTTTCTAGACGGACTTTTCCTAGTCTGTAGCTGCACAGGGTTGTTATGCCCCAAGTGCAGGATCCGGCACTCAGCCTTTGTCCAGCCTCTTCAGGTCCCTTTGCAGAGCCTCCCTACCCTCCAGCAGATTAACACTTCCACCCATATTAGTGTCACCCGCAAACATGCTAAAGGTGCACTCAACGACTTCATCCAGGTCATTGAAGAAGACATTGAACAGGGCTGGACACAGCACTGAGCTCCGGGAACACCACTTGTAGCTGGCCTCCAGCTGGAGTCAACTTCATTTGCCATCACTCTCTGGACACGGCCATCTCCCATACCATTTATCTTCCAGTGCATTTGACAACTACACCTCCTTCTTACAAGCCATATCCAAGTATTTGTTCCTTTTATATCTCTTCCTGGCATTGCAATATCACATCTAGTGGCTACCTGTTGTTAGTTGTTACACAAACCTGAGATGACTAATTTAAAGAATTTCTCCAAAAATTTCTAAATATCATAGATATATTAATTCAAGCTTTTGAACAACCCAAAATGTTTTTCGAGTTCACGCAGAATGAAAGACAGGCTACAAAGTTCCAAATTATCAGATGCAAGTTGGCAACTCAAATCATAATTCATAGCTAGCTGTGTATGTGGTCACAGACACTGTAACAGAAATTGAGTGACTCAGCCTCTCTCTGTGGGGATATATCCAGAAATCTCTGCACAATTCTGGGTACTTCAACACCAAAGACCAACAGAATTGTGTGAATGTGGGGAAAAAAAAGCCATATAAATGACTGAACAGCTGGAGGGCTTTTTTATGAGGAAAGATTAAAAGAATGATGTTCAACTGCCTGCACAATGTCCAAGAGACATATGTTAACCACTTCAAGTGTCTGACAAGAGTAAACACCAATGACAGGAATAAATAACCAGGTTGGAATAAGAAAGTGTAACTAAAAATACAGGAAATGAATATACTAGGGGAAATTCTTAACAATGAACTTTGTTAACTAGAGATAAGTATCTGAAGAAAAGCAGCGGGAGTCTTATTATTCCTAGTAATTTTGAAAGCAAAGTCAACAAATCACTGAAAAAAAAGTTAGGTATCTAACTGGGGCTGGCCAGCAAGAGAGTTTGTCAGCTGTTACTATTTGATAATTCCTTCCTTTATGATACTTATAAGTCAAAATGCAAAAGACAAATGATGACTCATTCAACTGAATTAGTCACTTGCATCACTTGACCTTCCTTGTCTAAAATGTTAAAGTAAACATCATACTACCCTTACACATACTTTACTCATAAATACTTCCTGAAGATGTTTTCTGTCAGATCATTTTAAAATTAACAAAACCCGAGAGCACTGCACATTTAAAACACAGCAACAACAAAACCACAAAAGATATTGTTCTTAAACAATTTATAGGAAGCAAAGTTGGAATTTCTAACAGAAAACCACTACCTTCAGTTTTGTCATCCTTATGTGTCTCTAATGAAAGTATAAATCACAGCAGTTGTAATCCAGAATCCATAGATTCCCACTGTAGCTTCAGAAGAAGTTAATTCGTACTTCTCCTTTGCTGCTCGGCCTTCCTGTTATAATAAGAAAAGTTTGTTCATTGAAAAAAGCTGCAATTCCCATTTATTTACAGAGGAGGAACTTGATATTCCCTCCACTCTTGCACAAAGCAATATCATTATTTCCTAAGTCTCTCTTAATCCTACTTCTGTGTTTTAGAGATGGATTAGAAGATTCAGAAGATAAAAATGTACTCAAGGTGAACTCTAGGGAAAGTTCCCCTCAAAAAACATAGTCTATGCATGTATCTGTTTTGGAAATAATTAGATTCAAGCTCAGACATATAAAGGACAAAGGGGTGTTAACTTTAATGCCAGTCAATGAGCTAATCAAGGATGCCGGAAAGGAGTTGATATCAAGATCTGGGTTATTTGAGAGAAAAGCCCAGGAGTAAACCAGTGCCTCTGCTGCTGGGAAGCCAGGGTCCACAGCTGAAGGATGGTGCAAGCCAAATGAATTTTGCTGACAAGACAATATGGCCTAGAGAAGATATTCACAGCTTTGTCGAAGGATTACTTGCACTAAAATACAAAATGCTCATAAGAGTATCTAACATAGAAAGGGAAACCTTTCTTTCCTAAAAACACCTTCAATGTATGTTGAGAATTATTGCCTTAATTTGGTCACCAAGATTACAGCTCCCAATAGTCACAATTCAAAGCATTTCTAAAAAGTAAGAAGTTGCTTTCCCAAATTGAAATATTTTGCCTTTTCACAGTTTTCCTTTTTTTTTAGCTATTTTTCCATAATTTTCTACTTTTTTTATCCATGCCATCCCTGAAGGAAGACATCTAAAAAGTGAAAGAAGGATAAGAGGAAACAAAGAAAAGGAGAAAGAAAAAGAAAGATGTAAAGGAGGAAAAAAAAACCACAGGGAGAGGGGAGAAGGAAAATGGATGACTGAAAATATGTTTTAAACTCTCAGAAAAAGAAAAATTTTGGACATTTCTCAGCAGGATAAGGCAAGGGTCTTTAGTATTAATAGATGCATCCCATCCCCTGGTGAAACTACTTGCAGCCACTTACCAAGGCTCCAGCAGAGCCATTAGTCAGCAAAGAAGCAACAGGTAGAAATCCAGGACAGTGAGTGAGAATCCATCCTGCCTAGTTGGCATCACCCACGCGACCTGCTGGCTCTGGTTGCTTGCAAGTTTCAAAACCACATCCTTAAAGGCAGTTGTACACTTAATATGAGTCAGTGGAAAAGAAGCACCTACGTAGTAGTTAGTCACCTAAACAACTTTGCAGATTAAGATCTTATTTCAGCAAAGGGCACTACAAGGCATTTTTTGTCAAGGAAATTGGAATTCACCACTATACCTGTGACAGAATTTGCCATAGAAGATGCCTAGCCCAGCAGCCTTATTTGAAAATGACTACGTCTACAGCAGCAGTTACTTTTCTGAGAAAATGTGCACATTTACTCTTGGCTGCAGGGAAACATTTGCAAGAACCCTGAAATATGGAAAGACTTTTGCTGCATCATGTGTTTTCATAACAGAAAGTTTGTCCACAAACATGGACTTCCAAAAAAAAAAAAAGTGTGACTCAAGGAAAACAGCATCCATGGCAGAACAGAGAGTGAGCTAACAACCCTTTGAACCCAATACAGCCTCATGAACCCAAAACAGCCCCCAAGAAGGTCTGTCTGCCAGCAGAGCCAGCAGTGGCGTCAGCCAAAGAAGTTAGCCACAAATCCAGAGACGGCTGCTGGAAAAACACATTCCAGGTCCTACACACTGCTGCCAAGTCCACCTCATGATTATAGCCACGGACTCTGGAGAACCCAAAGGAGGAAGGTGAAGAGGAATAGGATCAACATTGTCTAAATCAGGAAGAGTCACTGCCAAGGCAGCACTGAAATTAACAGTAAATCCTAGTTTACTTTATTCTTGCACTATTTTAATGCAGATTCTAGCTAGAGTCTTTCAAATTTAAAAGACATCTTGTCATCTTTTGGCAGCAAACCCAGCTTTATTAGTGCATATGATAATGACCTTACATTATATTCCCTTGTGCCCCAAGGATTTCAAAGGATTTTACAAGTTTAAGCTGATAAATGGCCAACATACACAGAGACTTCTTTATCCACCACTGAAATGTGCTGAGTCTCTAGGACAACCTGTTACGAATGACTAGCAAAGCACAGAAATTTTCTGCAGTATTTTTGGTTAGGATGTGATGAATGCTTTACGCTACTGAATCTGAACAAGAAGGTAGAACATTACAATGTCAGCAGAAACTCAGTTGTATGCGACACATTCACTCATCCTCCTTCAGCTCTACATCTATTCTTAAACTTTGTTTTCCAAAGCCTCCTTCAGTAATGTACTCAGCTACGACGGTTGGATTCTTCTTCCCTTTCAACTTGTGCCTCTACTTCTTCAATGGTTACTCCTTCACACAGGTGTCCCACCACAGACTCTGCTTCTTCTGCGAAGAACATCAATAGAATGTCAACACCAATAAAATTCTGGGTGAAGTCTTGCAGATCTCTTCCTTTTCAGTTATTTACTGCATAGCAACCATATGTAACATACGATGCTTTCTTTCCTAAGCACTGATGGGTTTTAACTCCTCCACAGGGAAAAAAAAGTTTCAATAGCAGTACAAAGTTTTCAGGATCAGTAGCTACCTGTCCACTGCAGGAGAATTACCCATAGTTACTTAGTTGCTTAGTTTCCCTAATTCCACCATAAAATTATTATTTTCACACTGAAATATTTCTTAAGCCACCTGGTTCTCATGGACTTCCCAAAATCAGGAGAAAACCAAACTACTTAATCCTTTAAAAAAAATCCTTACATATCTAATTACATATCTAAGCAGATTTGTGCAAGTGCCTACAGAGATTGAGGGGTTTTAAAGTGCAACAAACCATATGAAAATGTTTTCAGACACAAAACTATACTGAATTCATGCAGTACTGTCAGTGGCTATCAGCAGAATCTCAGATATTCTGAACAAGGACACTTTCAAATTTTAATTCCAAGACAGAATTCCCTTCTTTTCAAGGGAAGCTAGGGAAAAAAAAAAGCTTTCTAATTCCAATTGCTTTCAACTTTGTCTTTTTCCTATCTACCTCATTATTTTGTTTTGTAACAGGGCTTATTCTTATAGCTGTCACCCATGCTGCATGCAATTCTGGTCCCTCTAGAGTCACCATGGACTCATCTCAGAATAATCAGCATAAGAATGTCAAAATCAGACTTTTTTATTTTAAGCTTTTGAAAACACACAGTGTCTTCTAAATGCAAAATATTCCTGGTCCCATGTGAATAATAAATATTAACTGCTAGTTTGATTCTGAAACTTTCATCTCAGTGCTTGGCAGACAATCCCATCCGTTTCACTACACCTGAATGTGTCAGTGTGCGTCTGAGAACAGATGGAGGCCTTTGTTTAGTTAATGAACTATCACTTTACAAGTACCAGGTAGGGAATCTGTTACACTCTAGTACAAGCGATAAAAACATGATAAAATTGACTCAATTTGCCATCAGAATAGTCTATAAATCAGGTACATACTAGCCTTGAGAAACTACTTTCAGAACCTCACATACCTTAGGAGACTTGTAATAGAAATATCTACTATAGCATTTAATTACATCACTACACATCTAGTAAAAGTAAACGGGTGTAATAGAAGTGAGTCTGAGAGCCTCAAGCCAAGTTGAATTTCAGTGATTATATTTTCCTCACAAGAGTTTTCATATTCAAAAAGTCAGGAGGATGTGCTGGAACTGGATCACATAATTTAACTTCACGGGTCTTTAAATCACAACCAGTCGCTCCCATGCTGGGCCCACCAGCTTGTGCTTGGATAAGGCATCTGTGCCCGGCTCTGGTGAGTCCAGCACACAAATCTAGTGCCGAAGGTCTGATTTGATTTGAAGATGTCCAGAGATGGAGACACTAATGTTTCCCAGAGTGGTATTTTCCAGGGGCTAATCTTTTCCCTGTTAAAAACTCATGTCTTATTTCCAATATGACTTTTTTCTGGTTTCAGTTTCAGGCTATTGGTTTTCATTATTCCTTGGAAAAATAAATTTCTTTAAAATCATACACATAGATATCCAGCCGTGACATTCCTATTCTGTCTTCTCTGTGCTCCTGAAGAACTGAACAGATGGTAAAGGCAGACTACCTCATGTGCTGAAAAGGGGAAAGCCCAGACAGAGAAAAGTTTGTGATACAAATACATATATACATATATATATATATATATATATATATATTTACATACACACACACACACACACATATATATATATGGGGGGAGGATTAAGAAGACAACATCCACAAAGACAGGCAGAATGTTGAGACTTCTCACAAGCAGATCCTTGCTGGAGTGCTGCCTCCACAGAGAACTGCCTTACCCACAGCAGCTAGTGGTGAAAATACTTTTCCTTCTCCATTTATTCTTAATAGGGGATCTCAGTTTATGCCTTGGTTTGCCACATTTCAAAGAGAAACATACAACACCAATCTCTTCCAGTGCCTTTTTGTTGGGCTGCTACTCTCAGCTGAGGTGGCTGCAGAAAATCACAGCAACATTTTAATGAGGAATTCAGAGAAGTTAAAAGACCTTTCCATTGGTGTTTAAATTTCACACAAACAGCAGGCTGCAGCTGTAGCCTTTGCTGCCTATGGATAAACGTATTATTTCAGAACATGGCCAAGACCTCCTTGTAGGAGGTCCTGCAGGAGTGGAGCCAACAAGTGATTATGAAAGTCAGCCTAAAGAACATTTGACACTGTTTTCTGCCTACGCTTAACAAGCACCTCGTAGTTTGGGCTGTAGTTTGCACGATTTTGGCTTTTAGAAAATATGAAACACCTTAGTAGATGGATTTTAACTCAAGGAGATTCCATCTGAGGCACTGAACCCACCCAGTTTTACTACTTATACTTTCAAAAGGTTGGGAAAAACTTCAAAGTTGCATCTGAAGAATTCATGAACTTATCCTAAAAAAATACCTGGAACTCTGGCATCCATGCACTTTTTAAAAAATAAACACACACAAAAAATCTACTCAAAATATACTTCTAATAAATCTCACCAGCCTTATTTTCTTAAGCAAAAACCAACAAATTTTATTCATTATCTTGTATTTATTTTTGTTTGAATAAACTAACCTTTATTTACTGCATCCTGAGTTATCATTCTGTATGTCACACAGCCCTAGCCTGCCTTGTAATTGAACCACTGGGATGGGAGAACCGCCCAACAAATGAGAATATTTGAGTCAAATAAAAACAAAGAACAGGAGTTGCTGACTGGGCAGAGTTCACTTCACAAAGGTAAAGAGAATGACATCCCCCATTTGGGAAGAAAAGCTGGGACCACTGTTGAGAACACATTTCTGACCATAATGGGAAGCTAATAGAAAAAGTTACAGATAAGTGTCTTATACCGTTTGAGATTTTAATTTTGGGTAAAATATTGTAAACAGCCCTAAAAGAAAGGACGAGAGCCCATAGCTCATCTCCTCCAAGATGTGCTAACTTACTTGGATATAAAGTCATCTCTTCAGCTCTGTGAAACCTGCATCCATTTCTACACAGTAGCCCAGCTTCAAAAGGAAGATTGGAAGCTGCCCCTTATTACTATAAACTGGTGAGTACTCTTCCCCTTCAGTTATCTTCTGAGAGAAGAACTTATGCAGGTTTCCCATTCCATAACAGTGAATAACACTGTATTTGTAAAGTGGTGTTGACTGCTGGGTTTTTTTTTTTTTTTTCCTGAACTCGCTGGTGTTGGTTTGTGCTGGATCTGGCTTAAACACACTTTTTGGGTTGGATGATTCTAAAGGGTTCACTGGAGGAGCACCGGCTAGTGCAAGCATCCTCAAGTGATGGAGGTGTTGTATCCTGATAAAAAAAAATAGGAAGTATAGAAAATCTAAAGGTTTCACTTAAAAATTTTGACCACTGCACTGAAAGAAATGTGATGATGTGCTAGTCTTCTCAGCTGCTTTTAGATAATATTGCAGTTGCTCACCAACATGTGTTTTCTGCAGCATTACCTGATGTTGACCACTTTAGATCAGAGGGACTACGGGTGCCAATGCATCAGAGGAATAGGAGCGAACTCAAAGCCCTTTACAATATCCTGACTCGGCACCTCAGAAAAAAGGCATTTATCCAGGAGAGGCAATCAATGGAAATACAGGGGCAAGGGGCAAAAGGGAGGGAGTAACCAGGGGAAGGTAGCAGAAAGTCAGAAAAAAAAGAGGCAAATCAGCATAAATGACAAACAGATCGTAACAAGTTTCCATGCAAGCTTGAAGCTATGAATGAGAAAAGAAATTAGAAAATTCCTTTAAGGTCATTATGGAAGCAGGAGCCTGGATAAGCAATCCAATGCCTGACAGGAAGGGCTAGAGTCCTGCAGACCTTTGGCATTTGATTGGGAATGGAGCAGCTTGACTCTATCCAAGAAGGAGCTCTGGTGGATAGTATTTAACACAGGGTCCTGTAGGATTACTAGCCCTCATTTAAGAGGTTTGAGCCTGGCAGCAGTCACCTAGGGACTCAAAAACTCCAAGGACATGCACAAGGGAGCAGCACTGCTGGAAAGCCAGTAACTAACGAGAACTCCAGACCAAGAAAATTCAGCAAGCCAGATGATGATGTGAGGAAAGAGCTCAGCCTCACCCACATGTAAATAAAACATGACAATTTGATAGTCCAGTCAGCTCTCCAGCGTTCCAACACTTCTTGTCCTCTGGTACCTGGCATCAGATAATACATCTAATTCAAGATATTAAGGTGGAGAACAATTTCAGTTGGCATTCATTGCTGTGTTTCTAAAATATATGCATTGTTAAACCAACAGTGTAGATTTTCAACAAAGTCGCTGTGCTACTCAACCTGGAAAATTAATTACTGTAAAACCACTTTCAAGAAGCAGGTAGTGATCCCCACCATCATACTGCAAAGCCTGATGTTTTCAGGGCCTGTCTTAGTCTTCGTGTGCTCAGTGCTGGAAAAGTTGCTCCAAAGTTATTCAGGTTAACTGAGGAAAAGACTAGCTCCAGTTTTAAATCCTCATTCCAGAACTGATATATAAGATTCAGCAATTGGTGATCGAGTTGTTTGAATTTTCACCCTTCTGCTCTGCTTGCCTTGGATGTGTTGCTAAACACATTACAGTTGAAAATAAACCAAACCAACTGTGAGGCTGCGGTAGTGAAATTAAAAGCAACTGAGTATATGTTCCAAAGTAAGGTAAATAATATATGAAGCAAGTTAGATCAATTGTGTTTGATGATTCTCAGTTGGGGTGCTAGGACCATTACTTATTACACCATTTACAACTAGCTGCCAGCTCACTTCGTTCTCTCTTTTATTTACTTTTCCACCTCATGTGGGATATCATGGTATGCAGTGTTTTCAAGTTTAGAAAAGGGGGTGAAAGTGTGGTGGTTTTTTTCTTAAAATGTTCTTTTTTGTTCATGTACGTAATGCCTAAAGCAGGGCTGCAATGGAAATTATGGTTAAAATATTTTCTAGATAAAAAGGTCAGCTTAAGTAAGAAAGAAGAAGGATGATCTCATGTTTCTGTCAGTTCAGATACAAGCAAAACCTAGCACCAATAAGTTATGTCATCTGTTAAATTCACATAAGCAGAATGCCTCTGTACATTTTGCATTGTTATGACAAAGCTGTATAGAACAGGGGTAAAGACTCCATATGAAATAGCTATCTTGTATCTATTCTTATCTTTAAATAAATCAGCTGAGAATTAACGCTGGCATGGTTTTCTGTTCTGTCTGCAGAGCCCTGAGCTGTGCCACATTAAACAACACAGTAAGCATAAATTAATATTTGGCAAGAATGACTGAGTTATACCTTAGTATGTTACACATTGAGATGCTGTCCATCCTGACCTTGGCTCTAGCTTCATATTTTGCACACCATTACTGTCATAGTAACAGACAGAGCCAACAATAATTTGCTCATACAATTTACAATACATTGTCTCCCAGCCACACTGAGGGCTCTTTAACCGTCAGCAGATGTGTTGCTTGTTTAAGCTGTATTTGAATAAAGCAGAATCTGTTCAGCTTTAAAGTCCCTGTGGCTGCTTGGCTGTGTCTTGAGCTTAGTGTACAGCTAACTTGGTGTCCATACCACTGCAACTAATCACAGCAAGGCTGAGGAGTTTCAGAAGTTTTAGCCCACAACCTGCTGTCTTCAGTTTCACATGTTTCTTCCATTCCCAGCACCTGAGTTTTAGAAGTCTACCCTCAGAGAGGTTAAACAGAAACTAATGTTGTAGCTGCTCCATGATGTTCAGCCCTTTAAATTGTTTCTACTGTTAAAAACTTCTTTCACATAATCCTACCAACTTTAGAGATCACTTTTTAAATGTTCAATATTTGTGCTTCATTATCAAGTCCCAAAAGCTTACACAAATATATTTGTATTAACATTCCTAAAAAGAAACTAACATAAGAAAGCTAAAACACCATAACCATTGTCTCGCAAGAAAGATAGAAAGGCTGTGGTGTTCATTATGGTGTATGTAAGGACCTACCTTTGGAAGCAAAGGCATTAAGAAAGAGGAGACTGGAGAGAAAAAGATGCGACTCCTTAGTTCCAGGTTTTACTTCCTGTTAGCAGCAACACAAATGTATCCAACACGGTGCAATAAAGAACACAGCTATCATTACATTTTTT
Source organism: Coccyzus lansbergi (assembly GCA_033558105.1). Taxonomy (NCBI): domain Eukaryota; kingdom Metazoa; phylum Chordata; class Aves; order Cuculiformes; family Coccyzidae; genus Coccyzus; species Coccyzus lansbergi. The sequence continues at coordinate 88,036 of JAUMJK010000909.1, forward strand.
CTGAGTATAAAGCCATCCTGACCTGGCAAAAACTCCAGGCTAGGAACAACAAATAACTAAACCAGTTTTCTATGAACTCAAATTTATTTGAGAAGAAAAACTGTCTGGCTTGAGCAATCACTAGGCTGAGTTACAGTTACCAGTTTTAACAGGCGCAGTAGGCAAAGAATTGCCTTCCCAGAAAATTCCCTAAACAACTTTTGCTTTGTATTATGAGTATGAAGGAAAAAGAAACAGCTCAGAATGTTGCAATATATTTTATATTTTTACTAATTTTTGCTCTTTTACTTTTCAGAGTAAGACCAGATAGTGAGGAACAAGGCAAGTCTGAAACAACTGGGGTTGACTTACGCAGCCTGTATTTTCCTCTAACAACTCTCCCCTTCTTCTGTCAGTAGCTCTTGGCAGGTTTTACCCAGTGTACAGCCTTGTCTTTTTAGCACTTTCATTCTGTCACTTATTTACCTTTCTAGTATACATAATATCCCTCCCTGCCTACTAAACCTACCATGATAGCACAATATAGAACGTGGTGATTATTGCATATTGCCTACTTTGCCTGTTGCCTCTTTTGATGATGAGTCTACACAGACCAAAGGTTTTGCTCTTATGGCTGACATAGCAAGCCTGCAAGGGAATCATATAGCTGTGGAGGAGTGCTCTTACACTTACTAGAAAAGGTATTTAAGTTTGGAGTCTTCCCTTCTTACTGCTTCCACAGGAGATAGTATTTTTCTAAGCTGATCCCCAGCTGCTTTATTGGCCTCTTGAGTCTATTACCAGGTAATACATAACCCCAAACAGCCTTAAATTTGCTGAAAGTTCCTCCAAGGATCTGGATGCAGGAACACTTCCTCCCCTGGGTGTCCTTTTTGCCCTTTGGACATAGTAGACCATCCGGACTTCATATTTCATTTCTTTCTCTCTGCTTCCCTCTCTGCAGTCCTGATGCATGTCAGGCCTCCTGGCTCTGCAAAATCCAGGTGAATTTACTGTAAAGCTAGATGTTGGTCTGATTACTGCAGACTGGCTATTTAATCCTTCTGCTGTTTCTCTTTGAATTACCACAATGCCTGAACTGTTGAGCACTGGCAGTGCTTTTCTGGGACCTTTTGTTCTTAAATAATAATACCCATTTTAGTTGTGATGATTATGAAATGAAGGACTTTATCCCTTTTCCTAAGCTAGTTTTGTTTAGCTTTAATGTGCCTCCAAATTTTCTGAGCTTCAGAGTAGTAATTGTCATCAGAATAGATAATTTTGTACTTATACGGGTCATCATTCCAGCTGCCTGTAAAAAGTTATTGCTAAGTTTGATAATTCTAGAAACAGAAAACTATATAGCTTAGCTGGATCTGGGGATTTTTGTGCTTCTGCCCTATAAAATCTTTATATAACACTATCAAAATGCAAGGATTGTGCAAGTGACAAGGCAACATCCCCACATTTTTGTTATTTTCTACATTTTAAGAATGGCCATACTTGCCATTTCTTCTCCTTAAAGCATTTTCTAAATCACCACATCTTGCTCTTCGGAGCCTGTTCTGTTTCACTAAGAAAAATGAGATGTGTGTTCCCTGTGAAAGGTTAATCAATAAAATCTTTACATTCTCTTCTCATCTGGTCAGCTTCATGTTAATTTCAGTCCTAGTCAACTCACTCAGAGAGGCAACTTAATCTTTCTGAAGATTTCCTCCTTCATTTCCCCATTCTTTTACTTTTTGTTGCTAACCCCTTCGACTGTATTATCCAAATTTCTGATAGCCAGTGCTTTGCCAGAAAGCCCAGCCACTTCAAGTGATGTTATCTGGTGAAAATACCAGTTTTAGAGAGTAAATGGTTTCCCTCAAGAATGTGGAAGAAAACTTTGAAAATATGTCATAATATCCAGTAAAGACTGAAAAAAATAGCATAGCAATATCCCCAAATATGTACTCTTTCTAAAATTCTCCTTTTCTTCTCAAGCTTTTGGTTTCTGGGGCCTGATTCATGGTTTTGGAATGCCTGAGACAAGCAGCACTATTTGTTACCAGAAGTATAACAAATTTACTTTTTGGCCAGCTGAGTACCTCAGGAGGGTTCTGGACAAGAGTCATCCTGCATCGCACTGCTTGAGACAGCACTTGCCCTAGCAGTTTACCAAATACCACACTCTGTTTCCTCTTCCTTTCTGACATGAGACTTCCACAGTTTCTCTAGTTCTTTCACATCTACTTCTTCAGCATCTAAGTGTCAAAGTGGATAAAGTGAGGCAGGCAGCCCTTATTTTAAATATATATTCTGCAATACCACAGTTACATTTACACATGCAGCTCTTGAGCACTGGTGCTCGATTAAGCAGCCCCTATCATTCATCCTCTCTTTATTTTTTCAGACGTATCTGCCACATTGTAGTGAATAGGAATTGATACAGAGCATAGAACTACAGCAAGATAGTATGTTTGGTTTCATTTGTAGTATTAGTGTACTAAAAATATATACACTTTTCTCAGTCCTGGCACTGTAATATATTAAGAGTAAGATTTAATTACGTTCATTAGAAACAATGAAACAGTTAAACATTTTAAAATTAATCTTCTTTCTATCGTTGCCTAAAAATTACTTTGTAGGCAGCAAACTCAAGTATGTTGTAGAGTTTTTGAATAAAGATTACTCTTGACAGACCTGAAAGGTAGAGTTCTGGGTTCTTAAACATTCAAAACAGTGCACACTAGAAAGCATGAAAAGGTGTCTTGGATAAGACTATATGTAATATTTTTAAATACATCCTGAGACGAACTAGGAATGTTTTCAGAGATTTGCAAGATAGGTCAGGTTGGTTTATCCTGAAAAATTCAGCTGAGTCTACAATTCTAGGTAATATGAAGAAAGGTTCAACTGCTTCTTCCACCGTGAAGAGCTTGGAGCCTCCAAATGGAGCTAGGAAGAGTCACATTTGGAACAAAGAGAAGGAGGTGGTGGTGGTTTGTAAACCTGTGCAGCTCCTTGACAACGGGTGCTACAGGTAAGGCGCACACACATCAACACAAGGGAAAGTACAATACATACTTACTGAAGACTACAAAACACACAAACTACAACAAATCCAGGAAATCTCCTGTACTGGTAGGATAGTTGGAAATGGGGGAGTACAGAGGGTGTCAGGGCAGCACCAAAACATGCTTGTGCTGTTCCTGCTCATTCCTAGGATATCCTCACAGCCATATTTTAAAAATTAGCAGCCTTGCATGTTAAACAACAAATACATAACATAATCTTTTTCTGTTCCCAGTTGACCGAAAGTAATGTAAAATATTTTTTTAAACAGCTGGATTAAAATACTATGCATTAGTTATTATGCTGTTAGCAGCTGCACTATCTACTGCAAGTTTGGCTTTTCCAAATTATTAGAGCTATATATAACAAAATCATGCTCTGTTTACTTTTCTATCTAATAACTTTAATTGCCACTTTAAGTAGAATTGATTTAGGTTCCAAACCAAATAACAATGGATCTTGAAGCTGTATCTATTACCACTTTGATTATGTGCTATATGGAACAAGTTCTAAATATTACGGAGAATAAAAGCTTTACTGGCTAAACAAAAGGCTAGATACAGGTAGCACTTCTTTTCAAACACAAACTAGACCTCACTCTTATTGTGACCTTGAGCAAGCTACTTGATCTTCTTGTGCTTTGTCAAGATGATTATTAAAAATTGGACTTGTCTGACTAACAGATGTTACAGTACATCAGCATTGAGAATACCAGAATAAATACATTACTGAAAACAATCAAGATAATAAAACAATGTGGGATCAAATTTCTTTCATTCCCTGTGATTTGCATCTTCATAATTCTAGCTGTGCTCACTGACAAGAGCATTTAAAGTATGAGATCACTTGTTTTCCTACAAATTAAGTCCCAATACTTGACAATCATCCTGCTTTAGAGGTCAAGGAAGGTTGAAGTCCTTCCCTTCTTGCATAGATCCTGTGTGTCACTCAGTTACCCTTCTATAAAGAAAGTCAGTCTAGTGCTGCCTTCATCAGTGTCTACTCCAAGCAGTGGCCGAAGCTATCCGCACCCCTTAACAGCAACATTTACTGAGTGCAAAAGATCCAGAGCAAAAGGTGGGGTTTCATCTTCAATCACTGTTATTCATGCAAGTAAAAGTGTTCAAAAGGGTAAAAGGCAAATGGAAAGCCAAACCAGTTCTGTGTCCTTGGAAGCATTAGGACAGGAAGGGACAGTTTTCAAATCGTAATAAAGACAATTCAGAAATTAAAACTTTTCCAACAGTAAAAACAGGCAGAGAAGACTTCAAAACCAGATGGCCTTAATAGGTCCCTCAGAGTGGGACAACATCTGGAAGTACTGAGAGAGTGACAGTTACCTGCTTTGGGGCACAGTGACACAGAGAGCAAATGCTTTGCCCATTCTTTTCTTCTGCCAAGATTCACAGCTCTTTCTTGCCTTTCTGAGAATTATCTTCTTTCAAAGCTGAGCACTAACTCCTACGTCCTGTGTTAGCATAAGCGGTTTTGTCTAAACCATTTCCAATACCATAATCACACTGCAGCACTTTATGTTCTGGGATTTATTGTATCTTCAAAGCATTGATGAGCTTTTTCCTAGGGAGGTTAATAATACAAGTGTTTAAACATGGGTTGGATATGGAGAGTTTTGAGGGTTTGAGTTTTTTTTTTTTTTTACTTTCCTTGTCAAATGGTTAATAGCAAAACGTTCAATAAAAATTATAACTCTCAGTTAAGGTCACTATATATGAACTTGTGTCTTCCTAAGGATATCGTCCAGGTTGTTTAACAATTAGGCTTTGAAAAATAAGTTCAGGTAAAATAAGGATAAATCGATGTGGCTCTGGTGTCTCAGACTAATTTTAGAAGGTCACACAACAACAGCAACAATACATTTATTTGCCTTTTAAATATATAGCCTCTTGTCATATTACATAAGTAACCTATTTCATATCAAATGGAAACTGAAGAGATTTTGGTGAGGAAACAGCAGGAGTTCCTTGGGACATGTAAGCTGCCATGGTTCTAGTGGGATCCATTCTTCCTGTGAATTCATACAGACTGGAACTAGCTGCAGAGCTGGGAAGGGAAGACGAAAGGGTAATTATAAAGCACCTATGAGCAACATTGTTCAAATTACTCTTCCAGTCTGAATCTGCTGTGAACCCTAATGAGGTTTTCCAAAGAAAGTGGGAAATCATTTCTTTTCCATTCATACTGAAAAATCTTCAGCCATTCCAAACTTGGCTCTTGCTGCAAGGTCCTGAGTTTCTCTCTCTGTTCTTATCTGATTCTTAGAGACACTAAAATCCTAACAATGCCAAATCCTTGATAGATGTCTTCACAAGACAGATTCTGGCACATACCATTGTCAAGGTTGTCTGGTCTCTTATTCATTTCTATGCAGTGAATGAAATACTACCATGTAAAGAATCTGATCCACAAAGCATTTTTCCACTTTTAGGTTAAAAGAACCTTACAATCAAACTCTGCTGTATGTCAACATCACACAGGCAGTTGTCATTACAACCAGCCCTGTCCAGTTTTACTACAACAATCAGAGCTTGATATGAAACCTGAAGACATGCCTCTTGAGAAAAACAAAAATAGAACAGCCAAAAAAGACTTAGGTTTCCCAAAGCTGTAATTGTAGAATAATGCTAGTCAGGAGGTTTGTAATGAATCTTATGCATAATTAATCAGCTCTCTTTGTGACGAAACAATATTTCAGATTGTAGCAGTGACAACGCTGACTGGAGGAAGAGTTGTTTTTCTTGAGGCTTTTTCTTGAGACAAGAGGCCAAAACCCATAAGGACCATCCCTACAGGTACTGCCACCTTGCTATATATGGAGCTACAATATACAATTCTTTCCTGTACAGAGAAGTCCTAACTTAAATTTAATTTTTTAGCCCCTAAGAGCTCTGCTAGAAGGCAGTTTTCATCAAATGGCAGGATCTCTCCTCAGTGATGTCCTCCTTCCTCTGGCCAAACTTGGCCCATAGGTCTGCAGGACCTAGGCTGGAGAACACTTGACATTGATGAGGGCTGGGCACTAGTCCTAAAATGAAAAGGACAAAATAACCATAATCTTGTTGTTCCAATAGTTACGGATGCTTTTGTAACTTTCCGCCTAAATATACCTGTATCAGTTTGCAGCCATGTGCCTTCCTTCCAGAGTTAGATAAGACTGAGCAGTTCCCAGTAGGGTTTATTCTCTGTTTCCTCAACCCACAAAATGTATATATAAACTATTCGCATCTCTTGCTGACCTTCATCAGTCAGGCTAAATATCAGGCTTTTTGAGTCTGCCCTCCTAAAACAGGCTTCCTCTTCCATCATTCTCTGCACCTGTTCCAGTTTGGTTTTTTTATGTGGGTTTTTTTTTTTTAACACAGGCAGATAAAAATATGTAAGAAGTCAGAAAAGGTGATATTGGTACCAAAAAGAAAAATTGCTTTTTTATTTAATGCCTCTGCTAGCTGTGCTTCGCCTGAGATTTATATTTATTTTTTTCCCAGCTGTGCCACATCCTTGGCTCAGTCAGAAACCTTTGTCTTTCCCTGCTTTCAGCTGCAGCTTCCTGCTTCACATAAAATTTAAGAGAAGCTATGGCAATGAATTGAAATGTGTTTAATAACTTCTTGTTTCACTTAATTTGGTCACAATGAATATTAAACGTTATTTATAGTGCCATTTTACTTGTTTAGTTTAGAAGAATTCTTTATTCATGGTATTCCAATAACTTAAAAATTATGCCCACAGTTATAAACCAAATGCAGGGTGAAGAGTGAGCATATGTGCCAGGATCTGGGGCTGCAGTTTCAGAAGTTTCAGATTTGCTACTGCCAGCTTCAAAGCCTGACTACAGTTTCAAAAATGTCATCATCTCACTGCAAAAATTAAGGCTATTTTAAGAGGTTCTCCAGCTGTTTATAGGGATTCACATCTCAGCACAGTCAATTCAAGAGGTGAGAGCACACCCGAGGACATCTCTTCACTTCTCAGATGTGCACTGAATTATCCTTCAGTGCAAGTTCAGTATCTTGTACAACTTGAGAATTATTATGGAAATTAGCAATGACCTGAGCACAAAGAGCCACAGCCACACTAACCTAACTCTGCCATGATAGCTGAAACAGAAAGTTCTTTGGTTTTTCCTGTCCCTTGAAAAGGTCATGGAAAAATGACTGATTTGCTGATAGATAATATTTTCCAGCAATTGCTGAATTCCTGTCTCCTCCTATGCTTGATATAGCCAATTAAGCCAATTTCATGGCTGTGAAGCTTCAGTAGATCAGCAAAGCCAGGGATCCAAGGCAGGTGACAGCATGTCATATGATGAAAGTGCTTTCCTGACCAGATCCAGTACCAGATTGCCTAGAATTTGAATACCAGAACAGTGCTAACAGGGAAATGAACTCCTCTCTTGAGTAAGTGAGAAATAGACTCAAGATTTGACAATGAGTGGTTAAGCATAAGTGTTCAGACTCTCTGGGTTGGTGTCTAACAAAGTTATGTGCCTATGCAGTTGTGAGGCAAGAAGTGGGTATACTGGATCACTGCTTGGCCTGTTCCAGAATATTTCTGCTTTTTATCACTCCACGGCAAGGGTTAATGTGATATGGGCTGTAATGAGCTGGCCAGCTCCTGACATGAACAGAATCTGATTGATTATATGCGTAGGACACTAACTCTCTGCAGATGATAATGGTCATCCATGTATCATGCATTCAGCAGTCACCAACATCTTTAATACAGATGTAAACCTTTGTATGGATGCCAGTTAAGCTACAATGAAGAGAGAAAGAATGTCAGAGAACATTCATTTTATTTCAAAGGGTCACTCCCAGCAGTGCAGCATGCCATTTTGCACTGTCATTGTTTCTCAGAAACATAATTACCAGGAATGTACTGTTCCCACTTTCAGAAATAGGGACACAATTAAGCTGAGAATTACTGCATACAGATAATATTCACTGCAGCACAGCTCTCATCTTTTGTGTAACAACCCTTCGTGCTTGTGACAGGACACCAGGGTGGAGATGGTGACCACTATCCCCTACTCGATCAGCTGTGATGAGTTACCCATAAAATTAGTTTCAGTAGGGTTTTTTTCACCTTCTTTTCACAAAATCTATTTTCAGGCATTTAAAAGCACCCCAGAAATTTCCAATGTTATAAATAATCTCAGATGCTCTTGGAATGGATAGGAGACACAAGCAGATATCAAAAAAAGGAAAAAGCAGAAGAATAACTCATGGAGAAATTCCTGCAGTTAATGGGAAAGAGTTTTAAGAGGCATGGGTGGAAAAGAAGATAAAGTGCAAAGGCAACAAGAAATGTCCTACAGCAAGAGAAAGAAAGAATGGTGAAATATCTGCATTTTCTGGTTCTCAGTATGGTGGTATCCCATAAAAATATGCATGACAGACTGGAAAAGCAGGGGAAAGAACAGCAGGGATGCCTGGGATATGCAATGACACAGACATCAGAAACTGACAGGATAAGTAAGTTGAGTTGAAAAGGGAGAGGGGAGACAGATAGTACATGCAAAGGATACGTTTCTTTGCAGCATAGGCTGAGATCAGTATTCCTAAGTGCAAGCCCTACATCCTCCAAAGAGTTCACCTGTTTGGAAAAGTAAGAAAGAAAGCAGTGATTCCTCACCTGACTTGGTTTCCTGATTGAATTCAGTAGGTGCTACTGTAAACAGTTCTGTCAGAACAACGCAGGAGTCAGCAGACAGAGACTGGCATGAAGAACAAGCATTCAAGGAAAGGGGCACAGACACATGCAATTAATTATGCCCTTAACTTGACATTTGCTGTTTCTGCTTCATATCTGAAAGAGGGCTTGTATGCCTGAAAGATTGTCTGTGTTATTTTATCAGATAGCCCAGTAAAAAAACACAACAGAGAAGGCTCATCACTAAGATTCGGAGGAGAAACAGTTCTATTTTGTAACTGAAATAGTCTCTTCCTTAAATAATTAGTTTCAGAAAGTTACCTCTGCATCATGTTGTTCTGTAGACTATAAGCCAAGTTTTGCAGCAATTAGAAATAATTCACAGAAACAGGATTGGTCAGAAAACAAATGACAAAATAGAGTACCCTAAAGGTCAAAGGCCCAAAGCTAAGTATTCTTTGAGGAACATTTCCATCCCCTGCTGTAGAGGGGTGTAACACTCAATCTTGAAGTCATTGGTAGGAGTGGCTGATTGCATCAGGTGCATGAATATGGTCCTCAAAAGGCCCAAGTAGTCCATGACATCAAATTAAATAAATAGGAGGATTGCTTTCTCTTTCACTCTCTGCCTGCTACTTCTTGATTACTTCTTCTTTGGCCCTCCGTCAAATGTGTAAGTTACATACTTTTCATGTCAAAATGTCCAATGGGGCTGATTATCCTTCCAAGACAAACTCACACCACTGATCTGCCATCTCAAATAGCATTCAGGATATTTAGCAGATCTGCATTTGCCTACACGATGTTGAGCCAACACCTTCACAAGAGTTATTTAATACTGGGACAAGTGAGATGTTCTTAGGTATCTATTATATGAAGCAAGAGAAACACATTTGGCACAATTATTTTCATACATACGTCATTCTGACTGATCTGTACATTATGATAATCAATAGTTGTGTCCACGAGTCAAAGTAGCTACCAAATGAGTTTGTTCAGCAGTTCTTACTGTATTAAGACACTGAGAAAACAGAGAAGCAAAAAGACACTTCCGTGTGCTGGAAAAGATCAGTCCAGGACTCCAAAAGGAATTCAAATTCACTTAACACATAAACAATTCACCTCGGTTTACATAGGGAATTACTCTTGCTTGTTCCCATAAAGTAAAAAAAGATGCGAATGGAAAATTATAACTGATGAACCTATCAAAAAACACAAAAACTATCAAGAAACATCAGGTCCAAGCCAGGAACTCAATTTAGCTGGCAAAACACAATTAAGAATGAAAACAGATTTAAAGACTTAGTGGACTTCTCTATTTGTATAGCTAATTCCTGTGTCTGTAAACACCTTGTAAAAACTATTTGGCCTCAAAATTTCACATGTAGTAATCAGCCACAACTAAGTAGCCCTTCTGTCCTGAAGATGTTTTTTCAGGAGACTAAGTTTCAGTATTCCAATTGCTCAGATAAAACATTCAAAGAAATTAATTTCTCTGACTTCTTCTAGAGCAGATTACTGAAAATAATACCAGCTGTTACCTTTCTTTTTAATCTGCTGTGGGAATTTCAGACCTTTGTGTTTCTTTCCCAGGAAAGTGTCCATTCAAACTTGGATTTCTGGCATGGTTTCAGCTGCCTGTAGGTCTGTTCAGACTCTGAGACCCTCCACTCAAGTGAAGCCTTCCTGCAGCCACAGTTACCCAGAAATCAGATGAATGCAGTCATTTGGAACACACGCAGCATTGGTGAACTTCCCTTTTCCTCCTGCTCCAGAATTAATCATATAGAAAGTGATGACATGGAAAGTGACCATGCTGATGAGGATGGTTAAGTGTCGTTACCCAAACTCTGATTCATCTGATTAGATGTAGGTATCTGCATGGAAACTTTTTGTGTAAAGCTAGGTTTTCTAGATAATAGAAAAAAATAGTATTTCTTTGCAAAATCTACCTTGTAGGATAAGCATCTAAAAGAGAGAATTATTCATGCGACCTTATTTGTCTACTTTTCCTGAGCTTGAGTGACTTAGTGAGATGCAGATATCTAGAATAACCTAAAAATAATATGTAGGCATCTTCAGGACTTGGAATCCCAGTCAATGGCAGATGTCCTTGGCACTCACACTGTTATTTTTCAGTGGCAATCCTGCTCTGTCCGTAACAATGGGAAGCAGGATCTGCTGCTACTGAGGTCTTGGACATTACAGTGAGGTGGAAGCTTGCTCCTCTGCTCTGCCACATCTTAGAGCATCTTTCCCATTGCAGAATATTAGAGCATCTCTTTCTGGTAATTTTCAGCACTATATGCTGAAACTGCAAGCCCAAATTCAGTCTCTCAGTACCAGTATGGTATCCTACTGTTACACCCACCCTCACCACCAGAGCTTCTTTGGCTAGACAGAAAGATGTCCACAGCCCAAAAGAGAACTTGGGTAGAATTCAGACACCAGTATCCAGAATGGTAGCATATAGTGACTCTTGCTAGCCCCAAACATGCCTACTTAGTCCCTGAAGCCACATGCCTGAAATCCACAGTTCCCTCTACCCTTCAAACTTCATTTCTGGAAAGCCACTGGGAAGCATCCCAGGATGAACGGCTTGAGCAACTCACCAGCTACCTTAAGCCTGAACCCTCTTCAGATCCACAAATCAAACATTCTGTCTCAATCCATCCTGACATTCAGCGCAGCAAGTTCTCTCAGAAACACTCAAAATGCAGCAGCAGCTGCCATCCTCTTACAAAACAGCTTAGTTTAACCACCATCGTTTCCGCTCCCTCTCTTGCTGCCAGCTGTGGAGACCTACCCTTCTCGTTCACTAGCTTTCCCTCCTTAGAAAGTGAATTTAGCTCACTAAACTGGCAGAAGCCTAACCCAACAAAACAAACAAAACAAATCAAGAAAAAGTGAATAGTTTTCACCACTTTAGTGCGCTAATGGATCAGGCTCATCCCAGAGATGACAGAAGGGAGACAAATGGAGCATGTGCCCTGGAACAGGCCTCCCCCTTTCACCAGCAGCAAGTTCAGGGGCTGACTCAGCTCCCTCATGAAACCTCATCCACAGGAGAGGAGAAAGCCTGTTGGAGAGGCCAGATAGACAAAAAAAAGGACTAGGAGAGATAGAATGAGTTCTTTCCAGTCCAGTCATGGTGCTGGAGGGCCATAGGAAAGCAGAGCAAGGTAAAAGTCTTTTCAGAGGAGTGCTGTGACACCATCTAGCTTCAAGTTTGGTCACCCATAAGCTTAAAAATAGAAGGAAAGGCAGGAAAGGCAAGGGAGGTTGTCAAAACCTATCAATTCCCGGAGAAGGGGTACGGCTGGACTAGTCGTGCCTTTGAAAGGAGAACACCATGGTTGGCTGAGAGTACAAAAAATGATGTGTCCCATAATAAGAAAATTATGGACCAATCACATCAAAGTTTACCACAGCAAATGAGGGCATTAAGGACTGAGCTGAAAGAAAAGCTGATCTAATATGGTAAAACTGGATGACTTGCAACATTTTCTGGTCAGCCTATGCAACGGAGAAACATCAGAGAGCGAGAAGTCTGGGTTGACAATGCTAGTAAATAATTTGTCAAAGAGAAGAACCTGCCCCGTGTTAAAACTATGTATGGATATAATTGACCACATTTCATCTTAGGAAAAAAGAAAAGTTGTGGCCAACTTCAAAGGGAATGGAATAAAAGTATCTCTAATGATTAATGAATTAGCATCGTAGAGTAAACGAGCTATTCTGAATGCTTGCCCAGAGGCAGTCATGGGAAAGTTTCCAAAACTATTGTCATTTTTCCTGGAACTCATTGACTTTAAGGTCTCCACAGCTGCAAGAATTGTGTGAGCATTTCAAGACTGTCAATTTCACCACTGATTTTCTGAAAAATTCTTCCTGAACTGATTTTTATTGGTTTCAGCTGGGGAATCCATTGCACCCAGCCAGGAAATGCCACATGCCTCCTAAGCTACTGCTCTGTTCTTCTTGCACTGATGCTATCAGAGACTCAAATTCACTGCAGGGAGAACACTGGGGGCCAAATTTGCCCTCTGATGTATGCCCACAGCTCCCATAGAGCTAATGCAGATTTTTTTCGCCTTTGATGCCTCTTATAAAATGCAGTTTTAAAAAGCCTGGAAGTATTGCATTAGAACAGGGAGTTCACACTATTGGTGGTCCCCATTGTCATTAACACAGTTAGTGGCATTCCAGTGAAAAACACAGAACAACTCTTTTGTTTGTTTGTTTTATAAGCAGATCTTTCAGGGTGGGATCTGACTTGCTCAAATACTGCCAAAGACAGAACTTCAGCATCTACAACCCATGTACATCAACAGCGATCCACTCTGCCTGTTTTCCAGAACTGCCTAAACTTCTATATGTCTGAATTCATCAAGTGTTTCCCTCCTCTGCCTACAAACTCCCCAGGCAACTACTCCACAGTAACATGTTTAGCAGAGTCAAATGAGCGGAGCTAGAGAGGGTGTTTCACTCCCCTTCCCTTCTCTCTTCCTCTGAGCCACACAGTGCCATTTCTTCTCTTGTGCTAGCTGCGATGCTCACGGGACCCGTGATATGGCAATTTAAGTCACTACACAGCAGAAAAGCAACCACTTCTTTGCTGGTTTTTTTTTCAGCCACTTTAGTGAGCTGAATCAGCTCCCAGTGGGGTCTCAGTCCCACAGGCAGCCCGAAGTAAGTGGCTGCAGTACACAGACATGGAATAGGAGTGGGACCTCTTTGGCACCGTTTTTTTCTCATGGAACTCATTGGTCAATTGCCAGTTGGTGTTGAAAAGCTCCATTTCTGGTGGGGCAAGGAGCTTTTTCCAGCTGAGGCATCTGCTGCAACCTGTGAGCAGGAAGCTCTGCAGGAACTACCTCTAGTCCCAACAAAATCTAAAAAACTATATAAAGCCAAGGCTATAACTCATGTCAGTCACTGGCTCTTGGAAAACCTACAACAGTTCAGTAGGCTTGACATTTTCTTTGATACAGTGTTTATATTTTTTTCCCTATGAAGTCTAATAAGGAAATACAAATTAGAGTAAATAATTTAAATTAAATACATATAAACATAATTTCACATTGAAGGAAACATAAGTGAAGATGCATAATTTGGAACAGAACTGAAATCCACATGGGCCAAATGTACTCAGGTCACCTCCGACCTCCTCCATGAGTACAAGCCCTGGGTGCACTGCTCTGTGGAAGTGTCTCAGCCCTCTGTCCAGACTCCCATTTTCAGTACAGTTAGGAAGCTTTGATCACACCTCCTGCCTGAATGTGTCCTTGTGTGCTGCAGCAGCCATATGAGGGCTCTTGATGGGACTGAGTGCTGAGGGGAGCAACAGAAACTCATTTGGTTGCATGTAACAAAACTGCTCCTCAGACAAATGCTCCATGGTGGTCCCATGGTAGGAGCATCTCCATAAGGCCTTACTGAAGTAATAATCCTGAAATCATTTTGATCCTCCAGCCACTTCCAGGCTCCTCATTAATATAGTCCCTGGAAATTCATTATTCAACTGGTATAAATGGATGCATCTTCTCTGACTTCAATGAAGACATGTTAAGTTACCTTTCAAATTTGCTGAGGATCTAGTCTTCATGTTCTTACAGAAACTAGCCTAAGGAGCTTTATTCTGAGTCCTATTTGTAAATAAAAGCTTGGTCTTATGGAGTTCATCCTTACTCAAAGCACAAAAATGGTCACTTTATTCTAGTCTGTGATTACAGAATAGAACTATGGACTATTTGTATTTATAAACATCGGAAAACATAAAATTTTTTAGTTTCCTAAATACAGGATCAAGTTCTGTAGGAGACACCCTATAAAAGTATTCTTTCCTATATTCAGGCTCCAGACTGAACTACATACAAATCTCATATCCATAAATTACAGAGAAGCAACATAAACATCTAAAGCAAGGAAATCAACGTGTGAACTTTTACTTTCTGAAGCACTATTACTTCGCATACACGAATTCAAGTTCTTATGAGCTCATGTTTAAAAAAAAAACCCAGCTCCATCAGTAATCTCTCCTTCATTGCCACATATACACACACTTCTTTCTTGGCAGTCTGCTAAGCTGCATTTCTCAGCAAGTCTAGCAATATTTCAGGCCCAGAGAGGGTCTAGATCCCCATGGCTGCCACTGTTACAGAAGAAGAGAGGATACAGCAAACTCCTGCACTGTTAAAAAAGACCAGCCGTGAATCCATCAGAAGTCTAGAGCAGAAGGACTAACAGAAAACTTTAGACCTGATTTGAGTGGTATGATGGATCATCCATAAAAGCACTCAGCATACAATAGAAACAGTTACAAAAGGTTTGGTGTGGTATGTAGGCTGAGATTACAAGAAGTGGTCGATATAGTCCCATATTTTACTTGTAAATCTGATATTCAAACAACCACCTGAAATTCTGAAATTGATGTAGAACACTAAACCGGTTAATCTATTTAAATCTGATGGGATGCATTAGGTGGGGTCAGTTGTGTAGTAACTGGATATTAACTGGAATATATTGAAACACTGTTTAACAGCTATTTTGTTTAATGAAGTACAATCACGTCCAGTTTTTCCATTTTTCTGAGGTCAATGGAAAACATGAGAACATTAGGGAATATCATTGCCTGCCTAGAACACATTTCGTGCTGGACCAGGATGGAAATCACAGACATTCCTGCCAAGCATACAGGTTTGTTCTTATAAGATCTCTCAGACTCAAACTAATTTTAGAATGAACAGCCCTGCTTCAAGCAGCTGTGCAATGCAAAATTTTCAGTGAGAAACCTCTACCCTCTTCTTTTATATTTCATATACACTTTCAAGTTCCTCACTACTACACTGTCAAGTTTTCTAAGCATCAGCACACCGTTAAAGAGAATGGGAACAAACAAAAAAAAAGAAGACAGAACAAAAAATGAACAAGAATTCCACCAGTTTTATTAAAATAAAGCTGATTTTTTTTCCTATAAGCTGACTAACATTTTTAAAAACTAGCATTTTATTTTACCTTAGTGAGGAGGTCTGCCAGAATTGTAAATTTTGGCCAGAAATCCAATTTTTTATTTTGTCCTTCAAATATCTGGTAAGGAAAACTTTCAATTAAATAGTTTTAAGCTTGTGGTTTGACCTCTTCTACATGCTTTCTCCCCTGTGGCCTACCATCCCAATATCCTCCCTCGCATCCTAAGCTTTCTAGAAACAAAGAAAAATATCTTCACATGCTGGCTGGCTAACATAATGAGTAGAATTTTAGACCAGAACTGGTAGAGACTACAATATGAAATTCTCAAGGAAGGGTTAAACGAGGGCATCCCACAGGAGGGGCTTAAAATCATAAAAGGTAAAATTGCACTAAGGTTATAGAAGGCTAAAGAAGGATGGTGGTCAAATGTACATTCTCCACAAAAAAAAGTAAAGGGAATAAGAGCATTGAGCTTAAAGTAATATCCTAAGATCAGAATTATCACTTCATTGAGATGGCAGATTTAGATGGATAATATATAGAACTGGCGTATTTATAGGAGGAAACTGTCAAAATGCAGTAATTCTTCCAGTCCATGCCTCATTGTCAGCTAGTGGCACAGGACTCCATGAAAGGTGTGAGTCTCCTGTGAGGATTCTGGAGAAGGTGTCTAGATGAGGAAAATTACAATTATTGAAGGATCCCAAGCTATTTAAGTCTAGAAAAAAACAAACTGGTTTGCAAAATCATGATAGTGCTTTAAAGATAATGTAGTGCAAAGTGATTGGGATTAATCAATTAGCATGAACATGGTTCATTTCAAATCAGACAGGAATGCTCTAAATTTACAACAAAAGAGGTTTCATCTAGACATTAGAGACTTCTTTCTCTGTCATGACTAGTGAGGTGGTACAGTGGAAATTCAACAGTCCCAATCTATTAACCAAGAGTTATAAGAATATCTTCCATCACTGCCTGCTTTAATGTACATAATTGCCTTGGAGTAAGCAGTAAAGTAGGTGAGCTCTCACAGTCGTTTCCCAGTCCAGCAGACTATTAGTTCAGGACTCTGGAAGGGTAATTTTAGCCTAGAGATGCTAATTCCTCCTGGCTTTCTCTACAGTCAGTAAAGAATAGTTCATTTAGATGCACATTCAGAATAGGGCTATCCACACTTCTATAACTAACAAGAGTAGCCCAAATAGTTCCCCAAAGTTGAGTGCACGCATCCTGGTCCCCTCCTTCCACTACTTCCATAAACAGTTTCATGCTCTCTCCAGTCCACTTATGATCTTCCTTTTCTGATCTCTTCAAATGCTAGACCTCACCATGTGAATTCCATACCGGCTCACATTTCTTCTTTCTGCTTTCCCTGCCCCTTATTTCCTACTTTTGAACCAGCACAGCTTATTAAGAATTTTTACAAAATCTCTCAGGCTGCCAGGGGTGTGTCCGAGGAATGCCCTGGTCTTAATCACAGCCAGGACCATTATTCAGGAAATGCAATTACAGTATCACAAATGTCTTTCATCACCAATCTTTCTAATCAGTGCTAGCTGATTGGCAGAAACCAGTGTTCTCTGTAATATTCCCTCAGGTTTGAAAACTAGCCACAAGTCAGCAGTCATTTTTAAACACTTGCACAAGAAACCATGTGGTCTTTTTGCCTTCCAAAAAAACCTCAGAATCTCTTCTAAATTAGCTATAGATTAGTAGGGCACATTGCCCAATAGTAAAAACAACACAAAAAACATAATCCCTGACAGACAGAGGTCAACAATAACAACAGGCCCACAGCCACTCTCAAGTTTCTGCCAGTGATAGGGTTCAGCTTTCCCTGTATGGGTTTCTTGCAGGTTCAGGGACCACAGAACGTGCCCTTGAGCCACCCACTTTCCTAAGAGAAGGCTAGCTGCAAAGCATTTTGTCTAGTCTTATTGTGTGCGGATCCTCCAATCTCTATTTCATGTGCAGAACTGACAAGTGACAGGGATCATTCCAGGTTAGACCACAGGCACTGCATGAATCCCAGATGTACGCGTGCAACCCCCATGACTTCTAGAAAAAAAGGAAAACAAAACACTGTAGTCACCTGGTCATTTCATAAATAATTTTTACTTGTTGAGAAGCTCTTGGGAACCCCTTGCTTAAACAACCCTCAGTTCAGAAATCAAGATTATACTTCATGAGATAAAACCTAGTACAAGGGTGATCCAAAGAAACACACTAGCTTCAAAGTTATTAGAAATTGCCATTTAAAAATTTATCATTTAAGTTAAAAGTACTGCTTCAGCATTTAATGTTATAGTCTGCTAACCCCAACCTTATCCAGCTTAAGATCCTCTCCATCATTTCCTTCTGTCTTATAAACTACCAGGCTGGGAGTCCCTAGGTGAGTGGCAGAAGATGAAGTGGTAAGACAAGGCCACAGACTTACATAGACACAGACAGAATAGCCTCAGTACCGAATCCAGCTAATTTGCCGTTACATTCCCACTAGCCTGCTGGAGGTTAAGAAGAGTTCTAGACATACTAGTGGGGATGTAGTATTTGGAAGGAAGCAAAAAACTTGATTGAAAGATCAAAGAGGTCCACAGGTCACGAGTTCTTCCTTGGGAGATGCTAAGCAGTATCAAGCCAAGATAGACCACTGGACTGAAATGGTTTTGGCAGGACAGACTTGAGGTTTGGCAGAGGGACTCAGCTATTCAAGAACTGTGAAGGGAGCAGAGTGAATAAGCAGCTACAAACTCAACCACATAAGATTATTATTTCTGAGTAAGATATCATGCAAAGTTGAAACAGCATACCCGTTCACAGTTAGACAATCCTACTATGCCATAATGAAAGGAAAAAAAGAGCCTGAAAATGGTAGAGAGAACATATGCATTGCTTTGTGTGAAGAGCAGAATGGAAGACAGGAGTGATAGTTTGCTGAAAGTAGTGAGACTTATGAGGAGCACCTGAGAGAGCTGGGGGTGTTTAGCCTGGAGAAGAAGAGGCTGAGGGGAGACGTTATTGCTCTCTACAATTACCTGAAGGGAGGTTGTGGAGAGGAGGGAGCTGGCCTCTTGTCCCAAGTGACAGGGGACAGGACAAGAGGGAATGGCCTCAAGCTCCACCAGGGGAGGTTCAGGCTGGACATAAGGAAAAAATTGTCATTGGGCAATGGAATGGGCTGCCCAGGGAGGTGGTTGATTCGCCTTCCCTGGGGGTGTTTGAGGTGCGGGTGGATGAGGTACTGAGGGGAATGGTTTAGAGATTGGTGGGAATGGTTGGATTCAATGATCCAGTGGATCCTTTACAACCTGTTTATTCTATGATTCTATGAACTCGCTAAGATCTATCTTAGTGAAGCATCAGTTGGTGAGGAGGTACAGGCAATGGCCATTCTTAAAAATGCCAGAATTAAGGGTCAAGCAAGCAAGAGAAGCCAGGACACAAGAGATTAATGACACGGTCATTTTAACCCTCCATCTGGAAATGGGAGACTGTTCAGGAAAAAAGTAAGAGCAGCAAATAGGTACAAGACATACTAAGAAAAGTAAATGCACCAGTATATGTCATTCAACAGACAAATCTAGTTTATTTTTGCGTTCATTGAAGCAAAATCATTTAAACAAGTTAATATTATCATAAACACTAAGACCCATTCTGCCTAAGAAAACCAACAATGTATTAACATAAGTCATGCCAAAACAATACTGAATGCTACATAAGAATGCTATTGAATAAGAATGAATAAGACATATTGAATACTCAGAGATTAATATCTTGATGACGCCTCCATTATTCATGTCATAACCAGAGCTGAACATTCCTATAGAGTAGCCCTGCAAACCTTCTTGCAAACTTCTTTTTCTTCCCTAATCCAAACTGTGAAGTTTTGCCTCAGTGTTATAAAAATTTTTATCCCTGAAGGACAGAGGATATGTCTTGCTGAGGTACATGATCAGTCATTCGATCTTCTGTAAAATATTCACCATATTTATATTTTTATGACAAATCTGTTTTGTAGCATTTTCAGGTCTTGGTCTACAGTTTTTCACATAAATTCCGGATACAAATAGCAGCAGAATCAAACACTTTACTGGCATCTCCAGTAGTCCATAGTCACCAAACTGCCAACTCTGCTGTACCAGCAATGCCACCAGTAATTTAAGATATAGACAAAAATAACGGAGAGTGTAAAAACAGACTGTCAGTTTGTTTCTGAAAGTGAATCTCATGAAGTAAACTGTTGCAGTTTCTTTTCTGATGTGATTTGGACTTGTAATGAACACATTTCTTATGAGTTCTCAGAAAGTATGCACACAACTGAGTACGCACACAATTGAATTGCCAACACTCCAGCACATAGGTAGGCTGAAGCACAGGAAGAGAAGTGTAATAGTAGCAATATATAATTTATTCCAATATCCCAGTTACACTTGTATCTGCTTTCATCTCTACCCAGATATTTTCCTACACCTTATAAAGAAATGTCAAGCGCATTCCTAATCTGGTGTTGAGTGTAATCCGACATTTGGAAAAGTTTGGTAACTAGAAGGTGAGGTCACATACACCCCTGAGAGAATCTGGATACTTCAAAGGACAGTGTTACTAAGCAAGTAGAAATTATTTTTGCAACTTGCACCGCAATACCAAGATCACATCTTTCTCCATTATTAGTGGATGGAAAACAATCCTTATTCAAATACCAATCTTCAAAGACAGAGAGCCAAAGGTAGACAGTAGACAGCAGGTCCTTTTTACTTAGCACCAAAAGCACGAAAAAAGAATTTAAAAACACTTTCTACATTTCTAAAAGAGGAGGGAGAGAGGTTCTCCATACAATGCCGCAAATAATGAGTGGCATAGGAGGTGGAAAATGGCTGTTATGATGACAGAATAGCCCACCTCCTTCCAGTGGGACCACGAAAATTCCAGTAGATCCAAAGCCTTGCCCTGGTTCCCCCTGCCAGTGGCTATGTTTGCCCAGCAACAGTGCTGTGGTTCTCACCTTTAACCTACCAACAGATTCCTGCTCTCCTTTCCCTGAACACAGGCTCCTGCCTCCTTCAGCCTCCCTGACACAGAGACTTGTGGTACATTAGTTTTCAGTCTCACCAGCATTTTTCATATACACTCCACGCTCTTCTCTGGTAGCTCCTCACAATACTGTGGGCCTTCCTTTGCGCTTTTCCCACCTTCAAGGCCAGCTCTACACATACTCCTTTAGCTTTCTTACCCTTCCCGATCTTCTGGCTCTTTGTGAAGTATCCCTGTCCCACTTGATGAGAGTAAACTATTCTGTCATCACCATTTCTAGCTCATTCTTTAGTAGAGATCAGATCACCTCCCCCTGCTCTTCCATCCACAGCTTCATTTCCATTCCCATCTTCCCTGCTTACAATTTCATTTGTGCAGCAGGCAGCTTTAAACCTCATTTTTATCCCCTGGTAGACAAGACAGCATTCTTTGAACAGTTTCCCTTCACCATATTTAATCCGAATCCTTTAGCCTTCTAGGGATGAGCTGGTTTTATGGGTAATTTGAGTAGTAAGAGCACAAACATAATTGTCAAATGAGCCAAGCTGTTCCTGAGCTTTCCTCAGCAAAGTTCCAGTCCTAAATCACAACTCTCTGTGTTTTAAGAGCTAATTGCTGCCCCCTCCTCCAGCTCTGCCTTACAACCAGGAGGGAGTCAGTGTGTTACACCTGCCAAAACTACAAAAGATTGCAGGAAAGAAGGGTTCAGAATTTGTTAAGAGGGGGTGTGAAGAACAGCCATGCCAGCCCGCTATAACCATTTTAACAAACAAGATCAACCCGATTAATACTCGCCTTCCTAGTTTCTCTTTCTGATCTGTCTTGGAGTAGATGAGAAATACTTCTCAGGAAAGATATTCTCAGCTTCTGGTTTGGAGTTGGACCCTACATTTAATATTTTTCTTTAAATTCCATTGCCTGATTGACTTAATTCCTGAAGAATTATTTTTTTTTCCCAAAGCCCATGAAAGCTGCTATTAGGCATTCATACAAACAAACACATTAGATCTTGTGTGCTGCCTTCTAACAGAATGCTTTTAATTGAAAGGAAAACCCTGCCTCCTACTAGGTTTGGGTGGGCTGCAATTAGTTCCATACTAGTTAGTTTTGCCAGAAAGCCATATAACTCTTCTACACAGGCATTCCCACTCTGGTCCAGCTGCAAATAATACACTGAGTCAGCAAAAAAATGAGGCAAAAGGAATTTTTCATTGAATTAAGAATTTGGTCTGCCCTCACATCTTATAAAATATGTGTTGGCTTCTGTCTGCCCTGGAGGATCTCCACTTTGATTGTGCCAGCAGCACTCACACAGGACCTATGTGCTTGCGGCAACACTGCAAACTACCCCATCAAGAGGAGGCTTTGGATTCCATCAGCCAGGGCAACATCCCACAAGCTAATAACATGAGCCTGTGTGGGCAGTAAAATACAAATGCCCTCTTACATCTGAACTGCAATGCTTCAGTGAAAAAAATCATAGAATCATAGAATAACCAGGTTGGTCATCGAGTCCAACCATTCCCATCCTAAAAATGTTTTTTTCTGTTCCTTACCTGCAAGCAAAATGAAATCTATCGCCTTAACAGTAAGACACAGTGACTAAAGCCAGAAGCAAAGCCTACAGAATGTTTGAACTTTGGCAAATTCAGATACAGACAAATGAAAGTTGGAGGAAACCTTTTTCTGAGTACTTCTGGTTTACTTGAAGCCAATGAAGCATGAAATGGTCTTAACAGTTTGTTATATTTTGGTGTAACATGAGGATCTAGAATCTCTTGACAAGTAAAGTAAGAGCTTGAGTTTCAGCTCACTGATTGGTGGTTTTTTGGTTTCGTCCAAGAAATGTATTTAAACAGTATGTGCAGCAGAAACCATTTTTAGTCATGAATGTTCAATAATGAACATCTGAAAGTGACATAAGATAATGAAAACAACAGTTAAGTAATTCCTTATTGTTTCCAAAGGGACTATTCTTGGAACTGAGAGACATATATTCATCCTTCTACATATGCCCAGGCATCTGCTAAGATTATGCCGTGGCTGTAGGCACATTCAGGAGCTCTCATTTGCCTTCACCAAACCTAAGAAACACTTATCTTGTATTAGAAGACCAAGACAAGTTATAAATTTTTGGAGACTTCACATCCATAACTTTTATCAGTGCAGTTAGTCTTCTAACACAATGACAACTCCATAAAAAAGTAAAAATAGTGACAACAATTTTTCACACGCTTTTCTTGGTAGTAATGCAAGATATCAGGTAAATTCTACCTTGTTAACTAGAAGTGAAACTTCCTTTAAATGTGGGAAATTTGAAATGGGAAAAAAAATCTTTATCTAAATTTTCACTTTGAGATTGCAAGTTTTTATCATGGGGAATGTTTTGCATGAGTGTTTTGTTTCACTTTGACTTAAAATAGTTATTTTTCACAAAAAAACCCCAACATCCTAAATTAAAATAAATACAAAATGTTTCCTTTTGAAACATCAATTCGATATGGAAAAACTTTTGAATGTATTTCCTGGAAGGAAATTGAAAATTTCCAGTGGAAATAAAGTAACACTATAAAAATTTGGCTTAAACAAAATAGTATTTTTGGTAAGAAAATTTTCTGCACTTAATACTATGGTAAACAGTAACTACGACTTGTCCAAAAGTCTGGGAAAGCTACAATTTTCTGGAACCTTTCAAATATCCCACCTAATGCAGTAATAATGTTGTACAGTGAAAGAGTGTGAAAGGATTATTGCAAAAGGCTTGTATCCCCATAGCACCTGGAAACAAACAATATGTTTGCTTAACTGACAACAGGTTCTATACACAACTTTAAATTTGCAGAAAACTATAAATAGATAGCACTTTCACTAAATGCATTAAATTAGCCAACTGGGTACTTGACTTTGTAATGTGGAGCAATGTGGAGTGATAATGAACACCATGTGTGTGTGATAATGGGGGTTGTAGAAAATAGATCTGGCCAGCTGAGTGAAAAGGAAATGCTAAAGAAGAAGGGAAAAAACTGAAGTCCAAGCCAAAACAAGTGACCTAGAAAAGCAAGTAAAAGTTTGTATTTGGGGCAGGCTAGAAGCCTGAGAGAGATCAGCAATTCAGCGGGGTGTTTTTAAGCATGTGCTCAAGGCCCTCCTTATTCGGCAGGAAACTTAAGCATATGCTCAGAGGTTAAGCACCAGCTAAAGTCTCATTGATGTCAATGGGTCTTAAACACATGCCTAGAGACACATATGTGCTGAAGTGCTTTTGCAAATAAGAATGGACTGGGGATCAGGGCCTCGGTCTCCTGGTATTTCATAGCAGGCTAACCCTGCAACCTCCTGGCTTTCCAAATTCTTCAGAGTAGATCTCATTTATTACACACACAGGACCAGTCTTAAGCGTGCAAGAACTTGCATGACTGTACATAACTGCCATTGGCCCTTTGGTACTGAAATAAATAGGAGAGGACTGATACATTTATAAAACACCACTAACTTTCACTGTAAGTTGCCCAAAGAATTCTCTTAATGATAACAATGAAAATACAAACTAAGCAGAAATGCAACTTGTGAGCAGATCATTTAGCACTTCTATTAATGATGTAAGAAAATTTCCACAAGAATGAATTTGAAGGTAATGAACTTGAAGGTAATACTGAATCTTAACTGAAACCTGACTTAAAGTAACCTATTTTGGAAGAGCGCATAGTGCTCCTCTTAATTTTTGTGCAACCAATAGATCTATATTTCCTTCTGACTTTCTGTGCCTGAGGAGTCCATTTATCAATGGCATAGCTGACTGGGCATCACTGTACTACAGAAAAGCCACTTGCTTTGCCAATTCGGCTTCATGTGGGCAAACTGCAAAGCATTGATCTGCATTGATATATAGTTAGAAATTTGTAATCATTCTCTGATTCTGAGATGGCAGGTTAACATTATGAAAAAATCTTTAAAAACATTAGCTAAGTCAAATTCAAGTATGGTTTCTCCTTCTTTCTCCTCCCCTAAAACTGAGTGAAAGTATACCATAAAGTGGCAAGGGGAATTATATGGTCAGATCACTAATGATATTAAATATTTTTTCCATGCAGGATTTGAAATTATCAGTAAAAATCTTTCCTGTGTATTTCAGTGAACCTGAACAACCACTTGGTCTCTACATTTCGTAATTCTCTGAGGATAAATACGTGTTGGAGGAAATGACCATAAAGACGTGCTGCAGGGCCAGCTGAAAACTCCTTTAGGTGGAATTTTTAAATGATGGCCTGTTTTAAAACACCCTCAATGTGATAGGAGCAAACAGGGCTGCATCTGAGCAACAGAACATCGCCAGAGTATTGCTGTGTGCAGCCACTGTGCTGCTCTTCTCCAGTGACACCTCAGAGGCAGTTAATACTCTGCTTAAATTATACCAAAATTGACTTCAACAAAAAAAAAAGCGCTAATTTATTCCTTAAAATTTATTAAAGCAGGCAGAAAATATATCGTAAAAAGCCTAGTGATCAGCTTTACATGCAGGTTTTCCTTTCGTCACATGATTCTCGTGTTTTAAACTGGAGAGCATTACTGTTCGGCATTTCCTGCAAATGCACGAAGGGAAAGCCACAGCAATATAGTGTTTCTTCCATAGGTGTTAACATTTAAAGACTCACAGAACGGGCTAACATTCAATTTCTGGTTAAAATTTGCTCACTTTCTTGCTCTGTTTTTTCAGATGAAGACAACCTGGTCAAAGTGTTCCCACATTCCTCTTTGCACTCTTGCCATGACAAAACTCAGCTGACATTGGGAAATCTGAGTTCTAAAAACATCTATCTTAGTCTTGATTTTGTTTCAAGTTCCTGCCTCTTTATTAACTATGGGAGAGCACCTCTTCCTTCTTGCCCAAGCAAGCTGCTGGTTATCATTCCCATCCCTCTGGTCGGTCGAGTAACACATGATGCTGGCCTAGCATAAATACAAAACAGGTTCCTGTGGAATCTGAAATGCTGTTTGTACATCCTACCACTGACCACAGCGGAACAATGCTGTGCCAATTATATGGAAAAAAATAACTCTATTTGCTCTCTCTTTCTGTGCCTCTGTCTGAAATATACCTAGCTCCAAAGCTATTATTTATAGTTATGAGGTGAAAACTGAGAGCTAGCAGTCTGCTGAGTGAAAAAAATGTTTGCATTTATCCTTTTCAGAGATATCCTATACATACACACATACATGTGCAGCAGGTATTCATACTGGTTAAGAAGTACCTAATCAACTACAGTGCTTACTCAGTGGTAACTAAAGAAAAGGAGTCCTTTATTTTGTGCAAATTAAGTGACAAAACTTCATTTTATGAGATTGTTTGAGAAGAAAATAATTTTAAAGCAAAGCCTACAGCTGTACTAGCATTGTATAAAATATGGAGAAATGGCACTGTAAGTTTTCCGTGAACACTTCTGCCTATCATTTCTAATAAAGGAATCACCTCTTCTAAATTGCTTGCAAACAATACATTACTTTTGGAGTCAAATTTGAGCAAAATCTTCATATTTTTCACAGAATCAGAGAAATATCAACATTGAGAGGTCTCCTGGAGCTCATCTAGTCCAACTGCCTGCCTGCAGGACTATCACCAGCACCAGACCAAGTTAGCCATAATTTTGTCTAGTCAAGCCCTGAAAATTTTTGGGGGTAGATACTCGATCTCCTCTCTGTTTACCTTGATCCAATCCTGCACTACTCTCTAAAGAGAAAAGAGTATTGTATTGCTTATTTTCATTCTAACCTCAAAGCCACAATTTGGTGCTGTGGTTTCCTTTTTTTTTTTTTTTTTTTTGCCATTTAAGACTATCTAAGAGGGTTTGGCTTCATCATCCCCATAGATTGCCTCCAAGGAGTTGCAGGCTGTTAGCCTGACCCAAAGCTGCTTCTTCATCAGGCTGTATAACCCCAATCTTTTGTCTTCCTTTAAAGGGCATATTTTCCAGGTCCCTGATCATCTTGGTAGAGTTCCACTAGGTCCTTTCCAGTATTCCTACACACTCAGTGCTTCAACCCACCTTAGATATCACTGATCAACAGAATGATCTCAACTTTATCAGGGTTGCTCAAAAGATTGTCACCCCTTTACTCTCCTTAGGCTCCATGGATCAGCTCTGTCAGGCAGCCTGAGAGACCAGCACCTTTCCACAGTCCCAGAGGTGACCATTGGTAGCACTGAGATGGCAGAAACCAGTGTTTCTTCTTGGTGCCCCAACACCTCTCTTCATTTATCTCTGTACTGAAGGCAGCAGAGGGTGGCAGACCATGGGGGCTGGAACGGCTGCCATCGCCACACCTAAATCCTTTGAAGTCCATTTTCAGATGGACTTTACCCCTAAATTTTAAACAATCTCATTATTCCTGGATCATTTTCCCTCATGAATGGATCATTTCAAGGAAATATGAAAAACAGTCCTATGATCAGATGTAGTCTAAGTCCTATGACTGCTGCCCTTGATTTAAGAGAAGCAGAAATCCCTGCAGAACTCTTTCCAGCAGGCAGGCATTTAATAAATCTTGTTGAAGTGTGAGGAAAATATGAAAAAGAAAGGAGACACTGATAAGAGAAATACTTTTGAAATGGACAGTCAACACCAGACGGTTTAAAATCATTTTCTAGCCAAGGAATTACAATTGTTGTCTGCCATAATTTCCCATGGGTGAAAAAAAAAAAAAAGTCAAACCCAAACATGTAATAGTTTGCAAGTCTGAACCACAGAAAACATGTAGCACTGTCCTTCTAAGGGAAGGTTAGAAGTGATGTCAAAACGGGAGTGCTGTGCTCTTCTAATCACACAAAGCTTAATGGTCCGCATCAGGCCATGGCCCCTGACCACATGGATCTTGAGACATGTTGGGTATTAGCACTCTCACAAGTAGCATGACTTGTTTTGTCCTCTTCATCAGTAGTTCAGCTGTGTACTTCCCTCCTTAAGGTGGGAGGCACTACTGAATGGAAGAACCACATTCTAACAGCCTCAATTCCACCTAAGTCTCGGTTCTCCATATATAAGGACATTCAGCCCCTGTTTTCTATTGGTTGAAAACAACTCCTCTTCCCCATTCTTTTAGGTATCTCCCTGTTTAGTGTCTTCTTTAGACTCTCTGTGTTGCTTTCCAGAAGCTGTCAGAGCTGCCCAGATCCCCGTAGACTAAGCAGAGGGACTGAGAAGGGCTTTAGGTATCTGACTATGGCATGAAGTGAAAAGTTCAAGTATCCTGCCAACAAGTGGCAATTACTTGGCTCTGCTCACCTTAGCCATGATGCATCCTTGATCTAGCCAAAAACTTAGCCAGCCCATGGGCTATTTATGCCTACAAGATTCCAGTAAACCTTTGGCAGTACAGTTTATACACACACACTCCTCAGGCAGCTCCCTGTGAATATGCCAGGCCACTAAAAATTTATATCGTTCTCAGCTTGGAAACATTTGACCTGCTGAAGAGAAATCAACCTTTGACATGTCCTCCCTTCAGACCTCCCAGCCCACATTTTGTTTTCGTATTCTTTGCTATCAGTGAAGACATTTTAACAAGCCACAGAATTGTTCTGGATTAATTTGCTTAGTTAAAAGCATTTCTGCATCTATGCTGTAAATAGAGAGATGACTCAACAGTGGTTCTTCCTAAAATCCCAAGTACTCAACAGTAAGTTATATACAGGAAACAAGATGGATTTAGTCATGAAAAACCCAAATCTAGTCTCATAGTACTTCTGTCATCTATATGAGACATGGTAATGTGTAATCTGACTTCTTCTGTGTTATATGCCCATCATCCTGGCATGCAAACACATTACAGAAAAGTAAAATCTAATTTAATAAGCTTATTTTGACAACTTTCTCTTTTGCACTCCAGGCAAGTCAAACACTATCTCTGAAACTGCCCATGTATGTCAGCTTTCCAGTCATCAGACGACACATAATTGCAGTGGCAAAAGCCAGCAAATTCTCTCCAGAACTCTTCTGGAGACCCACTGATTTAGGTTGGGATTTGGGATTTTGGGTCAAGCTAGATGTCAAACCAGTTTGTGCTATCACAGCAGCATGGATCAATGTCAACATTGTTTAAACCACACGTACATCAACCGTCAAGCAGCAGAGACCTGAAGCTAAACTGAAAGGCACAACAGATCTCTAGACACACAACTCAAACCTGTCTCCCTCCAAAAGATGTGACAGGATCTAACCATTAAAATGGAAATATTTTTCTGCATTCAAGCACCAGCATCACTGGTAGATAAAACACAGATGGGAACACTGCGATGAATTCAGAGTCCACATCAGAGAGCAAACATGAACCCTACCACTGAGGCCTTGACTTATACATGCAAGCAATACCCGCTGTTCCCTCTGCTTGGATATGTATGTATTTCCTACATATCCCTCTATGCAATCTCAACATCATTAAAAGAAGAGTGTGTATAACCAATCACATGAAGTTGCCTGTTCTCAAGGAATAAATATGTTAATAAGCTGTGAGGCTGAGGCTGGGAAAAAATGTATGGCAGGTTCGTCCCACTTTCCATGCCTGTCTTAAGAGTCAGGAATTGGCATCAGGGCTTGTAAAATAGTAGTAAACAATGTGCAACATTTCTCAAGGAAAAAAAATTACGTTTTAGTAGCTGATTCATTGATCTTGTGAGCATTCTCTTATAAGTTCAGAAATTGCACTGTTTTCAAGTGTTTGCAAGGAGAAAAAAAGTGCTCCCTTTAAAGAGAGGATAGAAGTGCACTATAAAAAAAATGAAATGCATACTTTAGGAAAGTTTCTCACAGGAAAAAAAAGACACTTCTGCAAAAGGACATACAAGGCAAAATTTGCAGGGGTTTAAGACTATATGAAAGGAAATACTAAAGCTTACCACACTTTTTTACTTAGCACGCACCTAACCTATCTGCCTGCCTCTCCTCTCACTTACAGCCAAATAAGCTGCTTCTAGGTGAATGTTAGTAAGAACAGACTATACTATACCAGACACAGCATCTTGACCCGGACTAACACTGTTATATAGACGCTAAGGACATTGCTAAAGAAACACAGACCCTATTGTGAATAATTTCTTTTAGCAAACTTCCTTCACAGTTTGAGCTAAGTACTATATTAAATTGTGAAGAAACTACTATAACAACTATGCTGCAAGTGACTTTTAAATCAAGTGCATCAGTTATATGGTATTTAGCACTGCGCTGTAAAGGGTGGTAAATGGAGGTGTCATAAATATCTGACTTTATCATCTGTTGACTCATAATCCAGATGCCAATGGAATATAAATCATGTAAAGCGCGTTTCCAGATTAGGAAAGTCTGACTGTTCACTATTGTTAGAGCAAACCACATAATTTGTTCGTAGGATCAGGAGTGCCCTCTGATGGTTAATGTAAGAGTTTGCTGCAAAGTGGCCCATCCTGTCGTCTATGTAATATAAAATGTTCACACTTGCTGCACAATATGTTTATGGTATACTTAAATATTTTGATAACCAAACTTGGGTTTTGGTAATAATTTTTGCACACGTACCTTTCCATTTCATTTCTTTGAGCGTGCACACACACACACGTATTAGGGATGCAACCAGAGAACAGTTTATGCATACACCTAGTTTAAAAGAAATAAAATGAAAGGCATTGCATACATAAATTAAAGTATTTCTGTGACAGGCTCTGAGAAAGGCCTCGAAAGGCTCTGACAAATTCAGACACCTGGAAAGTCAGATACTCGGCTAAATATCAGAAAAGAGAGTAAAAAACAGGCAAGCTCTCTGAAGAAGTACTTACGTGCCCAAGAGCTCATATGTATTTTTTCCAACTATAAGCTAACCCAATAAAACATGTTAACTCTCTCTACAAACCTTGCCCCATCTTATACCCTTAGAACATCGCATCTACAACAGCACTATGAGAAAACAGGAAATCAATTTAATTCCTCCCCCACCCCCCCATCCGTTACTTTACCTGTACTTCAGGTATTCAGCATCTTAGGGCTACTTATAACTTCAAATTTTATTACCTATATTATGAACTGCCCTTTCAAAATAGAGTTGGTAGCTGGAAGAGAGCCGCAGACTTGTAGCTTCCTGTGAAGATCACTATGCCCACTACATAGCAGACTCATGTCCCTCCCTTCAGCTGAAGGATTGGAGCTAACACCTTTGGTGAGATAAAATCCTCTCGAGCTGTTATCAACTGCATGCTTTCTCTATTATATATTGGAAAAAGAAATGCAAATTTTCTATATCCAAGTCCTCACAATATTTATCTTATGAATACTAGTCTGGCTACCTGAAGACCCTCAAAAATAGTCATAGAATCATAGAATCACTAGGTTGGGAAAAATGTCTTAGATCATTGAGTCCAACCATAGTCAGGCATTTTGTTGCTTGGTCTGTTGCTCTCTGTTAGCAAAGGGAGACACACAAGCTCTGTTCTCTCACGGCTACTTTATCTTGTTGTTATTTTTGTAATCCAAACCAAATGTCATTTTTAGATTTTCACTCTGATGAGGAAAGCAGGAGAAGATAACAACTTTGGATGAAAGAGACCAGCAGCAAGCTTTTTCCATGCCAGCTTTTCCCCCTACAGTAGTTTACATGTAGTGCAGAACCCCAAATATTTTGCAGTACAGCAATACTGGGGAATTGATTTAAGTGTCCCTTTTCCACCTGGGGCTACAATCAGATGAGACTCACACTGGGATGAGCCGAACATTGACCTGGAGTATGAGTCACATCCCTTTCGAAGGATCCCTGGTTTTCCAGTGTGGAGCCCAGCAACCTGCCCTGTCGCCACATGGCAGGGCAGTTCCCCAAGCACTGTGGGTACTCTTTTTAACTAGCCCCCCCTAGCAAAGCTGGTCCAGCCACCTCGCAGCCAAAAGTGCCCACTGTGGCCTCCACATCTCATAGAATCATTTGGATTGATCATCATGTCCAACCGTACCTGTCCACTACTAAACCATATTTCTGAGCACCTCATCTACCTGTCTTTTAAACAACTCCAGTGATGGTGACCCAATCACCTCCCTGAGCAGTCTCTGTCAGTGCCTGATAACCCTTTTGGTGAAGAAAATTTTCCTGATGCCTATATCTGAACCTTCCCTGGCACAATCTAAGACCATTTCTTCTCACCCTATCACCTGACACCTGGGAGAAGAGGCCAGCACCCTCCTCTCTACAACCTCATTTCAGGTAGTTGTAGAGAGCAATAAGGCATCCCCTCAGCCTTCTCCAGGCTAAACAACCCCAGGTCTCTCAGCTGCTCCTTGTAAGACTTGTTCTCCAGCCCCTTCACCAGCTTCGCTGCCCTTCTCTGGACATGCTGCAGGACCTCAATGTCTTTCTTCTAGCGAGGGGCCCAGAACTGAATCCAGGATTTGAGGTACGGTCTCACCAGTGCCAAGTACAGGGGTAAAATAACCTCCCTGGACCTGCTGCTCACGCCGTTTCTGATACAATCCAAGATGCGATTAGCCTTCTTGGCCACCTGGGCACACTATTGACTCATGTTCAGATGCTGTCAACGAACACCCCCAGGTCTTTCTTCTCCAGGCAACTTTCCAGCCGCTCTTCCCCACCTCTGCTGCATTGCATAGGGTTGTTGTGAACCCCAAGTCCTGTTCCACAGGGCATGAAGGGGAAGGGGACATGCACTGCTGTCACCCCGGACTGT
This sequence comes from Coccyzus lansbergi, assembly GCA_033558105.1. Classification (NCBI taxonomy): domain Eukaryota; kingdom Metazoa; phylum Chordata; class Aves; order Cuculiformes; family Coccyzidae; genus Coccyzus; species Coccyzus lansbergi. Next base: position 120,434 of record JAUMJK010000909.1, read on the forward strand.
GGGGCAGGAGACAGTGGGGAAGGAAAAGCGAGCCACGAGCAGAGCCAGAGCCCCTTTCTCATGGAGGTCATGGGAAAGTGCCCCACAGGGAGGCTTTCACGGCTCATGGTGAGCCCAGCACTGCCATGTCCTGGGCTGCATCCAAGCAGCGCAGTTAACAGGGCAAGGAAGGGGACAGACTTCTCTCTTGTGAGACCTCACCTGGAGTATTGTGTCCAGTTCTGGAATCCTCAACATAAGAAGGATATGGAGCTGTTGGAACAGGTCCAGAGAAGGCTACGATGATGATTCAAGGTGTTTCATATGAGGACAGGCTGAAAGAGTTTGGGTTTTTCAGCCTGGAGAAGAGAAGGCTCCAGGAGACCTTAGAGCAGCTTCCAGTACCTGAAAGGGTTACAAGAAAGCTAGGGAGGGACATTTACAAGGGTCTGGAGTGATAGGACAAGGTGGGATGGCTTTAAGTTGGAAGGGGGAAGATTTTTGGGTATAAACTGGAGAGGGGCAGATTTAGACTAGACATTAGGAAGAATTTCTTCACCATGAGAGCGGAGAGACACTAACACAGGTTGCCCAGAGAAGCTATGTCTGTCCCATTCCTGGAGGTGCTCAAGGCCAGGTTGGATGGGGCCTTGAGCAGCCTGGTCTGGTCGGAGATGTCCCTGCCCATGGCAGAGAAGTTGGAATTAGATGATCTTTGAAGTCCCTTCCAAACCAAACGATTCTATGACTCTATGGGCCTGATTGGTAATTTGCACCTACCCACTCCTGGCGAGTGGTGTAGATGTGCTGGAAAGATTTATAGCACAAAACTGGGAGTGCTGCTTTAAAACCAGTCAAAAAGACAACACTTTAAAATTTTTTGTGAAGTAATATTCTAAAATTCCGAATGAATGGGTACTTCTACATTAAAAAACAAATCAAAGTTTTATTTAAAATGTGAAACATGTTATGCTGGTAACTCAACATCTTTCCAACACACTTTTCAGTCAAGATTAATAAGAATGAATCCTTTTAATTAGACATTTTATTCCAAAAGTCACCATTGTCTAGTGGAATGATAATAATAAATATTAAATAATAAAACTAATAATGTCACTAATACTATTTGGTATCACAAGTACCAGGCAATCCCTGCTCTCTTCTGAAATCCCAGTGTCTCTGGTAATTATGTTTATCAGTGGGCAATACTTACTGTTTAGCTATGGTGGCAGCATCTCAGTGGGCAGAATAGCACATAGCTGCTTAATAAAAGCTGTTTCTGAAATATGGAATGGATGGCAAAAGGGATGAGCTAAGGGGAAATACTTGTAATTTTCTGAGAAGCCTTCTGGTAGTCACGATAAGCTGCATGGGAATAGCTCAGAACAGCAGCTGGTTTATGAGTGTGCAAAATAGCAAGGCAAAAAAAGAAGTCTGCTGGGTCCTTCCCATGTTCAGGGCCTTTGGGGATCGAGAAATGTTTGTTATGGACAGCGTCTGAAGGAAAGCTAAGCCAGGGAGAGTTACAGATTTTTGAGGTTGTCCTGTGTTGAAATCTTCATCACTTGAAATTGTCCTGGGCTTCTGCAGAATAAAAGACTGGCATTTGTTGCTGCTTAGTACTGGAAGAACAGAATTAATGCCACCTACACATTTAGAGTATTGAGGTATTACCAGCTAGGAAGTATGACACCATTCCTATGTGAATACAGATTCTGGTTTTTTAATCCAAAGTTAGACTGGACTTGCTCTTTATAGGTAAGTCCTTTCAGATCCTGTATCACCGTCTCTGCCATAAATAAGGAGGCAGAAGTGTAGTATTATGCTTTTTTCTTGCTTGTCATTCCACTGATGGAATCTTCTTTTGTTTTGCTGACAGCTCAGGTCACAAGGAATCAAACACATTAAGATATGAGAAACAGAGAATTAAATACAATCCAGAAACAGAGCTTTGTGGACCAAAGGTAGCAAAGTCCCTAGCCACTGGGATGAATGGACATTAATTTGTCAAGAATTCATCAGTGTTGTGAAGCAGAACTATAAATAATAAAACAGCATGAGAATTCCAGTCTTGTTGCTTTACGGACAAATCAACCTAGCCAGTCCAACACCTTGAATGAGGGGAGACTGACATGGAAACCACAGTCTACACATCTTTACCCTTCAGGCACGCTGAGGTGATGGCAAGATCAAAGAGGCTTTTGAAATGCCAAGTTCTGAGAAAGGAAATTGGGAAATATAACTCCAGAGTTAGTTGGGAGGGGGCAGGGATGAGGGTCATGTTAGAAGGTGTTAACCACTGTAGAGAGAAGAGAGACTCTCATCCCAGATGGTGCAGACATTTCATTGTGGAAATATAACTGTGACCAGCCCATGTTACAAGGTAATGAAATTGATCACAACTTGAACATCAAAAGTGGTCACAGGCTATAAAGGAACAGTGTTTGTGGGAACAGTAGGGACAAGAAATGCCAGACACTAGAGGCTGTGTCTCTAAGACACTGTAGTCAAGAGGATCACAAAGGAGAGGAAGGAAGAGATTGTCTTGCTGACAGCTGCCCAAGGACAGGAGTGAAGGACCAGTAAGATATTCCTTCCTTAGTAATGAATCCAAGGTGGACCTCCCCAGCCTGACCTTTGCTGAGTAAACTGAGTTAGTTACTCAGACAAGGCTTTCTGGTCCACTCTGATTTTCCTGTACATTCTTAGTACATTCTGTTTTAATTAGACCCTTTGCGTCCTTGGGTTGTTTGCAAATTTCATGCAGACTTTTCCTTAGCGGTGCTTTTAAGTAAGAGTTGCTGGAGAAAGATGCCTGGAGCATATCATAGTTGGGATGTTTGGTCAAAGGGGCATGGACTACAGAGAGCTCTCTCACAAGAGATGCCACTTGCAAAACTGAGTTCTGGCAAACCCAAAGGAAACACATGGATGGTCAGATGTATTTCCACTCCTTCATCTCTTTTGCTTCCTCTAATTTTCTTATATCTTAGGATTTTAGTATAATAGAGGCCCAACCAGAACAATGATTTGTGCTAAAATAGTACTTGTACTGAAAATTGCTGAATACAAACCAATTGTAGGAAAACTGGGAAGACTAAAAACTGCCAGTGGCGAAACTAGCTGCATCCAGCAGAGTGCAGCATCGCCTTAGGCGAACAGAGCTTGAGCTGTGAACGGTTCACGACTGTGAACAGTTTACCTCTAGAGTAAAAAATACTAGGTATCAATTGCAAATAAGCAAATCTCCCAGGAAAAAAAATGATAAATTTTCCATTTATGCATTTTGAATAATACTTAGATGCTAAGTGATTGACTGTATTTTTCAACTTGAATATTTTGGGGATGGAAAGCGGAAAGAATCTGGGGCTGGAATTGGAAGTGGGAGCCAGGCAGATCCAGGCTGAACACATGGGTAGGACTGGAGCGTTACCCAAAGAAAGAGGAGTTGACTGGTAGCTTGGTGAAGAGACGAGAGATTGAAGAGGAAAGGAAAAAACCATAAAAGGTGTTTAGTTAAGCAGTGATCCTATCTCTTTACAGAGGCCTTGGGACATATATGTGACACTGCTTTCTGTAAGTCCCTGTGAATCCTAGTATAATACTGCACCTTGAAGGAAGAAAACTCGCTATTGTCTGTCATTTTGGCAGGAGTCAGTAAGAAGAGGTCTAAACTGTGGATGTAGAGCTTCCAAACCAGCTGTGGTACCATGAGGATAATAATATCCTGCCACATGATGTAACACCTGTTTTTGTTCTCATTTGCTTTTCTAAAAACCCTAGGACATTGCAGACAAAATTATTTTTAAAACCTTGTTAAAGTCATGGAGACAGATCAGGTAATGCCAGCATAAAAATTGTTTTTACTCAGTCACCTGTGAAAGACAATTATGGTGGGGTCTTGAAGTACATGGCCACTTGCTATTTCTCCACTGGAATTTTTTTTCATTCTCTGTGTGGAAAAGCCTGGTTTTGGGGGGGGTGGGGTGCGGCAACAGGTTCATACAATGAAGGAAGGTGATTTACCTCTCTTAATACCTCATTTGTTGTAGAAGTACAAAGGACATAAGATATGAGACAGGGGGTTAAAGAAAGAGGATGGCATCATGGTTAGAGTCACTGGACAAACCTTTAAGAAGCATAGACTCATTAAGGTTGGACAAGATCTCTAAGATCAAGTCCAACTACCAGCCCAATACCACCATACCTACTAAACCACATCCCGAAGTGCCATGTCTACACGTTTTTTTAACTTCTCCAGGGAAGGTGACTCCATTAATTCCCTGGGTAGCCTGTTCAATGCTTCATCACTCTTCCAGTAAAGAAATTATTCCTTATAGCCAATCTAAACCTTCCCTGGCAGAACTTGAGGCCATTTCCTCCCATCCTGTTACTTGTTACTTGGGAGAAGAGACCAACACCTGCCTTACTGGGCACTGGAGCAAGCTGCCATGGGAGGTGGTTGAGTAACTATGATTCTATGATTCTGTGCTATGATTTCACTTTTTTTTTGCTATGATTTATGATTTCAGTGTGTCATAAATCCCTGACTTGTAAAATGGTGATGAGGTTACTATGCTACGCTAGAGTAAAGCAACTCTAGAAATTAAGTAACATTCTAGTAACACTAAGGTATAGCAGTCTGTTCTACACAGTACATGAATCAGGAGTGGGAAATGTATTTAAGAACTAGGCATTTAGAGTCATGGCTTAAAAAGTACCATGATCTTTCACATTATTAGTGGCAATCAGTATACTTTATTAATAACGGGTACAAAATATACAACTACCCAATTTAACATGTCAGGCAAAAAGAGACCCAGTTAGTCTGGGGGTTTGATTTCCAAACTGTATTTTCTGACCAAATAATAAATGCATAAGAAAATTTCAACTTTGTTTTCAAAACTTTTTTTATTTTAGATTTCTACATTGTCTTTCCCAGATCCTCTTTTCCATATGATACTTTTCCCTACTCAGTTATTTGTTTAACAGCCTAACCTGTGTACTCTTAGTCTGGACTGTAAATTCTGTCCTGAAGGCTCTTTTTTATGTCCTGTCTGAGTAACACCTAACACCTGAGACACTTCTTGCATTGGAATCTAAGTGGTCCTGTAGAACAGACAATAAATATTCATAATACTTGTGGCATAATGTTTTCTAGCCAAGTAGCACTATGTGCCAAAGTCATGTAGCTGAATCTGAGCAATGTGTCCAGGAGGTCTAAGTAATACTGGTGAAATCCACTTTGTCTACAGTGAACCATGGTGTTCAGGAGCTATGGGAGTGGGAATGGAGGCAGAGGAAGTTAAATCTGCTGTCAGCAGCAGCACACAGTTCAAACAACCACATGTGGTTGCTGTTTCATTCTAAGGGAAGAAATTATGAGAGTGCCTTACCAGCTGGAAGGGGGGAATTAGTCACCGGCCCCTTCCCACTCCAGTTCTACTCTGGGAAGGACGGAGCCATTTTTTCTAGAGAGGGTTTTTGCAAGTTTCTGACTTGGCATACTGCTTGAGAAACTGGTGTACAGCCCACCCCAAAAAAACTTACAGATGGTAGATAGCCACTCTTTCCCTTACCCTAGCCCCTCAATCACATGCAAAGAGTAATTAGTGAATCATTCTCTGTAAAAGAAACATTTGATTTTATTAAGACAAAAATCACTGTGCCAGAGATAAAGCACCTATATTACTTCAGTTAATGCCACGAGTCCAACACCAATTACTGTTGTCAACTAAGGAAAGAAATATAGTTGCATCAAATTTGTAAGCATTGGATTACTAGTTGTGTGACAGAAAGGTTAAATTAAAGAAGCTGCTAGAAGCTATTTTTCTAAGATGGATGCATATTATCTAAATTAATGTCAGCGAACCCACAATTAGCTGCATATTGATGCAGAATTACATCTTTATAAAGAAAAGATGGTCCGATGGGTCTCTTCCAACCTGGTGATTCTATGATTCTAAATGGAACTAAGTCTGTGCAAACTAAGCATAACAATGAAAATTCATACTTGTAAGAGACAGGACAGAGAAATAAGGGATGAGGACCCCCACTCCACCAGGATGGTAATGAGAATGATCTCCAAAGGATTTACTGAGGGAAAAAATAACATAAGGAATCATTCTCTCTCTATGGCATACCTAGGAGCCCACTGTCACAATGGTAGGAATATACCCAAGAAGGAAATGCATCTTGCTCAGCCCCAGAAAAAGCAAGGACAGTTTGTCTTGAAGATTACGTGAAGCGGGGCAAAATGAAGTTATGCATGGAGATGGTGAGTGGTACAAGAAGCCAGTGATGTTGTTTATGACACTGACAGTCTTCTGAAGTCCACTGAGATAGCTCATGTTTCTGAGTTCTCGTTCTTGGGTAAGAAGTGGCTGACCTCAGTTTAGACTCTCTCAATCATACAGCTGGAAGGACAGTAGAGAAAGCCCCTGTCTGTGTAAAAGCTGAAGAGGGAGGTCTGACTAGCCCTGTATCATCTCCAAGCAGAGAAATGCTAGAAACCAGCGTTCCTAGCAGCTCAGTTGATTGCTGAGACAGATCATCCTAGAATGCTTGTGATAGAGCATGAAAAATTCTACCCATGTGAGATATTTCCCCAGCTGGCTGCCAGATACTGTGATAGCTCTTAGTTATCTCAAATCCAGCCCCTGAAGAAAGGGCTTCCTTGGCCTCAGTGCCACATGTTTCTATAGAAGCTATCAAGCGTAGCTAAGTGGCCCATTCCAGAATATTTTGAAACCAAGAATGTTGCAATGCCTGATCTGAGCTGTTAGGCCCTGCAACAGAGATGTCAGGAAAGAAGCATTTCACTGGATGTTTTCAGCAGAAACTCCATAAACTGCTGCTTGTAATGTAACATTTAATCCAAAAAGGCCAAGATATGTTCTCTATCCTTTGTTCCATGCTGCCTTCCAAAGTAAGACCAACAGCTCAATATCCATGCGCCTCTGCTGAGTGGCCTAGAGGAACAATACAGAGCAACCCACTTCCTAGAGGAAAACCACAATGAAAGAGAGGTAATACTCGTGCTTCCTCAACGAACTGCAAGTTGGCTATGGAATTCACCCTCGCCCAATCAAGATTTGCAACACTTCTTCCTATGTCTGAACCAGTCCTGTGTGAGAGCTTTCAAAGTTATTAAAGAAGGTCTGGAAGAGTTTTCCTGAGACAAATACCAGTGCTGAATACAAAGACTGATCTCCACTATCATGGGGTGTGCCACTGGCATCCTGGAGCATGGTTTCATCACATCTTTCTGGGGAAAGAATGGAGAAAGGACAGAGTCAGATAACAGTTACACGTTAATCACTTTCTCTCTCTCTTTAGCCCTCTGTCTTTCTCATAGAACTGGTAGACACGATATGGTGTCCTCTTATCTTCTCTGACTTCAGTTCCCACAGCCTCCTATATTTCTGTGCATTTTCACAATGTTATGCTTTTCCTTAAAACATCAGTGGTAAGACGGAGAGGACACAATAGGGGCAGGTGGATATGTAGTGGACATCTTGTTTTAGCAGACCATTCCTTGTCTCAGATATCCCTGCTCTGGGCATCCTCACATGGCGCTGGGTAGGCCTTTTTATCACAAGGCTGGTCCTACATATTCTTCTTCTTCTTGCTTTAAATATCCAGGAAGCTGCCTTGCAGAAGAAGGCACTGTTGTCAACAAGCCCTTCATACAGCAAGAGGATGTCCAGTTATGTGTCTGATCACCTGACAAATGAATGTTATATGAGATGAGATGTTTGCAGAATCAGAATGAGAATCTTGGTAACGGAGACACAATGAAGAGTCAATGCCAGCTGGCACAAGAGGTAAGGTGCCCCGCAGTGAGTACTCCATTGCCCATCCCTGATACATCAGCTGCAGTGTCTTTTCAGACAGCCCAGGCTGTTTCTGATACACTCTCCCAGACCAGACAAAAGTATGCCTGTTCCAGGCTCTGTGGAATTTTGGGTAGGGCTGTGTTGTACAAGCCAAGGACAATATTGTGGGCGCTAGTGTATTCTGGTTCCTTTGGGGTTTTGCTGTGTCTCTGTGTTTGCACAGAGCTGCAGTGGGCAGAACTAGCATCTGTTTAGAAATGGTGTGGCTGGGGACAGTGACTGGTGAGAAAAGAAAATGAGGCCAGATAGATGCCAACGAAATAGTGTTTGCTGTACACATGCATGCAAGTTTGGCCATCCAGAAGCAGAGCAACTGGCCAGAGTTGTCTTTGTTTCTAACACAGCTGACTTCCTAGCAGATTTGGGCCCCTTGGTGATGCTGGTGTTTCTATTTGTCTAGCAGGTTTAGAGCAGGGCCGCTGGGTCAGGATGAAGGGTGTGTCTGAACTCGGGACCGGTGTTTACTTTCTACACACAAGGAATTGTTCAAACTCTCATAAAGTCAGTGGAGATCTAGTCAGGACAGGGAATGCATTCTGAAGAGCAAGCGAGCAGACCAGCCACGATACGTGACACTCAGTTGCACAAAAGGAGATACCAGTCATCCAAGACAACTTCATGAGGCTGGCAGATATGACACAACACCAACGACAGATCTCCATCTCTGAAGGAAGATCTGGAGGCTATACCTCTGTTTAGGTGATGAAACACAGCCAGAGTGCCTCCTTCAAGGTGACTCTATCACCCTCTAAGAGCTGGTGAGTGCTGACAACAATGAGAGCTTAAGGAAAGTAAAGCCTGTGTAGATCCCTACTTGTGAACACCTAGAAGTGTCTTGGCTTTGAACTGAATCCCAGCCAGATTGTCAGCACAGGTTGGTGAAGGGGTGAAATACATCCAAAGGGGAAGTGAAAAGGAGGAGAGGAAGCACAACTACAGTTTTTGCTAGCACATCTCATGCCAGTAGGGATTCTACAGAGATGGGAATGCACCATCATCTGAGGGAACGAGAAGATACCTCACAGCTGTTTTAATTCAAGTCACACATGGGAGCACGGGGACAGTAGAGCACAGCCATCATGGAAGAAAATACAGGCTCATTCATTTTCCAGCCATCTGAGGAAACAAACAGACCAAATGAGTTCAGATTCCATCTCGTGGACTTTGGGTACCCAGGAAACCAGGGCATGACATCAACCAGCAGAAAGGAGACAGCCACTCACACAGTCTCTGTAATGCTGTAAGAAATGGTCAGTTCTCCACACAGTGGGGAAAGTTCTGCTTTTAAGTAAAAAATCACTGCTTACAATGTACAATTGTCAAAAAGTTGCAAGAAATTATACAGAAGTGACAGCACTCCAAAAGCTAACTTTCAAAAATTCCTCTCTCCAGATGATTTTATGATTTTTGCATTTAACATTGGTAGAAGATGTGGGCCCACACTGTGGTTAACACAGCTTCAAGGAGCAGGTGGGGTAAAGGTCAGAGTGATTGACCAAAGTGGTGATCACCCCATGCCATACCCCTAACGAGCTGTTTCCTTAAGGCACTGGCAGGTTTTTCTCCTCAGTGTGCATATGCCAAACCGCAGTGAAAAGCTTAGCATATAACCACAGAAGGGAAGTCTTGAAAGCAATTCATGACTCCACACTAAAAACACTAGAGCTATTATTAAATCGACTCTTAAAATCATGTAACTTTTTTCAGGGCTGAAACAGCACTCTATTTTAAGCATTGTTGGAGAAAGAGGAGGAGAGGGAGGTTGAGAGGAACCCTTAAACACTTCCATGGGAAGGTTTGAAAGTTCCTTTCTGCATACTAAACATTCACCAAGGCTATCTGTGACCACTGGAGTTAAAACATTTCAGCTATAATTAAATCAGTTCTTAAAATCATGTAACTCTTTTCAGGGCTGAAACTATTTTAAGCCTCATTGGACAAAGAGGAGGAAAGAGAGGTTGAGTGGAACCCTTAAATACTTCCATGGGAAGGTTTGGGAACTCCTTTCAGTGTACTAAACATTCACCAAGGCTTCGCCTGGAGGAGAAGAACCTGGGGATGTTGGTTGACAGCGACTGAACATGAGCCAGCAGTGTGCCCAGGTGGCCAAGAAGACCAATGGTATCTTGGTTTGTATCAGAAATGGTGTGACCAGCAGGTCCAGGGAGGTTTTTCTCCCTCTGTACTCCGCACTGGTGAGACTGCTCCTTGAATCCTGTGTTCAGTTCTGGGCCCCTCACCACAAGAAGGATGTTGAGGCTCTGGAGCGAGTCCAGAGAAGAGCAACAAAGCTGGTGAAGAGGCTGGAGAACAGGCCTTATGAGGAGCAGCTGAGGGAACTAGGGCTGTTTAGTCTGGAGAAGGCTGAGGGGAGACCTCCTTGCTCTCCACAACTACCTGAAAGGAGGTTGTAGAGGTGGATGTTGGTCTCTTCTCCCATGTGACAGAGTAGGATGAGAGGGAATGGCCTCAAGCTCCACCAGGGGAGGTTCGGGCTTGACATCAGGAAAAAATTTTTCATGGAAAGGGTGATTGGGCACTGGCAGAGGCTGCCCAGGGAAGTGGTTGAGTCACCTTCCCTGGAGGTGTTTAAGGGACGGGCGGATGAGGTGCTGAGGGGCATGGGTTAGTGGTTGATAGGGATGGTTGGGCTCGATGATCCGGCGGGTCCTTTCCCAACCTCGTGATTCTTCTATGACTCCACGATTCTTCCTGTGAGCGCTGGAGTTTGTCCTTTCGCCGCCGGCTGACTTTTCCTCTCGTTCGACCTCCAGCCGCGCCGCGGGGAAGGAGCCCGGTGGGGCGGCCTGGCCATAGGGGCCGGTGGCCGGGGCTCGTCCTGCGGGGCGGAGGGAGGCAGGGAAGCGCCCGACCGCCGCCCCGACCCGCCCAGCCGTCGAGCTGCCGTCAGCCGGCGGAGGCGAGCGGGATGCGGCGGGACCTGTCGGCGCTGTGGCTGTGGCTGTGCCCGGCGCTGGGGCTGCGGCTGACCCTGCTGCACACCAACGACGTCCACGGGCGGGTGGAGGCGGAGGGCGCGGGGCGGCGGGGCTGCGCGGGGCCCGGCTGCTTCGGCGGGGCGGCGCGGCGGGCGGCGGCGGCCAGGGCGGCCAGGGAGGCGCTCCCCAACGTGCTGCTGCTGGACGCCGGGGACCAGTTCCAGGGCACCGTCTGGTTCTCCCGCTTCCAGGGCCGAGAGGCGGCTCACTTCATGAACCTGCTGCGCTACGACGCTATGGTAAAGCGCGGCCGGGGGGATCCTCCCCTCCGCGGCACCCCCTTTCCTCCTCCTTCACTGCCTTTCCTTGCGCTGTCGCCGCCTCGGGCAGAACGTCGGAGGAGGCTGCTGGGCGGGCGGGAAGCGCGGGGACAGGGGACGGGAAGGTAAGCTGGGGTTGTTTAGCCTGGAGAAGAGGAGGCCGAGAGGAGACCTCATTACTCTCTACGACTACCTGAAAGGAGGTTGTAGAGAGCAGGGAGCTGGGCTCTTCTCCCAAGTGACAGGGGACAGGACGAGAGGGAATGGCCTCAAGCTCCGCCAGGGGAGATTCAAGCTAGACATTAGGAGGAAGTTTTTCACACAAAGGATCATTGGGCATTAGAATAGGCTGCCCAGGGAGGTGGTTGAGTCACCTTCCCTGGAGGTGTTTAAGGCACGGGTGGATGAGGTCTTGAGGGACATGGTTTAGTGTTAGATAGGAATGGTTGGACTAGAAGATCCGATGGGTCCCTTCCAACCTGATTGTTTTGTGATTCTGTGATTCTGTAAGCGAGGAGACCGGCTGGAGAACGAGTCTTAGGAGAAGCGGCTGAGGGAGCTGGGGGTGCTTAGCCTGGAGGAGGCTGAGGGGACACCTCATTGCTCTCTACAACTACCTGACGGGAGGTTGTGGAGAGGAGGGAGCTGGGCTCTTCTCCGAAGTGACAGGGTACAGGATGACAGGGAATAGCCTCAAGCTCCACCAGGGGAGGTTCAGGCTGGACATCAGGAAAATATTTTCACAGAAAGGCTCATTGGAACACTGGAACAGCCTGCCCAGGGAGGGGGTTGAGTCACTTTCCCTGGAGGTGTTTAAAGGACTGGTGGATGGGGCGCTGAGGGGCCTGGGTTGGTGCTTGTTAGGAATGGTTGGACTCGATGATCCTGTAGGTCTTTTCCAACCTTGTGATTCTGTGAGAGGAAAAGTAATGTGTCAGGTGGTGAGCACCCGGGCGAATGAAGTTATGAGCTGGGAGCCCCACAAGGCAGCCAGAGTTACACAGGGGGAAAGATGGGGATGCAGTGAAAGAGCTCCCCTTGGGAGAAGCAAAAGAGAAGTGATGTGTTAGGTGGTGGGCACCGAGGTGAATGAAATGAGCTGGGAGCCGCATGGGCAGCCAGAAACCAAAGCTACGGAGGGGGAAAGATGGAGATGCAGTGGAAGAGCTCCCCTTGGGAGAAGCAGAAGAGAAGCGATGTGGTAAGTGGTGGGCATGCGGCCAAATGACATTGTGAGCTGGGAGCCCTGTGGGCAACCAGAAGCTAGGAGATGATGCCAAAGCTGCACAGGGGAAAAGACAGAGATGAGCTCCCCTTGGGAGAAGCAGAAGAGAAGTGATGTACTAGCTAGTGGGCACCTGGCCAAATGAAGTTTCGAGCTGGGACCCCCATGGGCAGCCAGAAACCAAGGCTAGGCAGGGGAAAGAGGGAGATGCAGTATAAGAACTGTCCTTGGGAGAGGCAGAAGAGAAGCGATATTTTAGGTGGTGGGCATCTGGCCAAATGAAGTCATGAGCTGGAAGCCCTGTTGGGCAACCAGAAACTGGGAGATGATGCCAGTGCTACACACAGGAAAAGACAGTGACACTGTGGAAGAACTGCCCTTGGGAGAGGCAGAAGAGGAGCAATGTGGGTGGTGGGCATCCAGCTGAATGAAGTTGTGAGCTGGGAGCACCATGGGCAGCCAGAAACCAAGGCTAGGCAGAGGGAAAGATGGAGATGCAGTTGAGAAATGATGCGCTAGGTGATGGGCACCCGGCCAAATGAAGTTGTGAAACTGGGAGATGATGCCAGTGCTACACACAGGAAAAGACAGTGACGCTGTGGAAGAGTTCCTCTTGAGAGAGGCAAAAGCTTGGGGTGGGTGGGGTCAGACCTATGGGCAGCCTGAAACCTGCCTTTTGCTCATCAGCATGGCTGATGCCAAGGCTACACAGAGCAAAAGGCAGCAACACAGTGGAAGAGCTCCCCTTGGGAGAGGCAGGAGCCCAGGCTGGTGAGGGGCTAGATGATCTCTGTTGAAGAGGAGCAGGCAGAGATATGGAAGTGAGCCGATCAAAAGCTAGGCGAGGAGGCTGGCCAGCAACAGAGAGGTTAACCCTGCCTGAGTCTCAGGTTTTGGTCCTCTTGGAAGGGACAGATGGCACATGATTGGCAGTGCTGTTTTGAAGGGTGAGGATTTTTAGTTTTCACCAGTCCCACCTGGTCTGCGTCCAGTCCCACTGGAGCTGTGGCTGTGATGGGGTGTATGGGGCTGTGGGCAAGTGGCCCAGGGACTGTAACAGTACATCTGCGAGGCAGCTGTCTGAGATGGTGCCAGTCCTGCTGTCTCTTGGTGATCTGAGAAATGACAGGAAGGCAGAAGAATTCGAGATGGAAATTGGGGGGTGTCATTCCATGTCCTTAAATCTTTTGTCTCAGGGCAATAGGCTATTAATGCATAAAGAATTATTGTGGCTTGTTTTGTTTGCGTACAACCCTGGAAAAGAGGAAAGACATTAAAGTTATGTTTGGGAGTAATCATTGTTAGAGAATGTTTATCCCAACTGCCAGCCTAGGGGGGAAATCTTCTGTTTGTCATACCCTCTGTCTTCATTATTTTTTTTTTTATTTTTTTTTCTTTCTCTGGAAAGGTCGGCACTTTAATTTCCTAGGTTAAAAGTGGCTTAGCCCATTTCTTCCCTCTGACTAAGAACAGCTCTAGAAGAGAAAGAGATTCCCCAGTGCACTTTCCTAGGCTAAACACGCTTCATATCAGACGGGCAGGTCTGTGAAGGATACTTCTCCTTGTTCACGTGGCCTAACAAATGAGTTCCTAATCACCCTCAACTGTTTGCAGACAACATCAAGCTGATGATGCAGTTGATACACCTGAGAGATGTGATATCCAGGAGGACTTGGAAGCTTGAGAAATGGACCTATGTGGGTGCCTTTTTTTGCAGCCTAGTCTGCTGGAAGGTGTCCCTGCCCATGGCAGGAGACTTGGAACTGGATGATCTTCCTTCCAACCCAGCCACTCTGTGATTCTTTAAAACTAAGAGGATTTTCCTTCCTCGCGGTAAAAGGGAGAAGCACGTGCATTCAGGACTTGTCCCTACTGAGAGCCAGGGAGCACTTTGGGGTTCTGCAGTGCAGAATTAGCTCAAGTTGATTTTTCCGACATTTCTTCCCAGAGCTTGCTGACTGTCATTTCTCAGTCTTGAATTTGCTGGTTTGACTGGTTCATGGGCAGACTGGGAGCTTGTACGTTTCCTGATCGTATCAAAAGAAGAAATTGTTTTGGACCAAATCAACAGTGTTGAATTAGTGTTTGGGTTTGGAAACATGTTATGTAGGAAGCATCTGAAGGCCGGTTAGGAGATTCATGAGCTCTTACATCTGAATAAGAATTTTCTAAAAATCCGCACTATCTTGGATATCCAGAGGCTCGTACTGGATGCCAATACCTTAGGTGAAATAGTCAACCACTTGTTCTCTGTGGAGGTGCTGCATGTTGTAACTGGAATATTTTCAGCAGATAGAAGGGGACAGGATAGACTGAGAAGCCACAAAGACTTCAGGACCTTTCTTTGCTGCCAAAGAGTCTGAAGACAGAATTGCTGAGTGTTGAGCAGTGCTCCACAATTCTTTTTGATTCTTCTTTTTGTAAACCATGGAGACCATGCAGTGGGGATGGTGGCTTGGGGGACACAGGTAACAAGGCAAGAACCACACTGTAGAAGGGTGAGCTAGTGTTTTTTTCAGCAAAATTTTGGAAGTCACATCTGTAACAGAAAGGTTAGGGATTACTGGAATGGTTAAAAGTGAGATACAGGAGTAGGATTACAAACAGGATGAAGGAGGGAACATGAATCATACAAGTGGTTACAAGATAGGGGCAGGAGCCATAGGAGGATTTAGGGCAGCTGGGCAGCATTAGGGGTTTGTTCTGTGAATGGGGCAATTTTCCTTTTTTTTAGGTTTAGCCTTTTCTCATTTATGTATGTTGTTACTTCAAGTCCATTTCCTCCTATTTAGCTAGGTATTGCCTTCCAAATTTTCTTGGCACTAGTCTTGCTTTTTAGTGTAATTAACACCAAAATCCACATTAAGTACCGCAAAGGCAGTAATTAGAGGGGTGATAGAAGTCTCCTACTTTTACTTCTAAGTTGCATTTGACAGGACAAGAGGGAATGGCCTCAAGCTCTGCCAGGGGACATTCAGGCTCGCCATAAGTTAAAAATTCTTCACAGAAAGGGTCATTAGGCACTGGCAGAGGCTGCCCAGTTTGGTGGTTGACTCGCCTTCCCTGGAGGTGTTTAAGGTGCAGGTGCATGAGGTGCTGAGGGGCATGGTTTAGAGATTGGTGGGAATGGTTGGACTTTATGATCCGGTGGGTCTCTTGCAACCTGGTGATTCTATGATTCTATCCCTCCATTAACTTGTACCCTGATGCTGAAATATTTTTAGCCTGGTTTCTTGTGAAAAGGAGGGTTATATGACCACATGCTGTGCCTGAATATTTCTGTTTATTCCCCCTTGTGAACAACATTTGCATTGCCCAGTAGATTCAGATTTGGTGAAGGGATATTCCACAGGTACAGAGTCCATGTGTGTAAGGGCAGTTACATAGAGTGCAGGAACCCAAAACAATCCACATTCTCCTCTCCAGACGAAGAGTGGCATAAAAAATAAAACTGTGTTGTTACCCACTAGTGATTTCTCATGACCAAGAGACTTTATAACTACCCACACAAGTGTTTTGATCAAAGATTGTATCCTAGTGGACATGAAATAAGCCAAATGTGAGATATAAAGCCAAGAGAAACAACGTTTCATAAGTGGTTAGTTGGGTGGGTTTCTTTCACAACAAGCTAGTGGCAGTTACATCCAATTCAAAATCGTATTTCAATTGCAAACATTTTAATTTTTTTGAGAGGCAGGGGGTTAATTGCGTATTTAGGAGAAACAGGGGGCATGTGCATCAGCCAAAAAGAAGTAGCTTGTTATCATTCTGAGATGATCTACTAGTCTGTGGATGTCTTTTCAGAACATCAGTCAACATCAAAACAAGTTTCCTTAGAATGCTATTCTTTTTTTTTTTTTTTCCAGCAAATTAGATTGCAGTTTGAATATAGTTAAAAAATACAATATAGTTGGAATGCATCGTGTCTTCCCAAGTCAGGATTTTCTTCAACTTAGTTCTCAGTTCTTTTGGAAAACTGCTGCAGCAGCATGCAAATAATTTGGCTCCTTCACTGGGATGTGAGTAATGTTCTCATAAGCATTAGCCGGAGCAGTTGATTGCCAGTGCACGTTACTGCCAGTGTCCTGATTTTTTCCCCAGGGCCATCGACTACCTTTCTGTGGGGATCAGAGGAGCCAGGAGTCTTTGTCTCCCCCAAAAGAAAGACACTGCCAATCAGTTGATTGAAATATTAAGCTTCCATGCCCGTAGTGACTTCAGGGTCCTGCTCGGGTTGGAATGTTATCAGGGTTAATATCATACATTTAGGGAATAAAAGTTGGAACGAACACACAGGAATTGTTTATCTAAGTAGAGCAGAGAAGTATTTGAGTCTGTTTAGATAATGAATGTGACTTTCTCCACTTAATCTCCAGAATGAAATTGTGAATACGCTTGTTTGGAAGAGTCATCCCATTGTCTTTAGCAACCCTTTCATGCTCTGCCTCAGTTGTTAGCTGAAAACTTGTACCAAGTTACGCTATTATCATGTTTCCTTAGATATCTTTTCCGTCACAAACACCTAAATAAGCCACATGGTTGTTATGTAAATTGTGCTTCTGCAAAGTTGCTGTCTACAGGGGTTTCACTGGCTGTTGCCAAACTTGCAGACACAGGCATGTCACAACTTAGGCTGAACATGTAAAGGGGCAGGTAGCAGAAAGTTCTGTGGTCCTTTAAGGTAAGTCCACTTTTGTCTGCTTAACCAACCCTAAGCAATTAAACATTCTCATCTTGCTGGTATTACTTTGCTAATAAAAAAAACTGGACTCCTCATTTTGTGTGGTAGTGTTAGCACTTCAGAGTTATGCACCCACCTGTTTTTGTGTGTGCACACCTGCAGGTGTCTCAAGATTGTCCCTAGCTGATAATCATTAGAGCTTCCACTAGAAAATCATATTTTCTTGTTACATCTTAAAACATACAAGAACTCTTACTAAATGTGAATTAAATGTTTAAAACACTGTAGTCCAAGCACAAGCTCTCAAAATGTATATTATATTTAAAGGTAACAAATATTGTCATTAGCATTTAACATTTTCTACATTTTTTTAAAAACTGTGTGAGTTTGAATCTGGCATTTGATTACAAACACTTATTTAGATAGGGTTTAGATTTTGACTTGCAGACCTGATAGAACAGAGCATGAAAAAGAAATCTGAAACTGACAAAAAAATAACGTTTCTGTTTTCATGAGACATTGCAATGTTCTGCTTTCGACAAGATAGGGTTTTCTTCCCTTGAACACAGAGTTTGCTTTCTCAAATATAACTTGTATATCTTTTATGAGACTATTTAGAGGGAATATTGGGGGTAGGCTCTTATATTTTCATTTTGCTTTTCACAGGCTTTGGGGAACCATGAGTTTGATAAAGGTGTGAGTGGATTATTGGATCCTTTTCTTAAAAATGCTAATTTTACAGTCCTGAGTGCAAACATTAAGCCGAAAACCCCATTAGGAACTGAAATGATGAAATACGTTCGTCCTTTTAAAATAGAACGTTTTGGCTCGGAATCAGTAGGAATTGTTGGCTACACTACAAAGGAAACTTCCTTTCTTTCACAACCAGGTATGTTGTCTTTAGTAGATAAGTTTATCTCCTTCGTTACTATTTTATTACTTGCCCATTTGTTTGAGTCTAAAAATGCAAGTTTTCAGCTGAAAAGTGAGATTTTTGTTGTTTTATCAGTATTTATTTGGTTTATTCAACTTTAACTGGCCAATATTTAAACTGGAGAAGGGTTGTTAACATTAAAAGCCATTTGCATACAGACTTGAATTATTTAGCATGACTGAATTATCCAGGAATATAAGAAAGTCAGTGAGATTGCAGGAATGCTGCAGGGGGGCTATTGAGGTTTTTAATATTGTTTGGGATTTTATATTTGTATTGTTTTATGTTTTATTATTATTATTTATCCATTTAAACAATTTTTACAACACGAATACAGCTTATATCTAGAGTGAAATGTGTTCAAGCCAAGACATTTCTCCGTGTGTTGCAGTTTT
Source organism: Coccyzus lansbergi (assembly GCA_033558105.1). Lineage (NCBI taxonomy): Eukaryota > Metazoa > Chordata > Aves > Cuculiformes > Coccyzidae > Coccyzus > Coccyzus lansbergi. The sequence goes on from JAUMJK010000909.1 coordinate 138,805, forward strand.
GCTCTTGGATGCCTTCACGCGGAAGTCCTAGTAAAAGCAAGGAGAGCTTTGTATGTGATTTTGAAGCAGAAGTTGCTCAAGATGTTTTTAACAGCTCGAATATTTCCAGAAATTAGACTACAGAAGGAACAACCGTTCAGCTTTTAGCAGAATTGCTTCATTCATGAGTAAAATTAGAATTTATGAGGAAAAAAGACTTCTCAAATTCTGACCATTTTTTCCATTTAAAGTGTTCTTTTAGTAAAATAAAACAGTCTGTTTAAATGGGAAATAGATTTAAATCAGCTGTAGCAGATCTGAGTCTCTGCCTTCTCAAAGCTCAGTCTCTCCCTGACAAAATCATTTCTTCCCTGTTTTTTGCAGTAGCGGTGTCCTAAGCACTGGCTTAAAACATTTTCCATGTTGAAAAAGGCCTTTGCACTATTACTTCACTTTTCATTGCTTTTAGTAAAGAAGTAATGCATACATTTCTTGAGAATGGGAATACTCAGTACTTTGTGGAAATATTAGAATTTAAAAATGTTCCTTCTGTGCTTTTTTTTTCTGTGCTGGATTTTTAAACTATCAGGAAGTGGATGTCTGTAGTCAGAATAGATTTCTGTATCTCATTTTTAGTGTATAGTGACGTATATGATATTTTATATCATTCCCCCTCCTTAAAAAAAAAGAAAATCTATCTATATTGCATGTATGCAATAGAATTTCACCTGTGCTTGAGGGATTGAGGGTAGATATCGTCTGACATCACACTATGTTTGAAAAATGGAAAACCAGCAAGTATAATAAAATAGATCTTTCAAACAACTGTGTTGGTTCAGATAGATAATCAAATTAAGTTTCTTGCAAATAAATATATTAAGGGAAAATCCAGATAGTATTGGAATGATTTTCTGAAAAATTTAAATGCATTTCTAGTAACATCTAGATATCATATTGAAAGCCATAGTGTGCTGAGGCATTAAAACACAGACCACAACTAGAAATAATAGTGTTAAAAGGGAAGGCTTGTTAGCTAAATAGGTGGAGCTGAAGCAACCCTAAGATATGTTATGACCCAGAGTCGAATTGAACAACAAGCACAGGAAATTCTAACAGCAGCATTTATAATAATCAGAGTTTTTATAATTTTCCACTTTGCTTTCTCAATGTGTGGAGAAACACATGGAAGCTTTGAAAATGTGAATTCAGGATGTGTTAACATAACTCAGAGACCTAGCAATCCTTTAGACCAATCAAATCATGGCACACATGGGTCAGTCGGTGGAAAAACAATTATCAATGTAATTCCTGAATTCAGTGAATACGATACCTTGGAGTTTCAAATTCAGCACCTTGTTTATCTCTACACACTTCCAGGTGATTCTGTTTTCTTGGAGTTCCCAGCAATTGCTTTTGCGTGCTGTACACTCTTAGGGAATTCTCAAGGCAAATAAGAAGCTTGAAAATGCTGAAACGCGATTTTGTACGTGACTACTTTCTGTGTAATCTCTTATGATTCTACTGTTAAATCTCAATAACTTCCACACAATTATGAAATTATTGGACTTTTCATAATCTGCTTAAAGCTGCTATCAACATACTTGAACAGTGTATAAAGTTCTTAAATCTCAGTGTATCCACTGTGAAGGAAAAAATTAATCTCTACTGAAGGTACTGATAATGTTACTGTTTTGAAATGGTAGTTATGGTGAACTCAGTACAATGTAGAGATTACAACCAGTAGCCATTTTTTCTGAAGTTTTGCCATATACAGTTATGTCAACTGAATGCCCAGCCAGTTTTTCCCCATCCTGCAAGAGTTGTTCATAATCTGTCACACAGAGTTGACTGTGTATTTGCTTTGCACTGATAATCCCAAGACTGTCTTTCTAGTATTTAATGATATTAGCTTGCTTTAGTTCTGCATTGATGTTGTAAAGCCTGCAAAATAGTTGATATCTTTATCTGTCCTGAGAGATTCTACATACACATTCAGTGCTGTGAAATAATATATCTCATTTTGTCCACTGTCTTTTTGTATGAGGTAGAACCATAAACTGCCTACCCTGTAAACCTACAGGCAGCAAAATATTCACTAAAACTATCAACTTGTCAGAATTTTCTAAAATGGAATTTTAAATTCTATGTATTCCACTTCATTTCACAAGTTTTAACATGTAGACAGTTCTTTTTTCACTTATAGCACAGTTTGGATGCTTTATCTGAAAATCTACCCCATCTAAAAAAGAGAAGAGGGTATCACATCAGTGTAGTACCATTAAAGTGAAGTGAAATACTGACGTGAGCAATAACTAATTCTCAAATAATCACTTTATTTCGAGTCAGATTGTTTTGAAAAATGTAAGGTTGAATGGTAAGTGGAGTACTCCTTTATGTCTGGTTTCTTAGGGAAATGAGCACTGTGTACTTGCTCTTACAGTCCCTCGCTGTACAGCTTCTGAACTTGCTGGCCCATGTCAGCTCAATTCAATCAAGGGCTGAGGCGAGTGGGATACGAAGCTGTGTGAGATGCCATGGCTAGGTCGCAGAGATGGGGGGCAAGAAACCCATACAGCCCCCAAGTGGGAATCCCTTTCTGAGGGCAAGGTAGGCATCAGGCAAGCTGCTGGCATCCCATGCCCCACAGTAACAGCTCTGGGAAAGAGATGGACTTCCTCATGTGAGATAGGGCTTGGTTTTCCCCTCATTATGAAAGCACAGCAATCTACAAAGAAGGGCTGAAGCTAATGGCTTCCTTCAGCCTGGAGAAGGAAGGCTAAAGGAAAACCAAGCGCAGTCTTACACTGTCTTATAGAGAAGACAGGGATGGACTTTTCCCAGAGGGTAACAGAGAAAGGGGAAGAAACAATGGGCTCAAGTAGTACTGTAGGAAATTATGGTGGGATGTATGGAAAAAAATTGTCATGGTAAGAGCAGTTAAGCCATGAAACAGGTTGCCCAGAGAGGTTGTGGAATTTCAGCTTGCTCATACAAGACACTCAGCGCCCTCATCTGACTTTGGATTCTTGCTTTGAGTGGGTTTTGAACTAGACATCCCCTGGAGGTCCCTTCCAACCTCAAGTATCTCATGCCTCTTTGATTCTAAGGAGATATCCACAGGAAGAAAACGTGGGGATGCACTGCACAATTCATTCTGCAATGTGCAGTACAGAGATTCCCTCTGGCAGTAACAAAACTATTCAATGGGTGTAGTGGTGAACCAATTTGTGTAACCCTCTATTATCTCTTCCATTGTAGCAGCTTCCTCTTCATTTCCTGAGACATTTTGTACTGAATTGTGAATCCATTTCACTCCTCCTTTTGTTATGAAATAATGTAAATGTTTTGACTTTAAAGGCATGTGTCAGAATGGTTTGATCAACAGACTCTGCAGGAAGGAACGGAATTAGGTGGAGGGTAGAAGCGTTACGGAATTAGGTGGAGGGTAGAAGCGTTACTTGGATGTCTTCACCCAAAAGTTTAGGATTACAGTTTGTTGACTCTGTTCTTAAACTCTGTTTCTAAAGCTTGTCAAATAAACTAGCCTTTTACATAAGAAGTCCTTTTGTGCAACTCAAAACATGGTGCCCAGGATAAAAATGCATGTTTGTCTAGTGCTCTTGTAACGATTTGTCATGTTAGAACAATTTCAGTGGGCACAGAAATCTTGCAGAAAGATTGTGAGTTTCCCAACACTGTGGTCTGGAAAAGGTTTCTACTTTCCAGAATTTCCAGTCTTTGTGTTCTTGTTTTAGGATGGTAGCTCAGTTGTGTGCTGTGCTGCACTGATATTACTGAGAGTGGTTCATATTAGGTAAGATAATTTGCATGAAAAGGCAAGTCAGAGTTCAATGAAAGACTTTGAAGAAATTGCTGTTTAAAGACTTAAGGAGTGGCAAAAAGAATGTGGTGAGTGTGGAGTAAAAAGAGAAATTTACTCAAGAGAAGATCTCAGAGAAATCCACATTGGGAATTAAAAAAGCTTTACAGTACAATACACGTGCTTGTACTCAAACACCAACATATTTAGTCTCCTTTCTCAAGGTAAATAATAATAAAAGTCATTCAGTTTTTCATCCCACAATTGGCGTCACTGCAATTTTTTTATGGAGTTACAGTTTGTTTAGAATAGGCAGATGCATAGAACTCAGTACAGGAATGTTGTCTGAGCACACAAATGCTCCTGAAAGAGCGGAGAACATCAGACCAGATCAAGAGCTCAGACCAACTAAAGGCAACTGAAAGTCACTGACATTCAATGTTCTATCGGTTATATGAAATAGTATCCAATATTAACTACTATTTTTTTAAACTAGTAATTAAAGTACTTTGTAAGTACATTCATGTTTGTTCTGTTTTTTTAAGGAGATGATATAATCTTTGAAGATGAAATTGAAGCATTGCAAGAAAAGGTGAATGAACTTACTGCTTTGGGAGTGAACAAAATCATTGCACTAGGACATTCTGGTTTTACTGTGGACAAAAATATTGCCAAAAAAGTGAAAGGAGTGGATATTGTAATTGGAGGACATACAAACACATTTCTCTATACAGGTATCTTACCTCTTACTAAAGTATTGCTTCTTAAGCAAAGCTGAAACTCTTTCTTTTTAAACTGGAGAAACTTACACAAATACAGTTTACTTCTGGCTGTACTGGACCAGTTTCATAGCTGGTACTTACCCATAACCTCCCTGGAAGAAACTAATTTAAAACAGCCACTCACTCAAATATTCCTTAATGGTGTGGATGTTCAAGGTGACCTATACAAAGCAGGACAGAGAAACAAAGGTAGTAATAACCAGTGAATTACTGTCAAATATATTGTACTTGTTTCAAGTTTACACATATGAGGGAGAAAAACAGGTGTTTAAAAGGGATATTAGTGCTGATTTTTCATAGAATCTGATTCTGTATTCATAGATCTGCATTAGCCCTACCATTAAAAAACTTTTTCCAAGTTTACTCTGTCTTTTTCTTACCTTCCTTTAATCTCTCACTTTATTCTTCTTTTCCCTAGAGGTAGACATCTCATTCGAAAGATAAGCATCATTGATCTGATTTCTTCCACAGCAATACTACTTTAGTCAAAACTTGCCATCAGCAGCTTCTGCAGTGCTGCTGCTTTCACTGGGCTAGTGTGTAAGGACACAACAGAAGAGATATTTTGGGGAAATACACCAAGAAATACATATCTGCTTATTTAGTCAGAATATGGGCTTTGACAGAGTGGTGTCGAGGTCTATAATTTTTATTCCAAGTGCTGAAAAGCACTTGCTAATCCATCCAGGATTTGTAAACTGTTCCCTTCTGAGTCAAATCCAGCAGCCAGCATTCACAATGAAATAGCCACATCTGTGGAGGTAATTTGGCTGCAGCATAAACCATCTAATTTTAACTGTCTGTGTGTATATCTTTGTGTATGTTAAGCCTATAAACTCTTATTTAAATCAAAAGACGTAATCAATAACTGCAGCAGAATTTACTAGAATGTTTCAGCTCAATCTAAGCAGAGACATACCAGCTGGTCAGCTAAACTTCTGGCTGTCAGAGTGAGAAATATACTGTCCATGCAGACACCTCTGTAGAGCTATCTTAATATAAGGGCCCCATCTTGGACTAGTCCAACCTAAGACATTTGCAAATCTCCGGTTTATCCGCAGATTATGCGGCAAATGTTGTATTGACTTGTCTGGGTATGATTTGGGCTTGTAGAACTGATTCAGACAGTAATGGTAATTTTAGGTCAGAGCATTTAATTCCTGGTTTTCATCAGAAAGGATGTTTGAGAACACAGTATGTTGGCTAAAACAAGATGAGAAAATAGGAAAGTGTTACAGGTCCTTCAGTTACCTAGTATTTGTGCATTTCTGTTGAAATGGCATCTCTCACTTTGACTGAGATATGTGCATGAATTCTAGCGCCCTTCTCTTTATGGATAAGATGCACTGAAAAGTCTTTTCATTTCAGAAGGAATGCATCCGTTTTATAGTGGAACAATGTCTTAGTGACAGTTAATCCCGCAAGAAAGTATCAGGAAGTTTTTCTTCAGGAAGCAAGAAATAAATAAGGCACTGGACAATCACTTAACCGTGGGCAGCTGATGTAAACTGAAATGATAGAGAAGCATAACCAGAAAGCATAACTTTGTCTTGATAATGCATTTGAGGACTACACAAGGGCAAGGGATCAAAATTGCTTACTTTTTCAGTTCCAGAAAACCCAAAGCCACTTTTGTGTGCACAAATCCTGCAGGGTTCTCATTAGTTATGGTATTTCTTAAATTCTTCCCAGAATAAATGTTGAAGAGTGAAGAGGCAACACCAAGAATCTGTCAGCCGGACTGAAATCAGAAAAACTAGTTTTCTGGTAAATTTGGTTCACCTTGTAGTTTCTTTTACTGTTTTCCCTGGAGAAGAGGAAGGATTAGGGATAGATGTGAACTGTACTGGAGTTCCAGAGGGAACATTTATCATACTGCTTATCCCAGGATTTCATATTACATAAACAACTGTAAATGAAAGGAAACAAGTTGTTCTGTGAGCAGTGGAAATGAAGAGCCTGCTTTCCTGCATATCCACATCCTCTGTGCCCACTCTCCCATGTCCCCAGCTTAAGAAACACTGTGGCAGTTATTACATCTTGTGTCCTGAAAACAACATTGTCTTTTAGGAAATAACATAGCTGAACAATCAAACATGTGCCCGTCATCCAGTACGTTCATTGCTGTTTCTGCTTAATATCCTACTTAGGGTTTTTTTTTTTAAGGCTGAGAAACATTTGCAATGTCATTCTAATAATTCCTTGACGGTCACATGAGCTGAAGATCTACTTCACATGCTTGTTCCATGCAGGCACCCCACCCTCTACTGAAAAGCCAGCTGGCCCGTACCCATTCATGGTGGACTCAGATGATGGGAGGAAGGTGCCGGTGGTACAAGCTTATGCTTATGGAAAATATCTTGGTTACTTAAATGTTACATTTGACAAGAAAGGAAATGTAGTAGAAGCAGTTGGAAATCCCATTCTGCTGGACAACAGTGTTCCTGAAGGTATGCGCACTGGATATTTCAATCTGCCTGCAGCACTCTGCTACAATTGAAGTGTTAACGTGTTAGATACACAGTACAATGTCACAAAAGAGTTCAGTTTTCTTCCTGAGCTCACTGCTGTCTCTGGTGTAGCGTACAAGCTGTGTTACAGTTGTACTCATTTACCTCTATTTCTCTTTGAATATGCATAAACTTAGTGTATGGTTTTGTCTATTTAAAATCACTGGATATCCTTTTATAGGAACTTAGGTGATACATTCCCTTGCCATTTAGAAGAGCTCATTTTAGCTAGCCCTGTAATTATGATCCTATGACTAATTTATGCTGTTTTGCCAGGGGCTGACTTCTTCAGAACAGAGTTTAGGGTTTTGTAGGACAGCGGATATATTCCAGGAAAACACTGGAATGCTCTGGCAGTGTGTAAATATAATATATAAACCCCACAGCTTCTTGTTTTCAGTGCTGAGTGTGTTCAATGTTTCAGCACTGAAACTTCTGAAGAACTGGGAGTAGAGTCTCTCCATTGCTTTCAGTTTGTAACTCTGTCCAACCTGTGTTACATGCTTTTTGTCAGGTCTGTAGTTAGTGATGTCTGGTTCTTTAGCCTTTGTTTCATAAAATCATAGAAACCCTAGATTGGAAAAGACCTTAGAGGTCATCAAATCCAGCCATACCTGTCTTCTACTAAATCATATCCCTATGCACTTCATCTACCTGTCTTCTAAATACCTCCAAGGATGATGACTCAAACACCTCCTTGGGCAGCCTGTTCCAATGCTTGATAATCCTTTCAGTGAAGAAGCCTTTCCTAATATCCAAGCTGAACCTCCCCTGGTGCAGCTTGAGGCCATTCCCTCTCATCCTACCCTGTCACACGGGAGAAGAGACCAACACACACCTCTACCACTTCCTTTCAGGCAGTTGTAGACAGTGATAAGGTCACCCCTCAGCCTCTTCTTCTCTAGGCTAAACAACCCCAGTTTCCTCAGCCATTTCTTGTAACATTTGTTCTCCAGGCCCTTCACCAGTTTTGTCACTCTTCTCTGGAAACGCTCCAATGCCTCAGTGACTTTGTTGTGGTGAGGGGCCCCAAAACTGTATCCAGGATTCGAGGTGCAGTCTCACCAGTGCCAAGTACAGGGGGAGAATCACTTCCATGGACCTGCTGGTCACACAAGCCAAGATGCCATTGGCCTTCTTGGCCACCTCGGCACACTGCTGGCTCATGTTCACTCACTGTCAAATGACATCCCCAGGTCCTTCTCTGCAGGCAGCTTTCCAGACACTCTTTCCCAAGCCTGTAGCACTGCACAAGGGTGTTGTGTCCAAAATGCAGGACCTGACTTTTGGCCTTATTAAACCTTATCCCGATGGGTGCAGCCCTGCAGACCAGCCTGTTCAGATCCCTTTGAAGAGCCTCCCAGCCCTCAAGCAGAGCAATGCTTCCTCCTAGCTTAGTGTCATCCGCAAACTTGCTAAGGGTTCATTTGATCCCCTCATCCAAGTCATTCATAAAGACATTGAACAGGGCTGGACCCAGCACTGAGCCCTGGGGAACCCCATTTGTCACTGGCCTCTAGCTGGATTCCCACCACTCTCTGGGCCCAGCCAGCCAACCAGTTTTCTACCCAGGAGAGTGTGTGCCTGTCCAGGCCAGAGGCTGACAGTTTCTGAAGCAGAATGCTGGGAGAAACTGTGTCAAAGGCTTTGCTGAAGTCCAGGAAGACCACATCCACAGCCTTTCCGTACTCCATCAAGCAGATGTCCTTGTTATAGAAGGCAATCGAGTTAGGACCTGCCTTTCACAAACTCATGCTGACTGGGCCTGACCACCCAGTTGTCTCATGCAGCCTGTGTGATAGCACTTAGGATGACCTGTTCTATGATCTTCCCTGGCACTGAGGTCTGACTGACAGGCTTGTAGTTTCCTGGATACTCCCTCTGGCCCTTCTTGTAAACGGGTGTAACATCTGCCAACCTCCAGTCCAGTGGAACTTCCCCAGTCAGCCCGGACTGCTGGTAGATGACGCAATGGGCAAGCAGCTTTGCCAGCTCCCTTAATACCCTTGGATGGATCCCATCTGGCCTAATGGCCTTATGAATGTCTAAATGGCTGAGCAGGTCTTTAACCAATTCCTCATGGATCATGGGAGCTTCATTCTGCTCTCCCTACCTTCTGGCTCATGAAGCTGCATACCCATCTCATCCAGTGTTTGCACTATGAAGCTCTGAGATTTTATCAGACTTTCTAGCTTCTACTATAGTATTTCTAAAATACATCCTTTACAAATGATGTGTTCATAGATATTCTTTCTCACTATGTTATTTTCAGTGACCTATTAATATAAAGAGAATTTACATTCTTTCTCTGATTTTTTCTCTCTAAAAGAAACAAGAATCAGATACATAGGTGTTCTCATTTTACAAATGTTGCTATTGCTGAGTTATATCACAAATTCCTTAAACCTGTGAGCTTATATGGAACAATTGTGACATTGCCAGTCTGTATATACAAGTATCCTGTTTTTCTGAAATAATTAGGTTTGCACCTGACAGACAGATGGGCGTAGAGAGATTATTTCTATAAAGGGCGTATTCCTTGACATATTTCAGCTTGTATTCCTTTTAGCGCTGTGTTAAAGAGGAAGAAGCTATAATTAGAACAAAAAAAAATATATGATGTCAAATAAAGACCAAACTCACTTGTATGTTAAAAATTCCTCTACAGAAGCTCTAATATGATGAAGTAGGTGCTAGAACCATAGCCATAGGTCAGAGGTTGAAACAGAACTGAGCAAAAATATTTTTAAGTGTTATAGAGATAAGCTCACTGTGACCCAGAAAGAGCTTGTTTACTTGATTGCCCCATCCTGCTTGCTCCCTTTACAATCTTTGTTTGAAGTGTTGATGACATGTTGCTTGAAGAAACTTTAGGGAAAGTGTTAACATTTTAGAATCACAAAGAGCAGGCTTTTCCCCCGAGTCTTTTACTCACTGAAGTGTCATTAATATGAGATATGCGCAGTGCTCATTTTACACTTTTATACTTCTTTACAGATGAGAATATTAAAGAAGAAGTGGAAAAATGGAGGGAAAACCTGGGGGATTATTCTAAGGAGATTGGAAAAACTAGTGTTTATCTGAATGGTACAAGCCAAGCATGCCGTTTTGAAGAATGTAACATGGGAAATTTGCTTTGTGATGCTGTGGTAAGATATTGCCACCACAGGTATTAGTCACATCCAAGTGTTACCCTAAAGCTAGGAGGTGAAGCACTCCAGGCTCCCAACTATCAGCACACAGGCTCTGTGCTGCTTTCCAACACCCTAACATCTAGTGTGTCCCTAGAAAGATCTGGCAGAAACAAGACTATAACGAATCTTGCTGTATAGAGTAAGGAACAGTTTATCCGTTGTGTATATCCTCATACAGAGAACAGCTTGTTCACAGCTGGCTCTGAGGCTGCAGTTTTAAGAGCCCCAAAGGTCTGATCTTAGAGCCCATTCCTTAAGCAAGGAGGAGAGCTCAGCTCCCTTGCCCCATTCCTGCCCTGCTGCTGGTCCCCAGCTTGCAGAACTTACCTTCTGCCCTGTCATTACTCACTGGGCTCTGCTGTCACCCATTTTTAATGCACTAGCCCAGAAAAAAATACATGCTGAGTTAGTTACTGATACAAATTGTTCCCCTGAAGAGTCCAAAAGGTGCCAGCTGAAGCAAAGGAGAGGGCAAGGCCATACACACAGTCAGGCACAGAACAGGTAAAAGCCTGCAGCAACCCAATACCAATTTCCAAGTTAAATTCATTGCTAATTTAAGATTCAGGAATGTGAGGGAAGTGTGTACACCTAGCAAGCCTTCTGAGATGCTGTGCTCAAATCTGCCTGTCTCCCAACAGCTTGCAGCTCAGGGACTTCCAAAGCCAGAACTGGCGTCTTGGTACTTAGTGGCTTCTGCTGGAACTTCTCCCTAAACTTGCCCCATCTCCTCTTGGCTTCAGCCTTCACAGCACTGAACCACATATCCTGCAGAGACCTTGCTTTTCTGTCTGCATACAGCCTGCTGCCCACTGGCTGGATGCCTGCTGGAGGCCAAGGAGCAGTCCTTGTACTGGAATGCTTGGTTCCTATCCACCCTCTTCATGCCACTCATGGTTTCTCAAATATTTTCCTTCTGTTGTCTCTTTATCAGAGCAGACAATCCCAGCCTGCGTCATCATTCTACATTCAGAAACCTTGCTGTGTCCTTGTCCCCTCTCTCTGAATCTTTCCTAGGCTTTTGTCTGAAAGCACTAATTCCTACCCAGCCTCCACGTGCACTACTTGATTTTATAAACTTCTGTCATATCCTTTCTGTACACCTGTCTTTGTGAGACAGGATGCCACAAGCAAATATTATCTTGTCCTTGCATTTTGTCAGAGTTTTCATGCTGCTGGAAAATTGATACTGTGCAGAGTAGCCTTTTAGGTGTGCTCTAGTGTGCCTGTTTCCTATTCATCCACTCTTCCACATCTTTTTAGTTTGCCAAGACCATTCCAAATATTAAAAACCAGTCTCAGAGAAGCTGAAAAATCGTAATTCCCTGTGACGTAAAAACAAAAGCTAGGTTAAGTTATGTATTCCCCTATATATTTCTAATGTACAGCTGTATTTAAGATCCTCCACTTCCCAGTTCTCCAAATGTGCCAGAACCATTTGTCTTTATCACAGTTGTTGGAAACAAAACATTATCCTTCCTTTGGTGGTCATGTCATGCACACACAGACTATGGGAGTGTTTAAGATAATTACAGGAAAAGGCAAATACTTTAACAAAGCAAAAACATACTTTAATGATGTTTTACTGTGGGATCATTTTTTTTTTAATAATGTAATATTTTACAGTGGGGCTGAAGGTAATGTCAAAGATTAACACTTTTCTCTCTCCAGTCTTATATTGCATTGAGTATAATTTTCCAGAGCCTACACTAAGTGAAGATTAAAAATCACTTTAACTGTTTTGCTTTGGTAGCTTTACGAGAATGTCGGACTTCCAGATAAAAAGTCATGGAACCATGTTTCAATATGTATCCTGAATGGAGGTGGGATACGGTCACCCATTGATGAACAGAGCACTAATGGTATGTAAAATTACAAACTAAGCAACAACTTTATCAGAAAGGAAGAATCAAATGATTGTACAAGGCTGAAACTAGTGTCAGATATGGGCTTGTTTTGATGGCATTTGCACCATGGAAGCAATTTTAAACTATCTCTCATGGTTAACCATCGTTAAAGCCCAGCTGCACTCAGACTGACATTAATAGAAGTTACTAGGATTGTTTGTACACAGTGGGTTTTTATCATTTCTCTCTCTCCTTGCTGCCTTGAAACAAAGAAAGGGTGATTATTTCTTCACCTCTTACTGTAGGGGTTCACTTGGAATCTTCACTAATCTGCTGATGAATAAGTGAATTCAAGGTTTTCTGAATGCTAAGTTTTTACAGCTCTTATTTTCCTGGTACTTTGTAAATGAAAACTGAAAACAACTCTTCTTTTTTTTAATTTTAGCTAAATTTTTCTGTAGGTCAATATGAATAGATCTGAAGAAATTAGAAAATTTGGCTTAGTAAGAATATCTGTTTTTCTTTATCTTAGGCTGGTGGTCTGTAATATCTTTTAGTAGCATCATTTGAATAGCAATACATGCTGTAATGTCAAACTTGGATTTATTGGTCTGGATGCTTGCTAGATGATAGAGATAAAGGTTCTTTGATTGGGACAATATATGTGATCCTCACCTACACCGTTCCTCATGTTCTCATATCATGTTTGCCATGTTCTTTGACACAACATACTGTTAAACAATCCTAAAATAACATTGTGAACTTTTTTTTTAAAAAAAAAAATAATGTAAATGAAGTCTTATTCCCCCAGGTAGCATTACTGTGGAAGATTTGCTATCTGTTTTGCCATTTGGAGGTCGTTTCGATCTGGTAAGGGTTAAAGGCTCCACTCTGAAAGAAGCTTTTGAGCACAGTGTGTACAGATATGGAAGAGGAAGTGGAGAGCTGCTGCAGGTTGGAGGTACATTTTCTTCCTTTCTATTCTGTTTTCCAAGCCTGCCATCCCTTCTACTGACCTTGTTTTTATTACACCTGGAAGCCCCTTTAAGAATGGAAATGAAGTTGGCCATACATTCTAGTCCCGTGCCAGCTAACCAACACTGCTTATCCCGCATGTGTTTAATTAAGCTGCTGCAGCACATAGTCTATCACTGTTCCCTTCTGCAGAGACAGGATTCCCAGTTGGTTCAGTAACCCACGACGGCAGCAGTTTAACACTTCGGTTAACTACAGGAAGATAAAATCGAGCATAGCTGTAACACGGTAATAGCTACAACAAACGCCCTTTTTCAGTTCTTCCTTGGCAGCCTACCTGAAATCCAAAACTGGATGTCTCTGCCAGCTATTTCCTGTCAGTTATTGCCTGTCAGTTATCAAAATAATTTTGTGCCATTGTCCAATGATTACTGAGAGCCTTGAAGCTAGTCCAAGCAGGCTATGGACTTGTTCCAGCAAATTTCTCAATGTTTTAGGGATGAACAGTTAGTATTAAAAGCATATGCATTTCTTGAATCGCAGTTCCTCATGTATTTACCCAGATGTTTACTAGGCTACAGTCAGGTTTACTCCTGATCACTCTACAATGCAGTGCAGATGTTATTGTTTATTTAGCAGAAAAACTGAGCTTCAAGAGCAGGAGCTGAGAGATTTTTTCCCCTCTCCACACCTCTCTCACCACATAGCCAGGTGACTAGGGCACTGACACCCCATGTGACCTAGAACCCCTACATGCCAAGAACACAACACGTGTGTTACATACAATTGATCAGTAAGTTACCAGGTCCTAAGGTACCACTGAAGTAAAGCAGCAACAGCCCTTCTACTTGCTGCCTTTCCACAGAAAAAAAATAACTGGTAGCTCTGAAAAAGATTCAGGACAGAAGATCCAGAGTAGGAAGCATGCCAGGGTGTGAAGAACCTCTGTGCTTTGGGATGAGCTTTAGTAGCTTCCATCCAAATCAGCAAATTCTTGGCAAGGCTGTTGTAGGGGCTGAACTCTCCCCTGGCTTTGACAGAGGAAGGCTCACAGCTAGGAACTTTACTCCTCCAGCAAATACAAACCGCAAAGTTCAGCCCTGGCGTGGCTTTCTTTTTTGAGGACAGTACTCATTATCCATAATAGCTGCTAAGTTAGGGTGGCTGGCTGGTTTTAAAAGAGATGTTTCAGCCAACAACATTTCAACAGTGAGAAAGCATATGACTGCAGAAATAAGGGAAGGGTTTTTTATCTTGCAGTATCCTAATCCCCTGGCTAGTAATTTCCTTGCGTGGAGTAGTGATGAGAACAGACGATTAGGGAAGTAACTAAGGTGGGACAGTACTTCAGCAATTCCCTGATCTCACGAATTTTCTTGGATAAAAGCAAAGGAAAACAGAGTATTAACTAGTATAACTCAGAGCAATATAACCTGTCAGTCACGTAAGCTAGCGTAAAGAATCTTGTTGAAAACAGCAGAGGATGCTTCTTCTAGCCCTACATGTTCAATGGGCACTGCATAAAGTGGCGTTCAAATGTGTGTTTCCATAGGCATCCACGTGGTCTATGATCTCTCCAGAGCCCCAGGAAGCAGGGTCATTAGCTTAGAAGTTCTTTGCACAGCTTGCCGAGTCCCAGCCTATGTCCCACTCCAGATGGATGAAATCTACAATGTGACTCTTCCATCCTATATGTTATTTGGAGGAGATGGCTATCATATGCTGAAAGACCAAAATCTGGGATACACTAAAGGTAAGGACAGGCTGCAGTGGGATGGCAGAGAAATAATTCCTAAAAGTTAGATCTTTTTAGAGTACGAGTCTTGCACTTTCTGCTTTTACTGGACAGATTGAATTTGCTTCTAATCTGACTGCTCCGATTAGTAGTTTTGACTATAGACAGCAATTATATTCTTTTTCAGTTAAATCAGGAAAGTTTCAAAGAGAAACTAAGCCTTGTTGATTCAGCACTGCCTAGAGGGCAGTTCTGAGATTCTGAGATCACAGTAAACCAGGAAACAAAGCAGAAAGCACACTATCAAGAGTATGTACTAAATGTACTGTCTGGTACTTGTATTTATTATTCAACAATGTATCAAAAAGCAAGGTGCTATTTTCTCCAGACCTCAAACCTCCAACCTATAGAAGTATTTGCAAATGCAGAATCATCACCTCTTCTTCTAAAGGGCATGTGGCTGAGGCAAGCAGCACAGAAGGCGAGGGGAAGGATGCCAAGCTGCTCTGTGGGAACTGGCCTGCCCTCCAAAAGCAGCAGGACTCTCATGAATTCCGTAGGCAGCAGCATGCAGGGTGCCAAGAGGCCACATTAGCGAGGTAGAAAGGAAGCATTTTCTAATGCTGCCCTAAGGCATGCAAACTGTGAGGAATTCAGCATTCATACAACTGATGTGCATGTCTTTTAGGACGAAGGGAAACTCACCTTTTTGAGACTAAAAATGCGCTCTAGGAGCGCATCTACATCTTGCAAAACTTAAAGTTCACATGTTATAATTCTGGATGGTAAAGGCATCTGAATTGCTTTTGGACCTTTGTTACAGACCATTTTGTTGGTTCCACAGGGTGTTTCAACTTGATATTGGTTCTTAGTAGTGGGATTGGTTTTAATCAAATTCAGTGTACAGCTTATAAAACTGAGGCAGGGGCTTTAGTTTTCTTTAACATCTGTTTATGTAGAAATAAACTGACAGAGAGAAAAATCACTAGGAATAATGAAAGGGAAGAACTTGAGAAGTTCCAGTAGGTCAGTACAGGAGAGGCACAAAACCATAATTACTTGTACTCGTTATACTTTAGGATTGCAAGAGCTCAGCTCAGAAAGGGCTCATATGACATGACTGGCTGTACTAACTCAGGGGGGTCTTCCACTGTAGAAAATCCACATCATATTTTATGTGCACACAGCAGTGCACAGACTAGAAATTCTTCCTAAAAAAAATAAAGTTACATTTGATAAGGATGGAGCAATGCCAGACCTAAAGCACTGCTCCGAAAAAGCTGCGGGAAAGAAGATCTAAACCTACCTTAACTTGACTGGAAGTTACCAGTGTAACAAAGATGCAACCCAACAAAAAAGCCAAACAATGGGAAGAGAACTCCTTTTCCAGTAAAACAGGAGCTACTAGCCACCACAGATGCTTGCTTTGTGCACAAGAAAGCCTCCTCACCCCTGCATTGCCTTGATGGAAGGTTGCAGTTCAGAATGACAAACTATAGAAAAGACTTTGCTTTAAGGCTTGAGCTGAAACTACAGCTTTAGACGAGTTCTTTTTTAAATTTTGGTTGAAGGCTTGGCTGCTGCACAGAGCTGTATCTTTTGTTTGTTTCTTTGTTCAGGTGAACCCGATACCGAGGTTGTTTCCCGTTACCTCCAGAGAATGAAGAGAGTTTACCCAGCAATTGAAGGTCGAATAAAGTTTTCTTCTGGAACTCTTATTGAAGGAAGTCTGACGCTGATTTATGTGTTGTTCACTGTAACATTCTTGCATTCTTGATTTTTGCTATGTTTTTTTTGTATAGAGGAAAGCAGGAGAGACGGTGCTGACAAAGGGAAAAGAGAACTGTTCTCTTACAATTTAAAATTAATGGCTGTTTAGGCAAGCAGCACAAGCAGTTGTCTTTAATGTGGTAGAGTCACTGAAGAACGGTGCAGGATGAGTGGGCAGAATTCATTACTACTTAGTTTGAATCAGCAGGTGCAAACAAACTTGCGTAACCCACTCTTCAACTTGATGTTTCAAGAAGGAAAATACCAGTGAATACTAATATTCCATCATAAAACAACCACCAACCCAAATGGGATATTTTTAACTTGTCAGACTCTTCTAGCTGCTTTAGCTAATGAGTTGATTAAGAATCTGATTCCAGTTACGTTAATAAGCTTCTAGGAATGGATTTATTATAGGTGTATATACCTTTCTGTGATCACCAATTAAAGGTTAAAGCTTTCAGTCTAATAATTCTATACTGCTTCCAGTAATATTTATCATATCTACACCAATGTCTGAAAGAGCTGGATTAAACTCGGTGTCATTAAAAGCATTGGGTCCATTTACATGCAATTAAAAAGTACTTCCATTTTACTTTTGAAGACGCAGCATCTCACTTACATTTTCCATTACTAAAGGACACAATGAAAGCTTGATTTGATTTTGATCAGTTGTAGCAAATTAAGTATATATACACTTCACTATCTGATATGACCAGTGCGGGGGCAGCATCTGGAGCGAGAACAGGGTCTATGGTTACATTTCATACAAATTTGCACAGGACTCCTGACCATTACTCTGTATCAGTAACATTCAGAGATAATGTCGGATGTGGGCATTGACTCCTGTGGCAACCTTTGGAAGTTGCCCAATGTGACATTTCACACCAAAACCTGGCTTTATTGTAATTGTGATCCTGACTCAAAAGCCTGTCTCTTCTAGGGGAAGGGTGTGCTTAAAAAATACATGGTTGTTAGGGAAGCTAATGAGTACAAAATCAGAAATTGGATTAAATGCTAAGTGTACATTTCTGCCACTTCATCAAGAAGCGATTGCTTATAAATGACTATGAACAAATATTCACACTTGGAATTTTGATATCAACATGTTTCTGCGTTGATTATGGCTGTATTTTAAATGTTTTGAATAAACCTGCTTTGTTTTTCTGGAAAGCACACTACACTTCTTCAGACCCAAGCTACTCCCCTCATAAATTCACTGCACATGCAGGTTTCAAGGAGAAGGTGCATTAAGATAAACATTCACTATGCTTAAATTTCAAGACCTCATTAGTTTCCCCCTAAATTCAGGAGCTGCAGCTATGTGGTCCAGATTTTTTCATGTGCATTACGCAAATAGTGTTAAAACAGGGAGACAAACAACAGCTGACCTTGACACACAACTAGTTATAACAGGGTATTGATGACTTGTCAATATCAGCCCCTAAAGTTATTAATTTACAGAATGGTCTTCCCTGACTTAACATAAAACCAGGCACAGAGGAGTGAGTGCACTTACGGACTGAGCTGTACCTGCATGCCAGTTCTTAAGTTATAACAACTCCTTTGGCATACCCAGAGAGAAGTAATGCCTTTACCTTCTTTTGACAAACAGAAAAAAAGGTCTGCAAAAGTAATATGGACAAATAACACAAATTGTATTGACCAAAGTCACTCCTACTGCATTAGACTTGTGAGAAAGTCTTCATCAATGACCTGGATGAAGGCATTGAGGGTACCCTTAGCAAGTTTACAGATGACACTAAGCTGGGTGGAAGTGTCGATCTGCTGGAGGGTAGGGAGGCTCTGCAAAGGGATCTGAACAAGCTGGACTGCTGGGCTGAGTTCAACGGCATGAAGTTTAACACGGCCAAATGCCAGATCCTGCACTTGGGGCACAACAACCCTATGATGTGCTACAAACTAGAAGAAGTCTGTCTAGAAAGCTGCCTAGAGGAGAAGGACTTGGGGGTGTTGGTCAACAGCCAACTGAACATGAGGCAGCAGTGTGCCCAGGTGGCCAAGAAGGCCAGTGGCATCCTGGCTTGTATCAGAAATGGTGTGACCAGCAGGGCCAGGGAGGTTATCCTCCCTCTGTACTCAGCACTGGTGAGGCCGCTCCTTGAATCCTGTGTTCAGTTCTGGGCCCCTCACCACAAGGAAGGATGTTAAGGCTCTGGAGTGAGTCCAGAGAAGAGCAACAAAGCTGGTGAAGGGGCTGGAGAATAGGCCCTAGTAGGAGCAGCTGAGAGAGCTGGGGTTGTTAAGCCTAGAAAAGAGGAGGCTGAGAGGAGTCCTCATTGCTCTCTACGACTACCTGAAAGGAGGTTGTGAAGAGAAGGGAGCTGGCCTCTTCTCCAAGTGACAGGGGACAGGACAAGAGGGAATGGCCTCAAGCTCCACCAGGGGAGATTTAGGCTAGGCATTAGGAGGAAGTTTTTCACAGAAAAGGTCACTGAGCATTGGAACAGGCTGCCCAGGGAAGGGGTTGATTCACCTTCCCTGGAGGTGTTTAAGGCATGGGTAGACGAGGTCCTGAGGGACATGGTTTAGTGATTGATAGGAATGGTTGGACTGGATGATCCGGTGGTTCTCTTCCAACCTGGTGATTCTATGAAAGGAGAAAACAGGTGTTGTCTGAAAAGAAAAACTAAGGAATGCCTATTAGTTCTGTAAGTTAAACTTGTTCAAAATCCACACATTAAAATCCTTTTCAAAGTCTCTTTTTCAAAGGCTAGGACAACAAATTAAGATTTACAGGAAAAATCTTCCACATATTTTTATACCAATACATTTTTTGAAAACACTATGTGCAGACTCACATCCGTAAAGAGGATATCAGGGGAAAAAACAACAACTTTATGGAAAAAAATGCAGAAAAATAAAGGTCAAAACTACTTTTCACACCTGTTACTAAGAGTGCTTTAGATTTGAAGGTCAGACATTGATTACACACATGATTTATCATGCTCATGTAAAGCATGAAAGCCAGAGATAGATCTGGAATGGTTTGTATGCAACAGATCCAATCATGTACTTTTGTTCTAAAAAAAAATTAGTAAGATATGTTAAGACAGTTAAAAATAACATCATGGGAGAATTCTACCACTTCTTCCAAACAATTTTTCTACATATCCTTTAAGGATGACAACAGTAATTGCTCTGTTAGCAAAGCATATGTTGGCTCATCTCCCAGCTGTCTTACTTCATATCATTCTGCAATTTTACATACAGAGATTTGGGGGAAATTAATTTGACTTTAACTCATAACAGCCAGAACAAATTTTAAATAATAACTGCTTGTAGTTGGTACTAATTTTTAATGTCTTTATTGCATAAAGAGATTTTTTTTTTTTTTAGAACCTGAAATTTTATTTTATTTACAAGAATATATACACTGCAAGGTTAAAGTGTCGCATGTCCATTGCAACAGTGCACAGCAGACGTTTCTACTGAGTGTCCAGCAGGGTCCCTGCGTTCACATCCAACATGGTACAGAACTCACTTCCTTTGGACCCTGTTAAACAGTAAAGTAGGGAAAAAAAATTACTTAAGTTTCAAAATGCATGTTTACATACAACTGACTGAACTGAGCTGCAATGATTAATGGTATTTGGAAACACCCACTTGAGCCCAGAGTTAAGAGAAAGGAAGGCTATCGCTTTCAGGTTTTTAATCTGTTTATCACAATAGGTATTTTCTTCTTCCTCTGGAAATACTCACCTCCTCCATTCCTAACTGCTAAATACCATTTTCTTAACACAGCAACTTTCTGCTCTGAAAATGGCAAGATTTCCTTATTTCTTTCTTTCTTTCTTTCTTCCTTCCTTCCTCCCTTCCTCCCTTCCTCCCTCCCTTCCTCCCTCCCTTCCTTCCTTCCTCCCTTCCTTCCTCCCTCCCTTCCTTCCTCCCTTCCTTCCTCCCTCCCTTCCTCCCTCCCTTCCTTCCTCCCTCCCATAGGTGTGCTTCTCTCTCAGCTGTCCCTTTGCCTTGTATCGTGTGTGACAGACTTCCAAGGGACTGTCTGGACCAAAGGCAAAACTCAGAATAGGTGTTTTTCAGCTCTTCTCCTTAGAGCTTGTTCACTCACGCACACTGTGATTAAACACAGTGTGTACCAAGGGCTGCAGCATGTATCTTATCTGCACAGGTGTACGTAGCAGAGTTTTTACAAGATATCAGATCTCAAGAGTGGGAAAGAGACTAATCCCTGCTAACAAAATATTTCTCCCTAATAAATATAGACACTGTTATGGAATCACAAGAGAGGTGGAGCTGGAAGTTGCCTCTGGAGGTCAGTCATTTGGTTCAAAACTCAAGCAGGATCACCCAGATGGCTTTTGAGTATCTCCAAGGATAGAGAATCCACAACCTCCCTGGGAAACACATGCCAGTGCTCACAGTGGCCCCAGCCTGGGGGTTGTTTCCCCTGCCAGGTGCAGGACTTTGTACCTCTCCTTACGAACTTCATGAGGTTCCTGTGATCCTATTTCTCCAGTCTGGGAGAAATTTCTCCAAAATTTAAGATTATTACAAGAGAACAATAAAAATGTACCAATGACCAGACCCATCTGCAGCTTAAAGAATTCTGCAGCTCTTGGGTGGAATTAGCACATACCTTACTCAACTCTGGAAAGAGTTCTTGAATCCCAATGTCCAGCAGAACATAAGTTAACTAAAAGAAAATAGAGAAAACTAAGAACTCTCCAAGACAACACTACTGCTTTTTATTTTTAAGTCTGAATTAGAGCTCATTCCTCTGCTATAGTCATACATTCCATTCAGAAAATCCTGTGCCAAACCAAAAGTTTCTCACGTGTGGCGTGTTACCTGTTTGTTGAGCACTGGTTGCTGCATTCCGTCAAACAGAAGCCTGATGCCTTCATATTTAGCCTCTTCCCCGATGCACTTCCCTATTAAATCTAGACCAGATACCAACAAGTACAAAAGTTATTAGGAAGCACTGCAAAATGGTATACAGTACTACTACAGAACTCTAGTAATTAAGAAAACATAAAAAATAAAAATTACAAATCTTATCCACCTAAAGCAGTAAATGGAACAACAAACACTCCTTTGGTTCCTCCTTATTTCCTCCCTTTCCTTCAGGGCTGCTCACCTAAGTAGTTATAACTCCTCTTTATAATATTGTGTTACCCTAATGTATTGTTTAATAAAACAACAAGCTGAATCTTTTTAATTACTTTCTCAATAACCTAGCAGACAGGTCCCTCTTCCCTCGTTTATGCAGTGTAAGGAGAGCTCAGATTTATTTTCCGGCTTCACGGTTTGCCTTTTTTAACCCAGTATTCATCTGGATAGAATCAAACCATAGGAGCAAGTCTAAAGATGGAGAAACTGATATAAAGTGCAATTGTAAAGCTCTCTATTTCCATCATGTCTTTATTCATCACTATGTTACAACCTTAGTCAGCAAAACTTAAGTGATGAAACTAAACTCCAGAGTTTTTCCACCTAGTATTCCAGTCCACTCAAATCTCCGCAGCGTAAGTATTATTGATTTGGAAACAATTAACTATGCTCATAATGAGAGAGTTATGAAATACAGAACCTGGAATGTATCTCATCATTTCTTCAAAAGTCTGCTTTGCTCGCTTCTGTTTATCCTGGAGAGAGCGAGGTTCCGTATTCTCACAGAACACGGCATCTGCAGCAAAGACACATAGAAAAAAAAAAAAGAAAAGTCTTCAGGCAGCTGTGCATCACTGACATATAAAGCATGTTTTTGATTATGGCTTCAAAGTTGAGCTTCTTTTCCATATGATCTTAACTGAGAGAATTCTGGCCTTGCCAGGTAATAGTCTTTTGCTTACACTGGCTGAGCTGAATCCTCTGTGGAGGACAATCTTTTGTCAATTTGTTTCCAATTTTTTCGAATTTTTAAAGCATTATCTTCTAGGCTTCGATCAATTCTATTTTAGGTTAGTTATGACCTCCATACTTACAATTTCCCTTATACTATCAAAACTACAGGCAGTTTTTATACCTTGTGCTAAAACACTGTCTGGAACTGTCAAAAATTTCAGATTTATTTGTGCATGAAAAAGCAAGAACTGTTGCTTATCAAAAACGTTAGGCACTCAGTTTCAGGTTTAGGTTCTGATTTATTCCTTCCCTCTTCTGCCTTTCACAAGCTTTCCTTTTGGCTTGATAAGGACAGAGCTATCTTGATTCCAGAGCTCAGGCCAGATGTGTTGCTTGGATTAGGTGGTAATCAGATAAAATTTATCTACAGTTATGAGGTAGTTTTAATCATTTTTTTTAACCTCTCCTCCTTTCCCCTGTCTGGAGGTCAGGAACACTCAAGCCCCCTCAAAAGCCCACCACAACAAAAAGATTAACAAAGGACTGTGATGTAGCAGACATGGGAAAAGTAATTTAAAGATTGTACGAAACATTTGCACTCTGATAAACTGAACTGCCTTTTTTTCAGTTTTTCTTTTTCTTCATTCACCGTAGCAGAGTACTATTCATAATATTTTTTTTCTCCTGTAATCATCAATGGACAACACAGCTAACTCGGCATCTTTCCACAATGAACTTTTGGAATCTTCTCGTAGGCCAACGTGTTTTTCAAAACTCCACTAGCTTTTATCAAGCATCGCAACGTTTAGTATTTGGAAACTTAAAAGATGGGATTTCAAACACCAAACTAAAGCGGCATTTTCACATCAAAGCTGTGACTTCTACTAACCTCTCAGCAGTGTTATCAGAGAAACCAACCGGTGCTCCTGAAACAGCTGTTCTAACTTACAATGCAGGTAATAGTCAGTGTACAGTTCCAAAGTATTTTTGAAGAGAATTCTTCCTCCCATCAAGAGGTGATGCAGCCAGTCAGGAATGCGGAAAACTACCCTACCTGCAAAGTTACAGTAATGCACATTCATAAGGTTCTCCTAGTAATGACGATAAAGGAATATTATTTTAGTTCTCTTAATGCAATGCTTAAGAATCGCTGTTCTTCAGACTGCTTATCAAATATTTCACTATTTTTATTAATCAGTTCCCAGAGTATAACAGCGGACCAGGCACATCTGAGAAAAGGGAAGGGACCTACTCCCATAAGCTCATACTCTGAGATGCAGAAAGAAAGAGAAATAATGAAACAACTGAGCAATAACTTATGATATCATAGCACAGCAATAAAGACTTTTAAAGAATGACTGTGTTCTTAAGCTGTATATTGTTAAGCTTGCAAGTAATGAATTATATATGATTACCAAGAAGAACCAAATAAAAATAATTAAGAGAAATCACTTCTTACCAACATACATTAAGTAGTCATAGACTCCTTCTACAGGCATTACTTCCATGAAGTAGTTCTGATTTTGTCGTCTTTCTGTATTCTCAGACCGGTTTGCATTATTCTTAAATAAATCATTGAAAAGCTACAAACAGAAAGATAAGACTGAAAAGACTGCATTCAAAGGCAAAAGGATAGCCAGCAGCCCCTTGTCTTTTTTAATAAGAATTTCATTTTTTCCAAAGCTTTCAAAGAACTAATCCATTTTCCTTTTTATTTTTTTAAACTCTTCACTTCCCAAAGGGCAAGAAAAAATAAAGAACACATCACATGTTGCCAAAATACCCGATAACCAAAATAACCTAGATTCAGAACAAATCAGCAGGGGACCAAAGCATTAATTCGTGAGCTCTGTTGCTTCCGATACTTTCATGTATCTAGACTTTTATCACAAGTTTTGATTCCTTTGTTGCTCCCTGTTCTGTCAATGAGGAGCATAAAGAGTACTGAGTTTGTCAGCCTTAAATCACAGGGAAACACCACAACATCCAAATGTTCCTATAATTTCCCGTTGGCTTCCTTTTTGTAATAAATACAATGGTTTCTGGATGAAATAGCCAACCTGTTACACAGAGAAATACCTTTTATGCCTGCCAGTTTGATTATTTATAGCAAAGACTTCATGAACCTCTAAGGTACTGAAGTCTGGGCTTCCTTCCATTTATCCCATTTCTCATTTTATTCCTTTATCCTTCTGTTTTCCCATTTTCACCACCACAATCCTTGCATTTCCTTGCCTTTGGTTCTTCCCCAGGAGATATCATTATAACATTTGTAAAATCTCAAGCAGCTGAGTTCTTCCCTGCATCTCATAAGGACTCCCACACCACCTAGGCACTGCTCCTTCCCCCCAATACCTCCCAGATCAGTGTGCTCCAACAGCTTGAAAGGAGGAGTTCTCTGAATCCTGAGGCTCTCCACATTCAACAATACCTAGCAGTCACCACTAACCATTCATTTTAAACCATTTTGTCCTAAAACTGTTGTTCTAAAGATTAAAAAAAACCACTACACCAAAGCCAAGTTTCTAAAACAACCAACAAAAGCAAAACAAAAAAACCCAATAAATCCCAGAACTGGAACCAAATGCACCGTAACTGTAACGTTGCCTCATCTGAGGTGATTGCTACTGACACAGATATTTCCCGAATTAAAAACAATTCCAAGGAATAGGAAGTAATTTGCTTATAGATGGTTCACTTTCTGTAGAAGAATTCTTCCCGAAATAAATAAGGCAATAAAACATCCAAATCACAACAGGCTCTGAATCACACAAGTCTCGAAACAGAATGCTCTGCGCTCGTAGAAGAAATTATATCAGGAAGTCTGGCAAGACTCAGGTTTTGACTTGTATTTCTTCAGGCACTTTCTTTTGTTAAGTGCTGAACTGCTGGCATTATCTTCACAAAGTTCACTCAAACTTAACACCACCAAGTTATTACACAAGTTACATAAAAGAGCAAATACGATTAATGCACTGCTGAATGACTGGCATCCAGGAAAGTAAAAAACCTACAAAGAACAGATAATTGTTCATGCCTACTGTATGAAAGTGCACATGGTATGTTGTTTAAAAAAAAAAAAAAGCCTGTACAAAACTGAAGTCTATATCGTCCTCAATTCCAGGACACTGGGAAAGTTTTAGTTGAATTACTGTAACTTAAACAAGAGCCTCATTTCTTTTTTAGATACACCCTATGACGTGACAGAGGCAATACAAACTGAGTCAACTCAAAGCCACTGTACATGCAGATACAGGTTCAGGCCAAACTATATCAGTAAAAGCAGACCAGGAGGTGATTCATAAAAAAAAAAAAAAAGCCAATGAGCAGTTCTTATGAAGAACTGCACTATTCCAGTGCAAGTGCGAATTCTATAGTCATTAGTGATGAAATCATAGAATCATAGAACAACCAGGTTGGAAGGGACCCATCGGATATTCTAGTCCAACCGTTCCTATCAAACACTAAACCAAGTCCCTCAAGACCTCATCCACCTGTGCCTTAAACACCTCCAGGGAAGGTGAATCAACCACCTCCCTGGGCAGCCTATTCCAAAGCTCAGTGACCCTTTCTGTGAAAAACTTCCTCCTAATCTCCAGTCTAAATCTCCCCTGGCGGAGCTTGAGGCCATTCCCTCTTGTCCTGTCCCCTCTCACTTGGGAGAAGAGCCCAGCTCCCTCCTCTCTACAACCTCCCTTCAGGTAGTCGTAGAGAGTAATGAGGTCTCCTCTCAGCCTCCTCTTCTCCAGGCTAAACAACCCCAGCCCTCTCAGTCGCTCCTCATAGGGCCTGTTCTCCAGCCCCTTCACCAGCTTCCTTGTTCTTCTCTGGACTCGCTCCAGAGCCTCAACATCCTTCTTGTGGTAAGGGGCCCAGAACTAAACACAGGATTCAAGGAGCGGCCTCACCAGTGCTGAGTACAGAGGGAGAACCACCTCCCTGGACCTGCTGGTCACACCGTTTCTGAAACAAGCCAGGATGCCATTGGCCTTCTTGGCCACCTGGGCACACTGCTGCCTCATGTTCAGTCGGCTGTCAACCAACACCCCCAGGTCCCTCTCCTCCTGGCAGTTTTCCAGCCAGACTTCTCCTAGTCTGTAGCTCTGCATAGGGTTGTTGTGCCCCAAGTGCAGGACCTGGCATGAAGGGTGTAGCAACTATCACACACAGTGACACTACATTGCATCTCTACTCAGAAGGGGTTTTGCGCTTTGCAGAATTTTGGCTCAGATGAAAGCCAAGTGAAAAACATACAACGGGATATCTAATACAAAAGTTGAGATTATGTTCACAATTCAGATAAGCATGGGATTTTGCTTTTAAGTGTTTCTGCACATGTTAATATTTGAGACATGATATAATGCTCACTGCTGTAATTAGACTAAAGAAAAGACAAGCAATCATTGTTGATATATTTGAGATTAACCAGTAACAGTGATTATAACCATGATATATTCTTATGAGGCTTTCAATAAGAAAATTCCACAGATTGGTTAATAATGAAAGCCAAGCTCTTGAAGCAGGTGAAAAATGAAAGGCCTGTATTAAGAAAGAGAATAAAGCAATCCCTTGTGCAATAGGCTATTGTACCTCAGTGGGAAAAGCTGGCAAAATGAGTACAAATGCTTGCAGGAAGTGCCTAATAGAAAAAAGAAATTTACTCAGCTGTTAGTGAGTGCATATGCAGATATACGCCCAGGAATTCCAGCCTAAGTGTTAAGTTTACAGAAGCAATACCACGATTACAAACAATATCCACAGCCAGAGGCAGGAACCTCTCCACTATTTTTCCTGCTCATTTGCAAAGCACAGATGAGAACATCAAAATGTTAAGGAGAAAGGATGTACGCAGTGTCTGAATATCATCAGCTAGTGTACTGAAAAGTAACCATGCCTTCCCTCCAAGTCATTATATATAAACACACATTATACTGTTGGTGTTCCAAGAGCAGTTCTTATTGTTGTTGGCAGATCATCACAAGCCAGCAGAACAATACACCTTTTTGGGCAGATTTTACAGTCTGCACCATCTCAGAAGTCCTAATCTATTCTAGCAAGTCTAACAAAAGTATGTTTAGAAGATGAATGAGCTACTTACAGCCCTACAGAACAGAAATGTGGCTGGGGAAGCCAGAAATCCTGTTGGTGTCCCTAGGACAGGGGAGCAGGTTTTTTTGTTCACTTCTTTTAAGCAGGGATGCTGGTGACTCTTCTGGTCTAGGGCTGCTTATACAGGATAAAATCCAACTGCTGCTGGCAGTACTAAGGTTGACTACCCATGTTCATCATGCATTTTTAACTAGAAGTATTTCCACCAATATTTAAAACATACAAGCATATACACACATTGGGAATATTCAAAAGGAAGAAGGATGCAGAAAATCTTTCAGAGAAGTAGGCATATTTCTTATTGAACCCAAGCTTTCAGTGGCCTGACAGGCTTTCAGGCATTTCTTATTCACCCTGTTAAGAAAAAGGTAGCCTGAGTGTACCCTATTCATGGCAAAAGGAGTTGGCAACACAAGCATTGACAAATCTCACCAGATTCCAACATGCTGGTACTAGAATAAATAGATCTGTGTCGAAGTATTTGGGAATACTCTGATAATACAGCCATCAGCTGGAAATCAATCAAATTTACCAAAAAAAAAAAAATCTATGTTGAAGAACTTTCTTGCTATGACACAACATCTTCTCACAGGTGGGCACTCCAAGTGCCAGTGCTCCATCTCTTCATTTGCTTGATAGATCTCATTAACTCCATACACGTAGCTCACACAGTCCTGGTACAGACATTTAGCTTTCATCTTCATCACTAGCTTCTGCTGGGCAAGGCTGCCAGGCTACTGCACAGCACTTATATATTCAAAAAGACATCATGTTGCACAATAGAAGTTAAAATGCAGAACTGAATAACTAAAACCTATGCCAGATGCAGTTGAGGGGAAGGGAAAGGTGCCTCAGTCTGTCTTTGGTCTGGCGTCTGGACTGAACACCCCTTGGTGCCTGTATTACGAGACAGCATTTTCCAGCTTAGTGTCACCTGAAATAAATTCAGTTAATGAGTTCTAACACAGCATCCTAGTATGGAGAGAAAATGCAATGAGCAGTGATGATCAGGAGATTAATCTCCAAGAATCAAGTGATCTGAACTATAATAAAACAGTCCGGCAAATGAAACCAGTGGGGCTTACAAATCAAATTCAAGAAGTGGCAAGATGTAAATGGCAGTGTTCTGGCATAAAGCTCTTCCCAAGCATGGGCTGACTCAAGAAAGAGAAAAGAGTCTTCCAAAGAAGGCACAAGCACCCCAACAAACAAGCAAAAGGGATTAATTCCACCACATGCATGGTCAAAATTGCTACTATAACTTGAACACAAACAGATACTGAGCATCTGATCATGAATTGTTTTGCAGCATCCCTAGAGGGAAAGGGTCTTGAGTGCCCATCGTTAAATAATAATCTTAGCTCTGCAGGAGACAGACTGAAGCCTGAAACTTTCCATCCATTTACAGCAAATGTCTCCCCAAAACAAAACAGATTCTGTCTGGGAAAGAAAAAAGAAAATCTAAAATATATGTGGAAACAATGACTTATTCACAGAATAGCTCATTAGAATGAAGTTGCTTAGAAAAACAGTGAACTCACACAATAGATTCCGAGAAGATGAGAAGGACCATGGCTAGCCTCATCTTTTTTGCTACCTGCAAAGAAACTCTAATGCTATGACAAAAGCACCTCCTACTGGGTAACTGGAAGTATTAGTAACAGTTTTGATTCAGACTCCACAAACTTGTGTCTCCCATGGAGTGCACACACTGGCAGTTAAGCCAGCAGTGGTGAGGAAGTTTCCCCCTACAACACTATTCTGGAAATGACATTAGAAAACAGAAGCAAATTGTAGATCTTTACTGCCTTAAGGAAACTTCAGTATTCCAAAATGAAGGCAAAGTGCTGCCAGCTCTTGGGTTTCCTGGGATCATCATGGTTCAAAAGAACCGGGAAAACTTCATTTAAGGCTCAATTTATTTTCAGATGCTCCTTTACAAGAGTAACATACTGATAGTACAGAGAATGAGTTTGTATTTTAACTGAGCAACGCTATACATATTTGTTTAACCTTTTACAATTCAAAATAGTTTTGAACACCACTTTAAAGGAATCATTTGGATCCTTTATTGAAGTTTCTCAAGCAAGCTAAGGAAAAAAAAAACTTGTCGTCTTAGGTATGATTCAGAGCAAAAATCTTGTTGCTCAATATTTTAAGTATGTTAAATTTATTAAAACTACAAATGTCAGTAGATCTTGACAGATCACAGTAAAAAAATTAACTGATTTTTCATACCATGCTGTAGTATGCTGTCAGCTGTTTCATAAAAAAACATTTTAAGTATTTATGCATGTAACTGTCTCCAGCACATCAAAACCTTTTCATCTGTATTTTAAAACTGTTAATACATTTATACCCTCTGGTGAATAGACAGCAACAGTAAAATATCATAACCTTGGAAATAGTGTCTAAGGTAACAGAGGACTTGTAATAAAGGATACTAATTTTGTGTGCACACACATATAAGCTAACACTGTAACACTGGCTGTTGCAATTCAGATTTCAGGTTTAGAAGATGAAATCTGAACAAGTTAATAGATTTAATTGCTTTTGTACTTAATCAGTATAAAAGTTTTCTGGTTGCAAATTCTGCAAGTGTCTTAGCACTGTAAAAATGTCCATAGTGAAAAAAAAAGGGGGTCCATTTTTAGAACTCCTCACCCACAAGAACCATAAATGAGTCCAAGAATTCTAGTTCCTGCAAGATGAGAATGAGCATAGATTGAACTTTTCACCAATACTTTTCCAGCCTTCGATTTATTTCCATGAAAAAAATTCAAGAGCTGGATGTTGTTTCCCTACAGGTATTCATCCTGAATATATTTCCTTTTTGTGAAATCTTCCAGTCTCACCTTAACATTGTTTCAACTTCTAGCATTCATATCATCTTTTGACAGAGCTCCACAAATCTACTAACCATTGCAAGAGCTACCACGTTTTATTTTGAACGTGGCTTCTACCCCCTTAAAGCCTCTCTGTTTCTGCACTTGAAGAGAGGGTAAAAATATATATATTATATATATTATAATTTAGACTATTGTACAACTCCAGTTTATCACTTCACAAAATTGTGTGTCAGCTTATACCGTCCAGTTTCAACACCTCTTCCTAAAGTAAACAAGATAGCAGAAAACCATATAATACCTAGTTTCCTTTTAAAACCTCACACATGGCAAAGTGTAGTTGCATTAAATACTTTGTTCCAAATCACATCAATTCTGTAACACTGAGCTTGGATCTCCAAAACCCTAGTCCAAAAACCAATATTCCTCTGTAAATTAAATACATTAACAATCTGAAGCAGTATAACACATATATGAAGACCAGTGCATTTTTAAAGCCTCCGAAGCTAAGACTTTTAATTAATTTTTACTAGCTACACATATAGGAAGATTAAGAAAGGAACTATCATATCCTACAGTCAAGTAAAATGTTAAAATTGGAAGTGCCAGGTTTTAACTGTGGCAATGGTAGAGGGAGAAATCATACTTACTTTATACAGTTACCCTATTATATGCACCAGGCAATGAATTGTATACTAACATTTTAAAGATATATAAACATCTATCAACTCCTTGACAACTTTGTAGCACTCTGCAAGCCGCACTTCCAGCAAACACTCCAGCTCTTCACTTTGAAAAGGAAGCTCCTTTACGGCATTAAAACATTCCCCATTTTACACTTTTGCCTTCCCTCCTTTTCTCTCTGTACTTCACAGGTTCTCTACTCTGTATCCTCACACCAAAATCCACCAAGAATCAAACAAACCCCAACAAACCACAAGCCTCAAAATTCATTCAGACTAAGAAATTCACAAGACAGGAGAGGAAAAAGCTATGTGCACTACTATTCTTCCTCTTGTGAAAAGTCAACACAAAAAATTAAGCTGTACATTTTTTCTGTTTACTCTTTGCATTTTCAAAGTATGGCAAATTTTCCCTGCTCTTATGGGGTGGGGAAGGAAGATGACTTACTGTACCTTCTTGTTGTTTTCGGAAGTGGGACTTAAAATGGTAAGCTCAGGCCTACACGGTTTAGGCTTTGGAGATTCACAGGAGTTGATAAAATTCATGATGAATGGCTCCAAATGCTGACCTTTCTGAAAGGAGATACGAGTGACCTGTCACTTGCATAATTACAGAATGAAAATCAAAATATTTAGTTTCTAAACAAATTTTTGACCAGCCTACGAGTTAGTAAGCATGTAAAATTAGTTATTAAAGTTAAAATGTTGGCAATCTGGAAGACTTACCTCTTTCATCAGCTTTCCTGGGACAGATTTTATAATTTTACCTATAATTATAGAAAAAAAACAAAAGCTTTCTGTTATCACTGCTTAACCATACATTTTGCTCTGCTACATTTCATGCACTCGTTGTTAAGTATTTAATGTAAATATATAATAGTTTTTTTAAATCCATATTTTTTTTTAATTTGGTACAAAACCCTATGAAAATAAAATCTTCTACATACTGAACTTATAACTTAATGCTCAGTACTCCTCAAGAAAAGATATTTAATATAAGAAAAATACACAAGCTATTGAGAAGAGAAGGCTGAGAGGAGACCTTATCATTCTTTACAACTACCTAAAAAGGAGATTGTAGAGAGGTGGGTTTTGCTCTCCCTAGGGAGATGTGATAGGAAAAGAGGGAACAGCCTGAGGCCACATCAGGGGAAGTTTAGATTGGACATTAGGAGTAATTTCTTTACACAAAGAGTTATCAAATACTGGGAGAGGCTGTCAGGTTGAGTTACCATCCCTGGAGGTGTTTAAAAAATGTGTAGAAGAGGTTCTTGGAGATATGATTTAGTAGTGGTCAGGTACAGTTGGACTTGGTGATCTCAAAGGTCTTTTCCAACCTAATGATTCTATGATTATCTGAATACTTTTTTATTTTTAAAAAAGGCAAAGCATTCTAGACCTGCCTTCACAATTTTTCTAGACACTCAAACATAAACAGCTACACCACCACAACAGCACTACTATATGACACCAGTATAGGTGTAAATGTCTGTATTTTTCTTCAGACTTTATAAATATCTATCACGTGAGAAATCGCAAAGACTGAGATTCTCCTCTTTTCCCTGAATACATCACGTAATCTGTAATGATTCTGGAAGCAACCAGTCTTGGAACACTGGTGAGTGAAGTTTTACCAACTATACAGGCTACAGCTCTGGTCTTAAAAATCAGCTCCTCTAAGGCTATCAGTATACAGCATATTAACACCAAAAAAGGAAAGCATCTATGATCAGTTTTATTTTAAGCACTACATTTACAATAATATTTGTATTATCTACACGCCATTAAATTTGGAACTTACATCAAGCAGCATGTACAATGATGAAACGATAATAAAATTGTTCATTCTCACAAAAAGCCCTACTGAATGCCAAGACTCTCTATGATGAAGTTTATGGAAGTGAAACATTCTCAGACATAAGATGCGTTACAGTAAATGCCATAATAAGCTTTTCTTAACTATATACAGTTATATCTAGAGGAGAGGTACGAAATAAAGCAAAGCCCTTTATCTGGAGGATGACCATCAAAAAATCATTTAACAACTTAGTAAGCAACTAAGAGAATGGCCACCTCTGCAGGTTCACACTGTGACCAGGAGAAACAGAAATGCAGTGGCACAGTTCAGAAACAGCTTTCCGGGACCACACTGGTCCCAGAACCTCAAGTGCTATAACACATGAGGAGATGATTCTATGATTCTATGAGGTTGACCTTACCAGCTCAGGCCCACAATCCCGAGACAGCTACAGCCAAGCTGTAAAGTCACAGTGCAGTCTACCTTTTGGATTTTTTTTATCAAATATTATGAAAAACAGCAAGAATTTTTCAGCTTCTTTATTTCCATTTGGCCTGTCTATAGCACATACACCACTGCCTCAAATTCCATTAAGCAGCTCATGTTAAAAGAGATCTAGCTAATACTGGAAATATTAAATATCACAGTTCTCAGATTAAAATTGTCTATTCACTTCTACTATCATTCAGCCACAGTATCTACCGTATTAACATTTGTCAGCAAAAACTACTAGCATATTACATACCAAGATTCACATCAGGCAACATTTTATCAAGAAACTGAGTCTCTCCTCCATTAGGGGACAGGAAGTCAGCTAAAAGCTGGCTGTTACTTAGTTCTGGATGTTGCAGAAGTTTCTTTGAGACAGAAGGAAAGAAAGTATAAGTATTTAAAATTAATCTCTAAAAATTAGTTTCTCTAGAGCAAAAAGATAGTGTCATTTGCCAAAGATTTCTGTCTCCAGTCACATGAAACTTTAACCAGTTTTACTCGATCAATCGAACTCCTTCTGTGACTCAAGTTATTGAAGAAAAGCATATATTCTTTTATTAGTTTTATATTATTAGTTTTAGAATATTCGTTGCTCCAAAATTTGTCTGATACCTGCAGATATTCCTGAAACTCCTCTCTCTTGGATTTTAAGAATTCATAGTTCTTGGGGCCAATGATTCTCTTTGAGGGAAGCTGAGCATCGGGAAACGTACCTGACAAAGATATCGACGAGATTAAATTCTTGCAACACAGCAAACATTGATTTCATTATTTTAAACTTCAGATCAGTACTGAATGATAATCACAGCAGTGGAAAAGTGTTTTTTCAGATGATAGGGAACATACCATGAAATTCCGTTAGCTTTGACTCAAGTACATAAAATTCAAGATACCTCCTGTAGACAGACCAGTGTTCAGGTTCATGCCCAACTATGGAGATAAAACAAAAAAAAAAAAGATGACATTAAAAATAAAGCAAGTTTTATGCCACTTGAGAGACAACAGCAAACATATTATTATAGGAAAACCATAATGATATGAGTCCTCACATTGGAGTAACATTGCCAAAACAAAAATCAGCCAAGTAATTTAAGCATTAGAGTAAAATGCATACATAGACAGCTATGTTACTAGCTATATTATCACCTCATCCATGGGAATCACTAAAATCTAAACAATGGAGCTGCATCATTCCAAGATCTATATAGGGGTGACTATGTTGCATCTATTTTATGATATGTCTAGTGTTTTCATATGAATAGCAGGATCATTATTTTTGGGAGGAGAAAGTCTCTAACTTCAATATGAAATCTAAACAGAACTGATTCATGTGAAGGAGTCAGTTCTCAACTCACAAACATTAAATATGATCATTTAGATATCAAACACTTCCTCAGACTTTTCAAGTCATTATTTAAAAATCAGAAAAACATGCATGCATATACACTGGAACAGCCATCAAAATACAGCACAGTAGAATATTCTGAGTTCATTTTTAAATGACATTTTATTTATCCACAACATTGCATACCTGCTCTTCTATCATTTCTCTCTACATCAATGCAGAATACAGGAATTCTTTCCTTTCTGTCTTTTCTTTCCAAGGAGGGATCATCAAAAAAGTCTACATATGGGATGCTAATTTTCCATGCGGCAAGGTTACGGGGTGTATTTGGAGTACTAACAGCCTCCTCAGGAGAATCATCTTCCATCACCATAACACCTTCTTCAATCTGCAAAGATTCAAACATCAAGATCTACAGTTCTATTTCAACTGCTTCAGTCTATCTTAGCAGAACCTGAATGCAATAACAGAACACAAATTGAGTCTTTAAGTACACATCACTATGTATCACAGATTCATAGAAAGTTTTGGGTTGGAAAGGACCTTAAATATCGTCTAGTCCCAACCTCAATTGGGCAGCGACGTGTCACACTAGATCAGCTTGTTCAAAGAACAAAAAAATCTATTTCATTAATGGAATTCTCACATAGATTAATTTCTATTTTCATATACACTGCAAAACGTTAGGGAACTTTAGTGAGAGTTGAAAGTTTTCCTAGCACTATTAAGTTCCATTTCTGATAATTCAGAGTAGAAAAAAGAGGCAGGGGGAATAGAAGTACTGAACAAGACGATTGGAGGAATGCCTTAGATAGCCTGA
This sequence comes from Coccyzus lansbergi, assembly GCA_033558105.1. Taxonomy (NCBI): domain Eukaryota; kingdom Metazoa; phylum Chordata; class Aves; order Cuculiformes; family Coccyzidae; genus Coccyzus; species Coccyzus lansbergi. The sequence goes on from JAUMJK010000909.1 coordinate 174,336, forward strand.
ATCCTACAGGAACCAGCCTGGGTCCAACAGATTTAGCTGCCCTATATTTTACAGCATACTAGGACCCAAACCAAAGACTTGAGTCTACCAGGCCGGGCCCAAGAAGTTTTCTAAACACAACAAGAGACAGAAGCAAACAGTGCACCAACATAGTAGGTGTCCCACCTCCACAGCTGAGTGCAAAAGAATGTTAAACACACATGAACCTGAGTTACTCTGCAAGGTGCAAAGCAGTCACAATTGGGACTGGTTTATTCCTGTAGCCCAGAATTATTTTTAAACAAAGCCTTAAAAAGCCTTACTGCATTCCCCATCAGCCCCAGTTTCACTATCATACTCCCAGAAACAGATGAACCAGGCAGCAGATGAAAAAAATATAACAGAAAGAGCAGATACACGACGGAAAACATATGATAAAAACAGTAGAACAACATTTCATGACAGCAACTCCAAGTCAACATCTTGAGTTTCTGCAAATGGCGCAGCATGAACTAGGTGCAATTTGCACTTACTCCCATCCTGGGAGGACTGAGCTATTGGCTGCCAAAATTATCCCTTTTTAATCTACCCTGACTAACCATGCACATTTGCATCAGCACTGAATATACATTCTCAACTAAGACCTCCTTGTGAAAATGCAAGGTCATTCTAGAAACACTCAAACTTACCTGATCCTGTATTTTTTAACTAAAATAAATGATTCTATGATTATGCATGGACTTGACTGAAACACAATTCCTGCCTACATTTTCTGGTTCGTTCTTTCTTTGGTTTAACACTGTTTGCAGTTGTCATCTCCTCTCATTTATTACGTTTCATACACCAGACTATTCCATCAGCTCATACAGTAATTATACTCCCAGCACTGCAGAGTAGTATAAGGCTTTGAGCAGGTAGAGGTAACTGGTTTTTATATTGCTTATGAAGAGACCACAACCTACTTGTCTGCCTCCTTCAATTCGCCCTTCTGAGGGCTGTAATTGAGCCATCAGCAAAGTTTCACATGCTTGTAACTTCCTTCATCAGATACCTCACTTGAATTCTAGCCTAGTCCTAGTAATAATCCTATGAAGATTTGCAGATTTTTCCCCTATGATGACCACAGTACCTGCACTACACACACTAATGTAAGCCATGAACTCTGGATTTCCGGAGTTTTTAATAATCTTTCCAAACAGATTACCAACGTGTAATAGTTACAAGTTGTCTCAGCCTATTTCTGTTTGTTTCATCCAACAAAGCCACAAATGGACTCGATGATCCGATGGGGTCTCTTCCAACCTGGTTGTTCTATGATTCTATAATTCTGTATGATTCTATGAAATTCAAGACTACAAGGTCTTCTGGTTGCCTTAGCAACAATACCTGTGCTTTAATATGCAGAATATCTTTTGTTATACTTAAAATACAGCTGATACTGCTAACACATCTTTCTATCCCTATGTGATTTCCTAAGATCATGTGGATATTTCCTAAAGGCTTTAACTGCAATCAGCATGACTGTATCAAAAAAAGAAAAAAGGATATTGTAGAATTTCTGTCACAATGCACGCAAGTCTGTTCCACTACCATTCTTTACTTTGAATCTTACCTTGAATCCATCAAGCTTACATTAGCATCAATTACTTAAATATCTAATTAGAACCTGTGCAGGATGAAATAGCTCCCGTATCCCCCATATCTAAACTCATCAAAAGTTGCTAAGTTTCTGCACTACACTGCCACCATCTTAAAATTATACTGTCAATCCCCAGGTCATGTTTTTCCTTTCACAGAGAGCTCTTCCTTTGACACTATGGATGCCTGCTTGGAAACTACACCTCAGTACTTATTGTAATATTATTAGTGTTGAATTCTGTATGTTCAATATTCATCCATGAAGTCACAGCTCTGTCCAGCTCTTTGGACACAGAGTGGCCTTAGAACAGTTTAGTGTTTTCCCATTTCTTCTTCTCGCCCATAGGTACCAAGAGAAGAGACTTGTAAGTATTTCCCAAACTTTGCCTAAGGTGGTTTTAGTAAGTAAGTAAGTATGTATCCTCTCTTTATTTAATGAAGGGATTTGAGACAATGCTGCACTTGAAATTTTCTATTCTTGTTTAAGTTAAAATGATTCTGTCCATCTGAAAGTCTTCCTTAGTAAGGATTAGAGTCTATATTGTCTGTTCCCTCTCGCTGAATTCTGTAACTTCTCACAAGTAACTTCTTGTGCTCTAGCACAAACCCATGTTCTTTCTCTGAGCCCCTCTACTTCAATTATACCTCTACTAATTCCTCTACTATAAAGGAATTATACTTCCATGCCCTTGGCTAGCAGAATCTACAAAAACAATGCTGCAAAACTAACCCATTTTCTTGTCTGCAAGCTTCCTGAGAGTGCACATGATCCCACTATGTCACTGATGAAGATACGAAACAGTACTAGTGCCAGTGAAAAAAATTATGACCAGATGAAAAGCCGTGTATGCATTTCTATGCATGTCTTATTATCCAGAATTATAAAATTGCATGGCAAGTTTCTAAAGAAAAATTCATTGACCAGAAAAATGTCCAATATTGCTACTTTTAGTACTTCTCTGCATTAAAACAATAATCTAAGAGGCACACCAACTAGGGATGTTGCCTTGGCTTGTGAATGAATACAGGGAAAACAAGTGCACCTTAATCAGAAACGAGTACATGGAAAGCCTGCAGTGAAGCAAGACAGCAAAAAAGGCAAAAACTTAACATTTTCAGATAAGGAAAAGAAAAATCATCATCAAAACCAAAGACCTGAAGACAAATCTAACCCATCTACTCACAAAGTCATCTTCTCCTTCATTTAAGTTATAGTTAGGCAACATAGCTCCTTCCATCGCAGAACTCTTGAATACGCCTTTTATTTTGTTGCCTATTCTGCTGATTCCAAATGATTCTCCTCTCTTCTGTGTGGTCCTAGAATTACAGAAGCCAGAGTTCACAACACAAGGCATATTATTACACAGCAGCTCAGCAGGCCATTCTCTTCTCTGTAAATGATGTGCAAACAGCTCTATAAACAAGTAGCCAATATATTTACAACTCCACATAAATTAAAATTCTTATGGCAAATTTGTTCTCTGTTGGATTAGCGAAATTTCTGGGATTCCCGTACATTTAACCATGAGCAAACATTAACACTGATAATGGTATCCCAGTAATGCAGGACACAGAATAAACAATTTTTGTTTTGACAGCAGAAACTGTCGCATTGCTACAGGCACGCACATCAAGGTCACTAACTGTCCTTTTCCATGTACTCATCCTTGAATATTTATCCACGCTTGCCAAGTACTAAGTGGTGTAGTTAGATGCATTGTTTAATGTAAACATCTTAAAATTTTACAAGCATCTATGTTTCAAGATAGATCTTGACTTTTAAGCATTAGGGATAGATAAAAGGAATATGCAAGGAACAAGACTGAACATGAGAGAAAACAGATGGAACTGAAGAATCTTGGCTTGAAGAGCCAGGTCTGATGACTGAAAGATGAAGACTTTTTAAAGTCTTGCCATTTATGACAAAACATCCAAAAAGTAACAAGGTATGGAAAAAGAAAGGTAACTGGGCAGGAGGCACACTCCTTACTGAGAGAACAGATTTTATAGCATTTTTATGCTCTTACATGAGACCTGACACTGAAGATTATTTCTTACTCAGAAATGCCAGTAATTCTGGAAAGAAAAAATGTTTCTATTTAATAAAAGGAATCAGCCTGAAGTAACTTATTCTGATTCAACAAATACAGTTGATAGGCAAGTTAAAAACCAATAGTGATCTGCAAAATGAAAGACTCAAAAGAACTTTATATATTATTGAGATTTAAAGCAAAATTAGTACTTTAGAGGACAAAGGAAAATCCCGAGTGTATATTTTTCCTTTAAAACAAAACAAAAAAAAACCACTTCTGAACAGTAGTACCAACAGAACATCAAACACCAGTAGGTAGTGTCTTGATCGCCCATAAAACCAGACTGAGAACATCAACCGATGACTTGGAACATGCATGTATGTGTTACTATCTTCCTGTTTATAATTTTGTCCAGACTGCATACATACCTAAAATTACATAAATAATCTACTGCTTTCCAAGTCTTTTGCTTCTTCTATCTCATATTATTATCAGCTCCAAATGAGACAGGCACCATCTATCTTATTTATCTCTGCTAAGCAAAGATAAGCTTGCTTGGCTGTTTCGAGCCTAAATCCACGTTTGAACAATTTTACTGCATTTTTAAACAACTTCCACATGTTATTGTGCTGAACTGAACTTTTTCACACTGGGGACCTACCTGAATCTTGTTCAACAGCTTAAACACTAGGCTAGCAAAACACAAACCTTATTCAGACAAAACTGGATAGTTTTTCTAGAAGGGTCTGGCCTCACTTTGACGTTTTCATCATTCCTGTGAAAACTTGTGTATTTCTCAAGATTTTGAGCAAAAAAAATTTGCACAAGGTTAAAGATTCGATGAAAGTACTCCAGCCTCAGTTCAGTTCTTCCCTGCACTGTCCCTTCTTCAGCTGAAAGCAGAACACACCTTTGGCTCTAACTGCAGTACTGAGCTGGTCCCAACCCAATACTCAGGAACCACCCCTCCTGCCCCAAGATTACACTTAATGGATACAGAGCAATCACTAAACTGGAAAAGGTATAGAGTGATGAACCAGGATGGGTTTCTTTTGACGGCAAGAGACAAATTCAAGGCAGACAGTGGTGAATAAGAAGATGCACAGACACATGGTGGACAATGCACAAAGAAAACATAAGACTGGTTCGACAAGAATCCTTGAGCAAGCAGACAGAACATAAATGAGATTAGTTGACCATGGAAAAAATATGTGGATGTTAACAAGGGCAGACAGATAACAGGATGATCAAACTTTTGAAGAAGCTGGGCAAGAATAATAAAATATATATATAAGAAAACCCAGGCATCAGAATGAAAATCTAATAGATTCACTAGTTAAGCAGAAATAGGAGAAAGAACTTGAGGCTAGACAGAAAGGAAGAGACGGGACTGGGATATTATCAAGTTAAAGAGGAGAGGAGATAGTCAGTTATAATAGAGACCAAGTCTTTCAAGACCTATCTTCTTGGGAAAAGTATCCCACTCCCTCTAGTGCTGATCTACCTAACAGCACTGTTACATACCCTTGTTGCTTTTTTGGCAGAGCCCTGAGTGGAGAGTCTATAGGTTCCAGCATTCCTGATAAATGATGTGATGAAAACAGATTGGAAAACTTACTGGTTTGCTTCTTGTTGTTTTGTTGGATTTTTTTTTTAAATAGTCCAGAAGTCACACATACCTAATGTTAAAAAATTGTAATTGTTCACTGTACAGCTGGGAATTGCAGACCAGAAACTGCATTAGTGCCACTGTGCACTGTGATATGCTTTAATTGTGGATGGTTGTAAAATGCTTTTCCCACAGGATCCCTGCCTCATTCAGCACACTGATCCAATCTTAACAAGTGATCAGCCAAGGCTAGGGACCTGAAGAATGCTGCAGTGAATCCTGGCAGGTCAACAAGTACCAGACAAGCTGCACATATCAGGCTAGATATTTACACGCATGTGAAGTCAGAGTACTGTTTTCTTTCTGCTCACTAAAACCCCTACATCCAACTAAGAGAAATGCTGAGTGCACAGAGATGCACTTAAAAATCAATGAACTGGACTTGCATGTCAAGTACACCTTATTGCTCAGCAAGCTAGCAAAGCTTCAGAATAACTGAACTGGCAGATAAAAGATAAACAGTGTCTATATACCTTGACTCCCAACCTCTAAAACACAGTTGATAAATTTCCCTCAAGAATAGCATGAGTAATACATTTATGCTGATGATGCCATAAATTCTAAGGCAAAGTCCATAATGAAAAAGTTGTTTTCTGAGTTTGGATAGTATGTATTTAAAGAGGTATGAATAATGAGGAAAAAAAAAAACCCACCTCAATGAATAGCTATTGAGGTATTAATGAGTGACCACAGACTACCTAGAGCAAATTATAAAAAAAAATCATACATTCTAATCAAACCTGTTGCAGTCACATGAGAAGCCACAGATATCTAACTCGGGGAACTGCTGGTTTTCAGTGTTTGATAATGTTCATAAAATGGTTATATTTGCATGCAATGTTAGGCAACGATCACCGTGGACACAGCTGTGCAAGATAAAACAAGAAGTTAAGTGGGTGAAAACCTCAAACAGGATCTGGAAATGTGACATGGAGCAATGGAAACTTTGGAGCAGCTAGCTGTCACATGCCAAAAAAAAAAAAGAGCTTCAAGTTATACAAATGTATTTCAAAACTAATACCATACAAATTGTTAACAGCAAACAATATCAGCATGTCGCAAACTTGTGAAAATAGTAATTAAGTCATTTCTAAGCACTTGTGAAAAGGACATGGGAAGTAATGCTTATAGCGGGAAGAAATGAAGTTTAGTCCAGAGAAGACATTCATATGTCTTTTATAAATAAAATGGACAGTTAATTGCTGTTTACAAAGGCTGTGTGATGCAGTTGTGATAGATGCAACATGACTAACACACAACATTTATTGAGTATTAGATGGACTTACCGGAAGTCATCCAAACTCAGGCTACTTCTGCAACAACAGGCACATAAATAACCTCAGAAATTACCAGGAGAAAATAATGTCAAAAGAAAAAAAATCAACTGAATTTGACAGACCTATCCCTAAAAAACTGAATAGGCTTTGACCATCAGCACAGGTTATAAATAAAATAATGGTACAATTAAGAGTTCCTGACCTGAAAACCTAAGAAAGTGAAACACCAATGGTACTGGTGTATTTCACCAACACCATCTTGGCCTTTGATTTAAAACCTCTGTTACTAAAACTTTCAGGACTTCACTGACATTCAGTGCAAGTGCTGCGTAGAAACATCAAGGCAGACATACAGCTATCCAGAAACCTGTGAGTTTATATCACATAATAGCTTTTCTTTTTTTCTTAGACTTCCAACACAGAATAAGTAATGTAGTAATGCATTATGAATACATAATACATGAGAGGGAGAGAGAATTCTTGTCCTCTCTTCAAAATACCCCAAATTAAGTCTTCAGTATTGGAACTTAAAACATCGGTTCTTACTGGCCACATGAATTAAACATTAGGTGGAAAGTACCAGTTACAGAGTTAAACTGTTGACAACCACAGCTAGTAATCAAATTATCAGAATAATCTCAATGTGACTTCCTTACAACGGTGAAATACTTGGGACTTCTAACATATTACCTTAACCATTTACGTAGCACACTTATCCTGTGCACAAAAAGCAATGATTATTTTGTACAGCTCCAAATGATTCAAAACAGAAATTACACACTGATAGTCACTCCTTACTGCCTTCCCATGTGGAGTTTCTAGAAACTGCTTCGTAATTTTCTTGTCTGACAATAAATTAAATGTATCAACACCTTATCCACATATACATTCCAGTGTGATTTCATATCTACCACTTGGTTGATTTTTTAATCAGCAGAACCTATGCAACAGACACTAAGTACCCTAGCAAAGCATCAAAGATATGGAAAAGCAAACTCATTTCTGTGCATATAATTTCTCTCAACTGGAACTAATGCTAGAATTGGGGAAAAAAGAGGTAGAATAAGGTATATCCACGTGGATAACATCTGAAATAATTCCATGAGTAACATTTTTCATATTTTATTTTCCTTGGCAGTGACTGTCTGTACCAGATTCTTCAGAGGGAAACTCCAAAGTAACAAGCAAACTACTTTCCGATAGGACCTCAGATGGGACCTCTGTTTCATGGAGATAATCACCAAGGTTCCATTTCAGGAACATAGAATACCTTATGATAAACCACTACATATACTCAAGGCATTCAAACTGTTCTAAAATGTAAACCAGATACATTTTCATTAATGCTATGGATGCTGTCTGAACTCCAGGAGGATATGTTGTAACAGCCTCCAAAGAAAAATTTGCTCATTTTGTAGCCAGAGACGCATTTCAAAAACTCCAGTCAGAGACTGCTAGTAATTTCACCCTTTATGGTTTGGAAAGAAAAGCACCAAGGAGGTGACCCAAATCTAGTCAAATTATGAAAACATTTAAGAACTGTATGACAGGACACTTTCAGCCCTTGACATGAATAATCTGGGGAAAGATACCAGAAAGCAGACTTAAAAGTGTGGATGAAACCCTGTAGCCACCTTCAATAGAAGCTGTAGTGCATTTAAGGTTACCTTTCCTAGTGGAGTGTCACAGAGGGGAAAAATGCTGTTTGGTCTAGCTGCCTTCCATGTCTCTTTGCCATTAAAATAGAAGCTTGTAAGGACCAATCTGAGAAAGCACTACAGCAAAATTTGAGTCCTGGACCTATAAGAACTATAAAGACTACATAAGAGAAGTCACAGATGGAGATATAAAGAGAAAATGATCATGTAATTTTTGATGAATGTTAGTAGGGGAGAAAGGGATCTCACAGTAATGCACAAACAGGCTGCATATCAAGAATGCTGTTGCTACATGTATCTCAGATGAAAGCAGAAAAAGTTAAATAAATCGATGTTACTTCTCAAGAAGAGTAATCTAGGATTATAAACACTAGCATTTTCTACACTACCATGGATGATCTTTAATACCAAGAAAACAAAGCATCCAAGCCTCACTGAAGTTTTTCTTCTTTTGACTAGACCAGTAATTCAGTTGAGCTAGTCTATGACTGAGACAACAGCAGAAAACAAAAGACAAGAAATTATAAGACTTCAAGCTTACTCAAGTCAAAATCACCCATCCATACCACAAGAGATGCTCTTCTCCTTCTCCACAGGCCCTAAGTAGCCTGAAGGTCACCTGTGAGTATACAGCCCAAACCCAGAAACAAGGTTTCTGATGCTATATTTCTGCAATGAATGGGGAGAGTTGGGGGATAGAAAACACCTCTGACATAGGAGAAATGGCAAATTCTCCTTGTCACAAGAGGAGATTCCCATTGCATAACTAGGTTGGTTAAAAACAGGGTACGCCACACCTGTCCCTGTAAGACCTGAAACCCAAGATGACCCAGCTTTGCACCAAAACCATCAATTAAATTGCCACTTTATTATTTTTATTATTATTATTATTATTTATTCCCATGTGATCTTGTCATCACTGGTACATTTATCTTTCCTTTCCCCCTTCTCAAATGTTGAAGTCTAAATCACATTTTAAATTCTTAACATAAATAACTTCTAAGCAAAGAGATATCTTATATAGTAGTTTGCTCCATCACTACGTGATTTGTCAATTTAAAAAAACAAAGGGCTTAAAATTTAGCCAAATTGGTATCAGGCAGTAGCAAAATTCCTATGGTTTAACATTTTAATGCTTTTAACTAGAAACAAGAAAGAAAAACACTTAAAGATTCTACTATACCTACCTGTTAAATTTTGAATTCCGTGTTGGTGACTCTGCTCCTCTTAAAAGGTGTCTGAAGTACTACAAGAGACAAATTAGGTATCAAAGCAAACACTGGACTGAGATAAGGGCTACTATGCAATGACATTACAGAAAGGAAAAGGCAAGCTGACCATAACCTAGCAGACAGAGTACTGATGTGGAAAAGCACAGACTAAATTTGCAAATACATGCTCCTACTTATTTTATTTTTCATAGACTTGGGATTAAAAAAACAACAAGAATGATACTAAAATTATACACCAAAATCCTCCTTGTTAAAAACCCATGGTTTTAAAGTCTTACAGCTATTACTGAAAGGATGACCATGAATACCCTTTTTGAGAAATACACTTTATCGAGAATATCGTCAAGTAAGGCAAGTACTCATTCCAAGGACAAGGCAATAAGATCTGCCTCAAATACAAAGTAAGATCTATACTTATAAACTCTAAAACAGACAAGAATTCAGACTCATCCCTGCATTTAAAGTGTTTCCTACTAGAAGGCTTCAGGCAGCCACTGGCCCAGTGTGGAGATTGGCTTTTTTTTGTGTTTTATGTCCATCAGACATTACTTCTGCACCAATTTGCAATCATAAAATGAAGGGGTGGGAATATATTGTAACAGTAGAAATAAACACTATTGTTACATCATAAATAAAGAGGGGTTTTTTTCTGTTGATGTTGTGTTGAAGTAGAGTAAATTCCATTTTCTTACTGACATTGGCCCCAGCCCTGGTGCGTTAACTGAAGCGGAAAATTAAAACATTTTTCAATTCCACGTGCACACAGCTGTTGTAAACAGGGTATTCTAAAAAAAAAAATCAGCCTTGCTTTAAGACTACTCTTCAAATCTTTCACACTTACCTCATCACTATGACAGAACATAGGAGTAAAAACGTTCTCAAGTAGAGAAAGTACATGCTCATAAGCTTCAAAAAGACACCTCATAGTTTGAAGTTTCACAACATCCATAGAAGGACCTTCAGCAACTATAAAAAAAATATTAACTATAAATAGTTACATATACATATGGGCATATAAAGTCTGGGGGTTTTCTGGTCTGAGTTTGTGATTGCTTTGCAAGTCTGATACAAAAAAAAATATATTGGCAAAACAAAGCTTAAGCACAATCTAGCAAAGGGAAACAACTTTTATAATTATGACAAAAGTAAATACTGATCATATTTAGATGAATCGGTCCTCGTGTTATTACAGAACGCTGCTTGAATTCCAGTGTAAATTATTATTTTCAAATTCAAACTTACTTCTTTGAATCTCTTCGACAATAAAAGGGTCAAATCTAATTTTGTCAATGCTTTCATCCAAACAGTAAGTTTTGTAAATTTTCTGTACTTCCTCATGAAGAGACATCTTTTCAGTATCTGATAGTTCTGGTCGCAAAATTCGGTCATTGAATTCCTCTGAGAAGTAAAGGAGATAAAATACATTTGCTGATCAACTAGGCTAACAAACAGCATCTTGAAGCAACCTAAAACATCAACTCATTTTGCAGTAGACCTATTAATTTGTAAAACTTTAAAATGAATAGACACAGAAGACATCTCAAAATCTCAGGTAATAAGGTAGTTGCCTTATTGTTAACTACAATTCAGATGGGTTCACAAAATTATTGCTAAAAACACATTACAATTAAAATTAATTATTCCTTATCATAGTAATGATAAAACCACAAAGTTGTCTCCCGACAGAAGAAGGAATTAAAAAAATGAATTTTCTTTCTTCTAAATAACCAAATTCTAAAATGTAGGGCTTTCTTTTAGCACAATTTGTAGTTCATGTTAGACACACACAGCCCTTTATACCAGTCATCTGCCTGTTCAGCTGCTATTGCATTGCTAAGACCCAATCCATGAAAATATTTTCAATAATATCTTTAATATCAGACTAGCTAGAATTAAATTCCCTTAAAAAAATTCTATTCAGCACAATTATTGTGCAATCCTACTTGATTTATTGAACCATACTCTTAATAGCTTGACCACCATCCAGAAAGAAGGAAAAATAAGGAAGTGTTTCATTCATTTTTAAATTAACGGACAAAACCAAACTTCTCCAGAAAGAGAAGGTCTAAATGACCCTTCTGGGATTTTTGGGGTTTATTTTCCTCAGTAAGTGCATCTTATCCAAAATATTTCTATCAAGTGAAGAACTACCTACAGCAGACAGTTTGGGACAGGATAGCCAGAAACCTAAATCTCATTCTTTGTTTTATAAGCTAATCTACAGACTTGTCACCTATGAGAATGCAAGAGGAGTTTAGAAGGAAGACACTGAAGTTTACTCAGAAAAAAAGACTAATCATGGCAATAGCCTCCATTTGAGTAATTTTCCTGCTAGAGGAAGCAGCTCTAGAGAGGTCTAGAAGTACCAGTTTATAAACCCCTGTAGGCACTACCAGCACTGAAAGGTGACTGCTTTGCTGTTTTTTTGGTGAAGAGAAGTTTTTCTGACGAAAAGCCAACATGCCTGGAAAGATTATGAGCACACAGGAAGGTGCATGCACAGAGATTATTTATATTTCTCTCATAATAACTAATAATTTCTGTGGTATTTGATGAGATTAAGTCTGTCTAATTTAACTTCATATCTTCCTGATGCATATATGGGCACTGGATATGAAGGCACACTCATTTCCTATGCAACATGGAAATACATGTTTACTAAAAACAAAACCCACATTCTTTTGGTAAGTCATTAATTAACTATTATTTAAAAAAACCCTTGAAATAAATACACTCTTTTCCAGAAACAGAAAACCTTAACATTAGAAAGCAGAAGGCTTTTCAAACAACATTTGCGCAATGGCAAAAACAAATGCCTGCTTCATAACCAAGGTACAGTTTACCAAATAGGTTTCAACACCTTTAACACTCCTGTTAAGTTTCTGTCCTTATTAAAACCAGAATTTTAAAGTTAAAAGAACACGAGAAGCTATTCATGATGAACAGGTCATTTTAGTAATATTTCAGTAACTACATACTAAAAAAGGCAGCTGTACTTTGCATCAGAAGCTTTTGCTTACAATAATATTCTATTTTAAAATGTCCAACTGTTACCACTAAACAGAAATACAATTAAGACCTACAGCCTATGTCGACACTTAACATTGCCATGACTGACACTCAAGAATCAGGACACATTAAAGTAAGTCAACACAGATCCTGAAAGCTAACCTCCTGGCTAACAACACTGCCTAGTTCTGAAACTGAATATTCACTTCAACATGCAAATGCTTACAGAATTAGAAGATCATCAAATATACCTCAGCACACATATGCAATCTATGCAATCTTACCTACAGTCAGGCAGAACTGAAGCACATGGACTGCCCCTTCCTGTTTCAGGAAGTTCATAAACCGAAATAAAAGGTCTTGCTGATCTCTGATCTCCTTTAGCTCCAGTTTCAGGACCTTAGTAAGTTAAAAATGCAGTCAGACAATTTCCAAACTGTCACGAGTATATAAAGAATGCGAGGAGGTGTAGAACAAAAACAGCAGGTGAAGTAAAACACATTCAAAACAGGAAAGGTAATAAATGTTGCCTTTTCTTACAGATGGCTTTTTATTTCTTGGCTCAGCAAATTTCTGAAGGAATGGAACCAATGAAGAAGTAGGTTCAGTTGCCTTCTCAGGCTGAAGAAAAAAAAATACAAGGGACAATTGGGTAAAAAAAGTTTCCTTAATAGGTCAACATAGTACTGCTGTTTTAATTTTGTCAGTACTCACTGGACTATCATCAATGAAGATCAGCAACAAATGGTTGACAGTGTCCTGCAGGAAAACACAATACAAAATTACTATTAAAGTGACTCAACAAATTATATTAGAATAATTTCATTACTATGCTACGACCAAGCTCAAACCTGTGAATGTATTAATATTTTTTTTAAAAAGCCTGGCAACACATTTGAGAATTAGCCTTCAATGGTCTCTTCAATTATTTATAAGTCAGGGAATTTCTGAGGAAACCTGCACAGAAACATTCTTTACCCAGTAGAGGAAAGCTGTAGAAACTGTTTTTAATGCTAGTGCAGATCCTTGCATTGAGGTGGTACCTTAAGTATTGCAATTTTCCCTATTCATATATATGCACAAATAAAATCAAAGATGTTTCATCTTTAGAAATAGGTGCCCTCTTATCTGCAGAACTAAGGACAAAAGAATTTATTTCAGTACAGTTGCAAAGAAGGCTGGCTTATTTGCACCACAACACCGACACAAACAGCTAGAGTTGAAGTAATTGAGCCCCTCTTTAAATATAGTTACAGCAATTTGAAGGTGCTTTTACTAGCACAGCATTCTCCCACTTGACAGGAATTGCAGTCCTTTCTTAAAAATACATTCTTAAGGGATCATGCCAATACTGTAGTCAGTTCAGTCAGCTAAAAACACTGGCTACAACATCTCATTTTATTTTACCCAGTCAAAATGCACAGCAAGTAAATCATGGTGCATCATTTGCTTTACCACAACATACTTAGTAGGAAAACAGTTAATAATGAATAAATTAAATTATTCCTATGCTCCAAAGTCTTACAGGATCAGCTAAGAAATCCATTGAGGGAAGGAAAACAGAACCAGGCAGAATCTCTCTTATCAGAAGAGCCAGAGATCTGGAAAAAAAAAGAAAAAAAAAAAATAAGAACCAATGCTACATCACATTAATTTTCTAAGTGAACTTTCCAATGCCATTATATTTTACAGGGAAATATTTTAGTATTTCATAATACCTTAAGCACGTTAGACTATTTTTAAGATAAATCAAAAAAACTCATAAGCAAAGGGATAAGCAGGAGGGATGAGGAAGATGACTTCAGAGTTCATGCTTCCACTCCCCAAAATTACTGCGCAACACAGTATGCAGATACTTCAAAGAATAAAATTCTAAATTTCTATACCTGCACTCTGTTGACTTTGGGGGCAAAATATAAGGAAAAAGAAGTTCAGTAAGTTTTCTTAAGTAGTGAAGTTCATCTCTTCGGCTTCTCAAAGCAACATGGAGTTCTGGTCCATATTCTTCTAAAGCAGCTTGCTGTAAAAACTCTGCGTTTTTTACTGAAAGTGAAAAACAACACTATGAGATGTTTCTGCTTTTTCTTATCATGAACTAAGAGGCAATTGCTTTTCCTTTGAGCTAATAAGTTAATACTTTTAAGTACACATACAACTGCCAATTCAATGTTGAAACACCACAAAAGAACCTTGGCTTGGACTTCGAAGCCTATCTATGTAAAAATAAAACCTCACACTGAAATCAGAATTCCTTCACCAGACAATTGCCATATGAAGTTTTTTTAATAAATGTTTCTCATTTATAATTATCGAAGAACTCAACATTTTGATTCTTCTAAAAAACCGCATTGCCCAAAGTCTGTTTCCACTTGCTTTTTTCCTGACCTCCCTCACAGTCTCCCATTTATTATGCTTCTACCTACCCTACTGACTTACCTGCAACACAATTTGAAATCAGTGTAAACTTAGACTTTATATTTTTTTGTTCCCTGACTAGAACACTTAAAAATCAACATGAAAGAACATACACTTTAAACAAAGCATAAATGAAATCAAAACCAGCATGGGGATCTTCAAGAGTCCTGCCTCTTCCACACAGCAGTACTGAGTTGAAAGAATATCTGCTTTATCAGATGAAAAATTATGTATGATAAAATCCTTCTAATCACGTCAAAGGCAAGAACTGAGTTGTAGTAAGTGACACCTTGCTGCCCTAGTGATCCAGCATAGCCTTACACCAACAAACACATCAGGCACAGATCAGGGAATTAATACATACCTTTCATCTAAAAGGTTAAAGCTTGTTTCCAGCATACTGAATTTAGTACAGAAGCCTGCTAGCTTGTAATTCACAACCAAGAACCACAGATGGTATCAACTGATTTGGAGGATGTAGGAATGTATGATGTCTGATAAGTCTGTCTAGATGGCGTCACTAAGAGCAGAGAGAGGACAAATGCACTCTCTGGTATGGACACATAACAAATCACGGAGGTGTCTGTGCAAATAGTGAGCAGTTACTAAGAGATGGACGAGTAAGAAGAGTAGGAAAAAGGATACAGAAAACAAAGAGAAAAGACCAGGCTCAACTAGCAAACACAGCAAGGCCTGAAAGCTGCTCTTGACCCATGTATTACAGGTGGCTGATTTTGCAACATTTATCAGAAAGTGCTAGTAGAAGTAATTTTCAGCTGCTATTTCATGTATCTGCCCTGAGGGCAGAAGTTCCACTAAAACACTGAAGAATGGTACTATAATTTCAATGTTGGACATTTAAAATCCAGTTCTCTGCTGCTAAAGTGCTTCCAACTCCTTAGGAGAAATCAAAGGGAATATGAAATTAGGCATAAACAGCACTGCAAGATAACCTAGTATCCTGAAATTGTTGTTGTGCCATGGAAGTGTGATCACAATAGATGTTTACGTCTCAATATTCCTGTTACTCATACCCACTACTCACAGGGCCGATATCATTTATTTATGCACATCAAGCAGATATTTTGAGGGAAGGGTGGAAAGTTCATGACTCCAGTGAAAGTAAACATCTACACTTAGAAGCTGAATGAAAACACACTTGGTAGATACAGCATTGTGGAACATAGCCAGTTACAAAGATAAATATTTTCCAGCAGGAATGTTTTCCAAATATTCCTTTAATGTCCTCTTTTAATGTAATTTTTACATTATGCTTGTGAAGATATTTTTATTTGGGTAATAATTAAATATGCTACTGCTCAAAGTAGCTTATAAACATAAACCTAACTTAAATCTAACTCTTTCACATGTTGAACTCATTGTAACATGAAGATGTGAAAATCACTCTAGCTACGAGTGTTACTTACAGTACCCTGCACAGACAGGCAAAACTTTTCATTATAATTTGCTCATCTGGAATACAGAGGAAAAACTTCAAGAAGCACTGCTAAATGATTGCTCTGAATAGACAAAAACCCAACATTCCTGTTTACCATACAGAGAAAGAATTTAATACTTCCCACGTGTGGAAATGAAAATCAAAACTGAGCAATTATTTGTAGTGTAACTTTTTCCCTATTCGTCTTTGCAACCTCCAGAAGAAAAATGCAAAAGATCACTTTTTGTTTTTAAAGAGAAGGTGGTGAGGATGAAAATATCTAGCAAACACACTAACAAACATGCAAGAAGAAACATTTATACTTGCTGTTTGAACCTGACAACATATGAAGTCTTCACATTACCTTTCTGCCTGGCCTTGGCTATCACTTCAATGTGTTTCATTGCTGCCTTGAGCATTTTCTTTGTTACAACAGTTGGAATATCCACCTAGAGAATAGTTTTAAAATAAAACCAGATTTTTTTAACTCAAATTCATTACAGACAAAAAAACAAATATTTTTTTTCTTATATATCCCTATCCTAACCGTAAAATGAACTCTTAAGAAAAAAAAGAACATTAATTCTCTGTCTGAACTGACATTGTGCTCACTCTTCTAGGCAAACCATGCAAGCATGTAGAACTAAACACCATAAACAATACTGTTAATTCATTTATTGTCAACTTGTTCCCATTATGGTTCTTCAGTTGCAATAATTATAGTAATACAGCCTAATTTCCAAGTCACAGTATATGAAGGCTAATTGTACACAACAATTTGGCCCCCAGCCACTACATTAACTATGCTCTGCTTCTAGTAGTTGCATACATTAACTCTCATCAATTACGTTCGCAAGGTCTAAAAGCAAAGCAAACCTCTCCTCTCTATATATGCAGAACCAAAAGAAAATTAGAGTCACTGAGCCAAGATGACTATTAGTGCCAATAACAACATCATGCAATCTTGTACATATGCTGAACAAAATGCACGTTTGATTTCACCTAAGTTTATATTAAAGTCCAGCATTCTTTGACGGCTATGAAAATAAAAGGAGAATTATACAACAATTCAGGCACAAATGGACCTCAGAATGTCTTAGGCCAAACTCCTGCTAGGGAGCAGGCTCAGATGAGAGTGCTCAAGGCTGTATCCACCCTGAATACCTCCCAAGATGAACACAGTCATAGTCTCACAGGTCAAATGCTCCAGTCCAACCCTCTTGTTGGACCCTTGGTTGAAACTGCTCCCCTCTATTAATATTTCTCTTGTAACTGAGAACCCAATGTGCGTGTAGCACCTTAGATGCTATCTAAAGAGCATCAAGCAAATGCAGATAATCACTTTTGTTGATTACTTTGGTTCTGGTGCTGTTAATACAGCGCAAGATGCAGTTAGCTTTTGCTGCCAATAGACACTGCTGGCTCACACTCAGTTTATTGCCTCTCATGGAGTCAGCCCCTTTGCAGCAGAGCTTCTCTCCACAGCCAGTCAGTCACCAGCCTGTACAAGTTCAAGGGACTCTTCTTTATTAGCTGCAGTAGTTTCCACAGAAACTTACATAGAAACTGAACTATACTTTGCATGCCCTTTATTTTAAGCAAGAGCAAAAGACACCTCAGAAGCAGAAAGATACAGTTCCAAAGTTTCAAAATTTAAGACTTCTGAATAAGTTTCTTTCCTAACACCTTATCCCTCCTCAATATTAAATCAAATAATTTACCTTAAGTAACGAAACAGAAGCACAGAAATCCTTCTTTCCAGACAAGGAGACAGTTTAATTGCAAAGGCCACCAGAGTCAAGAGAAAAGCTGGGAGTTTTATTCATATATACAAGGAGAATAGCAGGTACTCCTACACACTCCCCTCTAATATTTGAGGTGCAAACCTCTAAACCTAAACAAACCTCAAACCTAAACTTTAAAAAAAAAAAGTGCTTGAGTCAGAGTAAACAAGAAAGTCATCTGGATTGGATATATAACAAGGACAGAATCAAGCTGCTAATAAGTCATTACAGAGGACGCATACATCTTGTAGTTCAGGAAAATTTGCTGTTACTAAGGAGAGGGAAAAATACACACATTCATGGCAGTTGCTCCAACAGAGGGGCCAGCATTGAATAAACCTGGAAACTGAGTTATCATCTTCCTGCTTAGAATACCCAGAAATTTAGCTCCTGTAAAACAGGCTTGAAGCACTTTACTAGCAAACATGTATGTGCTAATGTACTAAACATACCAAATAAAAACAATTGAATCTTTAGTCTTCAAAACATTTAAGGACTACAGTAATCTGAGAATCATAACAGCCTATTCATTATAGGCAATGTAAAGAAAGACCTTGTCTGCATTGTAAAAAATCAAGGAAGCAGAAGCTATGAGATAGGTACACCAGTACCCATTTTCATATAGTTCTTTTTCACTAAAAAATACTAAAATACAGCAGAAAGATACCCTAAGGTTTTAATAATGTCTTTGACCAATATAAAAAAATACATCTATTTGCAAGAATCATAAAATGCTTTGGGTTGCAAGGGACCTTCAAAGATCAACCAGTCCAACCCCTCGCCATGGGTAGGGACATCTTTCAGTAGACTGGGTTGCTCAAAGTCATGTCCAACCTGATGTCAAACACTTCCAATAACTAATCTTCAAAGATTGTTTGTAACTAGGAATAGGAGAAGTTCCAGAAGGAGGGAAGAATAATGCAAAGAAGAAACCTAGAAGGAAACCACCTCTACTCTGTAAGACTGACTTTGGAATTGCCATTCAAAAAAACCGAAGATATTGCTACAGATGGATATCATTTATTCCTGATGGAAAAAACACTTTAATAACTTTAAGTCATCTTACCTTGTGAATTCTCCGAACTAATACAGATGCAAAGAATCGCAGTGTTCCTCTCAATTCATCCACTGAGGATTCATCATCAGTAATATTTCTGCAGTATTGTAAAGCACATCATGTGAGAAAATAGAAAATACATTTGTATTAATCCAATCACAATACATCTGGCACAACTAAAAGGCTGGAACAAGAACTTTCAACAGTGACACTGCAACTGGTATTAACTAAAACGAAAGCTACCAAGTGTGGGCAGAGAGTAGGCAGTCCTCTATAAAACATACAGCATTCCCACTTTGATTGTGCGCACAACAATGGCTTAAGAAATATAATATGGTATTACGCATCACAATATGTAATTCCAATAAATTAGAGTTACATATCAATTCCTGCTCTAATATACTGTCTGCATCTAGCTTAGTTTACACATGTGAATGTTTCCTACTCCAGTGACATGAAGGGAAACCAAATTACTCTCAAAGCCTTTAGAATAAGAGTATTGCAAGAGCCAGTTGAACTAGTCAAAATTGGATTTTCTCTACTCACACAAGACCTTCTATACTCCAAGATTTCACATAATTTCCTTATAATATTTTGGTAAAAATCAGGATTTGCTGACCTCTTTTGTTTAAGTTTTACTACAAATTTGGTAGTTTCTCATGTAGTTTTTAATGAAATCGGTACATCCCTTGTATTTCAGCTCAGTCTCTTCCAAAAGAAAACTTTCATTGATAATTTTTCAACAAGTTCTCATACTTAGATACCATATAATACAATAATATACTCTTTTTATAACCATAAAATTGGGCCTATTTCTGGTCTAAACATATTGTCACATCCCAGAAAAGAAAGCATAGCACAGGAAAACAACAAACAATAGAACTTATTTTTTGATGTACTTTCGATGTAACATGAAATGTGAAATCATCAGCTACAAAGAAAAAACAAGAATCTAAACCTACATCCACTCGGAATAGAAATGAAATTATTTAATGTGGTTTCTGCTTGGAAACAAAGAAATGAATAAGAATTTAAACAGATTCCTAAATCACTGTGTCAAAATACCACCTAAACTTTTTATCTGGCAAAAGACAGGACAAAAACCTACCAGCATTTAAACATATATGGACATTAAAGTATGATTAAGATGCTGGTAAAAAATTATTACAACTGAGTAATGACACAAAAAGAAAAAGACACATCCTGCTTCAGCCAATGACCATATGTTAAAGCTATCAGAGTTCGTGGCTGTAATGAGTTTGCATATGTTGTAAATACATTATTTGCTTTAAAAATAGCAGTACAAGCAACAAAGTACATTTAGAAAATAAAATTGTCATGGCTATAACAACATTTTTCATTATACAGCATACGATTTTTTTAAAGCAACATTAGCCTGGAATATACAGTATTCAAATGCATGTTGAAGCTAAACTGCTACATACAGATACCAGTGACCTGGTTAAAGTATGCAACCAACTGCATGAAAAAAAGCACCTCGAAGAAAGCAGCCTGACATAAGGAAAGCAATCATACACAGATAAGAATATTGCAGGGGAAGGTTCAGATTGTTTTAAGATGAGGAGCTAACATTTTGGAAGCAATATGATTAGCAAGTTCCCACACTGTCAAAGGAGGTCAAAGAATCGGCAAACAAATTGTATGACTGTATTACTAGTATCTGACAGACAACAAGATACATGAAGCAATTCTGACCAATAAGTTGTTATTTTATTGACACTTGGATAACCACTATCCTGGCTAATTTTACTTGAACAAGACTTTATGCCATGGAATTTCACAATGCACCATAGGTTTGCAGAAACATTCTTTTGATCACCAGTAGACTGAAGATCAGTGGGAAAAAAAAAAAACAAAACAAAAACAACATCAAAAGGCCGTAAATTAGTGCCACAGCAGAAGGTCCAAATAATTAGCTTGGAATCATTTTTAAAACTGGCTGTGTATTTTCCCAGAATTTGAGGAAAAACTTGAAAAACATAACTGTCAATATAACGAGAGTTTGCTAAAATAAAGTCTCAGTCTGTTAATTGTAAACAGTTACTGAGTCCAATGTCTCAAGAAGATACGCCCAACTGTTGTGCGTGTTAAGTCTTACGAGATCTATTGATAAATTAAAACCATATACAAATACCAGTGATTCCCACCCTCCTCTCTTCCCGAGTGTCAATTAGTTTTAAAAAATTTGGCCAGTTCCTGTCAAAAAGATGAAGAAAATAAATTGAAAGCAGCTAAAACTCTAAAGCTATGGTTTTAAATAAAAAAGAAAAAAATCTTGGATTTTTCTTGCATTACTTGCACTTAATACAGAAGCAGCTCCACACATGAAAACATTGGGTTTAGTCACTATCAAAGAAAAATGTTTTCACAGCAATATATTACAAAAATGTAATAATTAGTAGATTCCAATCTAATCAGAGAGAACTGGAGCTGCAGTAACATCAATGACCAAAAAAATTCAGCAAACAGTGTGACTCATTCAAACTTTGAAGTCTCCAATTTAAAATCATAGAATCATAGGACAGTTTGGGTTCGAAGGGACCTTAAAGATCATCTAGTTCCAAGCCCCCTGCCTTGGGCAGGGACACATCCCACTAGAAAAATGAAGGATTATAGTTTTATTGCAGAGAATACAGCATAAGTAATAGACTCAGACCAGCGTTTCGTAGCTCTGCAAACTTGATTACAAACAACTATGCTCTATTCTTCTCATGTACCTGAAAAATCTTAAACCACAAATATTTAAATATAACCAGTACAAATATTTTGAAAAAATGCCAACAAAAATGCACATAGGTATAACTAGCTATTTTAGTAGAGCCCACTGTATAAGCACTAAACTTCATTCCCCTTAAATCTCAAGGTTAGGGACGTTTGCCTCTAAATTTCAACCTGCTAATAAAATATTACAAATTCGTATACTCTTTATTAATTAAACAAACACAAACAACAGCTTTTCCCCATTTACAACATTTTATTTCTCCAATGATAAATCTATGATTTCATCTTGCAACACACATTTCTGGGAAGTGTTACTGGGCTTCTAAATGAGAAACATCATTTTACCTCTCTAACATCCAGACTATGCAAGAGAGTATCACAGAATCATGAAATCACTAGGTTGAAAAAGACCCACCGGATCACCGAGTCCAACCTTTCCTATCACACACTAAACCATGCCCCTCAGCACCACATCCACCTGTCTTTTAAACACCTCCACGGAAGGTGATTCAACCACTACTCTGAACCTCCCCTGGTGGAGCTTGAGGTCATTTCCTCTTGTCCTGTCACTTGGGAGTTGTAGAGAGCAATGAGGTCTCCCCTCAGCCTCCTCTTCTCCAGGCTAAACACCCCTGGTTCCCTCAGCCACTCCTCCTAAGACTTGTTATCCAGCTCCCTCATCAACTTTATCACTCGAAGCTGGCAGGACACAAAAAATAAAATAAACTACATCGGTTAAAAAAGAGAGAGACAGAGAGAGACGTAGCTTCTACACAAATTCCATTCACTTGAAAGTGAGCAGCAAGCATAAGGAATTATTCCCAGACTGTTCTGCATGGGAAAGCAGCAAACTTTTACTAACCTAGTCTGACAAGTCTGAACTGCCTGCCAGTAGTTACCCTCACTCCTAAATAAGGACAGTCTGCATGCAGGGGGTTCTGATTTGGCTCCGTGGAGAATTATCCAGAGCCAGGGAGGCTCTTTAGCTCAGAAAAAAACATCTCACAAATGCAAATGTCCTCTCTCCGGGGTGAGCTGAGCTATGCAGTGGAGGTACACCTAAGTAGAAAAAGTCAGAACTAACACACTCTACAAGACAGACCTCAAACACCTGCACACAGACACACAGTTCAGACACTTGCTGAAAGAACAGAAAAACCTGAAATTCTAGAGGGAGTAAGACCAGATCTGACATTACTGAAACCAGTAAGCCCTTCAGGATCAAGTTGTTTCCTGAAGAATTGTTCCGATATCACTGCATTATAGCTCACTGAACTCGCAGTAGTTCAGGTTCATCAAAAGCTTATTAGGTCTGATCTGCAGATGTGTCATTATGGAGCTAGTTTGAAATCTGGAGGTGCTGCCACGTAAATTAAAGACAGCGTAAGAACATCTATACAGCTCAGAGGGCAGAATGTAGCATAATCTACGCTCGCTGGCTCCATATAGACTCTATTTTGCCCTGTGCTTCTAATGACATATTACTAAGCCCACCATACAATGTATTCCAGACTTCCACCATCTTGAGTGTCAGAGATAAGTAATATGTGGAATCCAAGCTTCCTTGTCAGTCCAAACTAAAGACGCTGAAGACACCTTCTACCAGCCAAACAATCCTATCTGATTTCAACTTATGAAACAGAGAAAATGCTTCCTTTATATTTGTTGCTTTATCAAATAACTCAATAGAACTTACTCTAGTTTTCCACACTGAATGTTAAAAACTTGGAGTTTTCGAACTGGACCATCCACAATACACAGCACTAAAGCTCCCTCTGCTGTTTGCATAAGCAGTTAAGCTTTATACTTCAGCGTATAGATAAACGTAAGACATACAGATACTGGCCAAAATTAAAACCCAATCAGGCGAAGAAATCTGCACAAAAAAAAAAATCAGATCCCAAGCAGAAATAAAAAAACCCAAGGCAGAGTAAAAGATAAAAAGTATAAATTTCTTTTAGCACAAAACTAAACCTTCCCATCCAGTGAAAAAGTCAAATTCAGAATTAAGGCAAAATGTTATTTCAACACATTAATGCCAGCATGATCAACTAGAAGTATTTTTAATAACCTCTTACAAGTACTCTGAACCACTAATTAATATACAAAGATACAAGGCAGGAAAAAGGATAGCTGTAGTCTTTTCTTTATACACAATTTTAAAGGTAATTATGCTCTACTTAGCTCAGTATAACCTCAAAGCCTTAAAATTCAGCAAATCAACAGATGCTGTGCAAGAAGGTGGCCACAAAGCATTCAAAATGCCTTTTCTATATTAATTGAAAGGAGTATTTTTTAAGCAATATACAACATCAGTATGCCTCTAATCTGTAAATAAATTTCTAGGGGGTCTTCAAGCTTTTACACAGGCTTTAATCAAGCCTTATGTACTGCCAAGAGTTGTTAGAAAATTACCATATAAAAATGAATAACCGAAAAGTGCTTTTAGAAAGTAATGCAAATTTTAGAACCACCTCTATCACGGCTAGATTATTAAAAGATCTGCTCTATGCTGCCAAGAGACAATAAAATATAAAACTATCTCTTAAAAGTATGTTTTATATTTAATTAAAGAAACAGAAATGTTTATTTTCAGGTGACTATTCCTTAAACAGTCTGATAAACATTTATGATATTCGAAAATAGTAACTTTTAGGTAAAGCTCATACCTGTACCATGGATAAATAAAGTTTTCCAGCACCAACTCAAGCACCTGTGCAGAACAAAGACAACCATATTACAAAATAAACAGTTTACTGTAAATCCTTGTAAGAAAAGTTAAAAATACGAACACATTTCAAAATACATAGAACATAAATCATAAAACTTTTAAATGTACAACTGCGTACGTTGTGATCTTGTTATGAGATCAATCATTTTGCATAATAATCAGTACTTTGGGCCAACAGCAACAAACCAGTGGTTTAATCAGGTATCGACATCAAATAGCTGCCACTAGTATGTTTCCCAACATGCAGTACAGCGCGATAGTCACTCTGTTAAAGGAATTCTATAAGAAATGCAATCTTACCTTAAACAGCCCTTCCCTAATTTTTCAGATCAGCCTCTGTTCTTTTCCCACGTACTGTGGAGTCTCCCACAGGCACAGCTACCCATCCTATGTTTATGAACACCTCTGATACTTTTTATTCAAACCTCCACCTTTTTCGACTCTCTTCCACCCTCCAAGTGGAACAGTTGATCCTGTATGCTCACCACTCACAAAGAACACAAAAGAAGAATCCTAAAAAGCAACTCCTAGGAAAGTCATTCCCCTTTCTCCACACTCTGCACCACAGCTTTCAAAGCCTGCCTTTTGATCCAGCCACCTCAATTATTTCCCAAAGTCCTTGTCCTACACATATCCTCATGGCCTCCTCTCTGCTGTTCCTAGCCCCCGTACATCCCACATACATGGATATCTGTAGAAGAATCTTTTCCATCAAACCTGCTCCTTGCAGGCTAAGTCCAAGGTTGCCTTCTCTGTGCAAGAAAACATGGCTTAATCAGGAAGAACTTCTGCCTTTGCAGCCGTGTAATCAGCACACCCTGGTCCAGCTTAGCTTTCAACATCACAGCAGGAAGGGAGCAGAGGAGGTGACAAGTCTCTGTTGAACCAAGAGTCTGCCACCACCACATAGACAAAGTGTGCTGCTAGCAAGACTGCAGCTTTGGCACCTCTCCTTTACACTCACACAGAAGTTTCAAGAAGCTTGCATAGTCCTTGAATCATGAAAACTGAAAGGACAAGGAAACACCAAACAGTACCTAAAAGCAAAAGAAACTTTATTGAGATTTCTCCTCCTCTTCTATGACCCCAAGATACACTCCACACTACCTGCTCCTGTTGCAGCCCGTCCCTCAGCTGGAATCACTTCAGGAGAGATCAGCTTGTGCTCAGCAGCATCAGTGCTGATAGGGGTAGCATGAGAGAATGTGTGTTGCTATATGAAGCTGCTGTGCCAGATTCTACAGAAGGGAAAGGTTCTGCAAAAGAAGTCACTGTGTTCAAAGGAAAATGCAAAATCTGTTTGAAAGGAAAGCTGAATGTAACAGCTGATACTTAAGTGTCATTTATGAGAATAAGTATTACTCTTCTCACAAGATTTGCTGCTTCACTCATTCACAGAGTACAAATGCAAGAATTCAAGGCTTGCTAAATTTACACAATCTTTAGGGCACTCCATGTCTCTGCTCCACTCATGAATATAAAAGCTGGCTCAGTAAAATGCATGTGACAGCCTTTTTGATTTCTTTCAGTTCTTCAGATCTGAGCAGCTGATGAATATTCTTTTTCTGTCTTAACTGCTAAGAATATCGCCCACTCAGATTTTATAAGATACCCTTCCTTTTGCAATTTTTCCATTTCACTGATTTTCCTCCTTTTGCTTTTAAAGGTAAAGGAAATATTTTATTCCTTCATCCTCTCTTCAAAGGGATGTTTTCCAGTTTAGGATAACTTTAGTTGTCTATGCTGCGTACCATACAACATTATCAATGTGTTTTCTCCTACTTCTATGTGCTAAAGCAGTGACAGATCTTGAAATTGTAATATGAGCATGTATTGATGATGGATGGGTAAGCTAAACATCATGGCCCACCCTGAAATCATATTTCTATTAAAAGCAGGGTGGAAGAATAGCCCAGAAAAGATCAAGAAATCCCAGAGAAGCTCATGTGGAAGCTAATCTTCAGACAACAGGAGATGTGGTGCTTAGTTTCTGGCTGACATTAAGCCACACCGGGGGTTTTATAGCAATGATTCCATGAGATTATGCCAGGCAGATAATCCACTTGCCAAAAACCCAGAGGCACTATGCATAGAGACAGGCAACTAACTCAAAATACACTTGAAATCCACATATCACTGGTCCTGATATTGGAGGTCAACACATACTACTAGAACTCAAGTTCCCTGTATAGCCCTCATCCTAGAGAGTCCCCATTTGTGCATTTACTAAACGTGTGGCATGGCAGAGGTGGTCATGTATGATGCTCCATCACGTCAGGACACTGCAGTGAAGCTAAGAGAGAGCTACAATGTGAAATCATCCATTTTGCAAAATACAAGCACTCAAGGAATAATAGGCAATTGCTTGGCAGCAACTGGGGTTCCAGACATATAGTCCATGCAGTTTTCCCATTGGACTACACAAGCCCCGAGACTCTATCAGTGAGATTCTGTAAGTCAGAAAAAAACCTGCCACATCATCCACCACACTTTGGTAAAGCACTTGGAAAGCAGGACATGTGTACCCACTTCCATCCTAGCAACACCAACAATATTATTCAAGCTCAATTGCTCACACTACACACACATGACAACAGAGGAAATAGGACATCTCAAAGAATGACAGCTAATGATAAGCAATTTCCTTTCCTGTAATGTTTTATTCTCTGGTTTGAAATACAAATGATGAGTCATTTGTTCTAAAGCCTACCTACTTTTCAAGCATTTTGCAAAATGACTGGTTCTACTATGAGTTTTGAATTGGAAAGAGACTACAAGTGTAAACCCAAATGCAGTAGGTAGCAACATGAGCAGCAGCTGAAACAAAAAACCAAACAAATTATTTTCTGACATGCACTGCAACACTGCAAGCTGGTCAGTTTATCATTGTTGAGATATGCTTTCTGTGGAATGCCACGCAACAAACCTCAGTTGTCAGGAGGAGGAACTGTAGAGCTGAGCAAAGAATGACTTGGTACCAGGTCAGAACTACCAGGTTGCATTAGATTGGAAAAGAGCAAGGACTTGATAAAAGACAACTTGAAAAGCCTTAAAAGATAGTACAATGAGATAGCTGAGACCACTTCCTGAGGGCAGAATAAACAATTCCTAGTAAGAAAGCATGCAGGCCAATGTGCCACTACAAGAGGTCAGGACTGGCAAGGAGCAGGTTCACACAATAACTGGTTTCTTGTCATGTGTTTGTCCATTTCTTACTTTTATAAAAAATAACAAAAAAAAAAAAAAAAAAAAAACAACAGAAAGAACACATAAAACCCTGGTCCCATAATCAAGTTAAGAAACTCAAAATTTAAGAACTAAGGAAAAATTTGTGAGATTAACTTTGATCCACTAAAGCACTTCTTTCATGATGCTGATTAAGAGAGGCTGAGCAGCATTTCACAGATCTGACTTGCAATCATCCCTCACATAGCAAATGATTGTAGGGAAAGAGCAGAGTTCATTAACTGAAAAATACAATTAAATTCTCCTTTATACAATCTGCATACAGTCTGAACTCATATGGAACTGACTAACAGATATCATACCCTAATTCAAAAACGAAGAAAACATTGCAGAAACTAACATAAAGCATTAGAAACTGGATACAAAATTATACTTAGGTCACTTCACTATTTTTTGCACATGATATCAAACTATCCAACAAACTATCAAATTATCAAATATTGATACATGCCTGGCTGAGGCAATTTAGAGTTCAACTACAATAATAAACATAAATGAAGGGAGGAGGAAAGTCCAGGTTGTTCTAATTGTTCTAAACCATATAGAGCCGCTAGATAACCAAAACAAGTCTGCAAAAGTTTAAGAATTTGTGAAGTGGGAAAATCTGTCACTGCAATCCAAGAAGAAAATCTTGGGATGTCTTCTGATTCAAGTGTGCGTTGAATTATTCTGTAAGCATTTAGAAACACAAACTTAAAGACTTGTACAACTGATTCAAATTGGAAACATTTTGAAATTACAAAATTGCCAAAATTCTTCAACCTGCAAAGTAAGAACTGGAAAAACTAATCCATAATAAAAAACTCCAGAATTATTGAGAAGTGTGCTTTTCAGAACCAGTCTGCACTCTGCACTCCTTCAGAACCTCATTAATCTTAATTCAGTTCTTGCTGTATCAGCTTCCCACTATTGCATGACTAATCCACAAAAGACAATACGAGCAGCTTCTCCTTCCAGCCTGAAGCAGGTTATCCAATTCCAAGCACCCATTACAAGCTGCATCCCCAGAGCAGATGGTCAAGAGCAATACAGTGGGGGCAGAACTCCTACTACCTTCGTAACCAGCACAGAAGAGCTGCAATAGGGAACAAAGCAATGAGATTTCTCCTTCCAAATAGTATCCTACACAGATGAAAATGGTGCTTCAAGCAGACAGTTTGCTTAGCTCCGTCAAAGAGCTGCCCCAAGAAGGCACAGAGCTTGGGTATCGCACTTCCCTCTAGTTAAGCACCCAAAGAAAAGAATGAGAAACACAACGTACGATATACAAAAGCCACGTCTACACCACTAAATGAAGTAGGACCAGGGGCATGTCACTGAAGGCAAAGAAAAATAAACAAGACAGAAAAGTCCACGCTACTTCAGTAAAAACAGAACTACAGTAACAGCAATCCAGTACAAAATACCAATGTGTAGCAACACATTTTAAAAAACAGTCTTAGAGGACAACTATGGTATCTACTTGTATTTCTTATAAATAACACGCTAAAAATAACTTTTTTAGCATTAAAACATCATTTAAGCTAAACAAGAAGATTTCCTGTTCTTACACATTTACCACATTCCTTGGTAACTGTCATAGCCATTTGCCACCCAAATTTCTAAAAATAGTACATGCAAAGGAGTATTTATTTACATTTTGTTATTAAAATAAGAGGTTTAAAAAAAAGCCTATTAAAATTAAATTCAATAATATAGTTCTTTTAATATACTTCAACCCTAATTTATTTTAAAAAATAATAGGTTAATTTTAAAACCACAAATGTTCACTTCTGAAATTGCAGAGGAAGTCACAACATTAAATCAAAGAAAGTCAACAAGTTATCTGTGTTTTTTTAAAACTCAACTGGCCATCCCTTCCTTCCCTTAAGGTTTTAATTCTTTCACTAATCTTGCTGTTGGCCCTGCCTAGGACACCATCACACAGAGTTGAATTAAAGTGTTAATTTATAGCACAAACACATGCAGCTCGGACTACATATACCATTTTGTTAATTGGGAGAGCTGACACTCAAGAATCATCTCACTTCTGACATGCCAATTGTTCATCTTCCTACCACAAAAGGTCTGAAGTTGGAATTCTAAATAAATGGAGATTAAGCCATATGTGAGCTTGCGTGTTTTCCTACCTCTAAAAATGGACAAAAGATTAACTACATAGCTACCAATATATTTAATCAATTACTAATCAAGGGGAAAAAAACCAAACACAAAGAAAAATTGTTCCCTCAATAGCTCTTTTTAAAGAGAGAAAAAAAAAAGCAAGCAAAATTTCTGATTTACAGTCTTATTAAACAACAGGTATTTATGCTATTGCTCTTTGAGTGAGTCCACTAATTTCTTCTTCAGACAGATTTTGTATAACTCTGTCTCATGATTTTAAAGAGCTACCATAACCTTTTCATCTTCATTATACAAATTTCATAGCTAGAGCAAATCATCACTTAACCTCCACTTCAGCAAACTAAGGAAGCTGAAATTCTTACTGTTTCGAGAATCAAACACATCCAATTATTACTCTTCTTTTCCATATACCCTGTTTTATATGAGTTTTTCTTCCACATTCTAGGTACACGGGACAGGAAGAGTCATACCTGTGCTAACAAGTAGGCCATCTCACCTCTCTGTTCCCAGCAGGTAACCTTTCAATTTGTCTTTTACAGGAGCAAGTTAACATACATGGAGAAGTACATCCGAACTATCTACTGAACCAGAACTAATAGGTCTAGGAAGACAATAAAAACTCACTGAACTTCAACACACTAAAGAAACAAAGCAATTACCTCCGAGAGTGATGCATCAACCTTGGAAGGCACTTTCAGATCCAGCCATGGCTGGTAGTTTTCTAGAAGCAAAGTAGGTCTGTAGGAGAGCATGGAAAAGTCAATGTAACAATATATAATTGAAAGTTTCCTACAGTTACACAAAAAAATGTAAGAAATAGTAAGTTTACCAGTGCCATGTATTTAATTTACCTGTGCCTCTTGCACTTGACCTTGCCACACACAGCACAACTGTGACCATGGGGAAACAGCTCCGGCAATTCTAACTGCTAAGAGAAGATATTTAGACAAGTTTACATCCATTTACAATACTAATTCCCTTAACATACTGATAAGTTAATGCATTTCCTTTTACAGTATAGAATTACAGAGAATTGAACAGCATAAAGACAAAGTTTCCCAGCAGGAAAATAAGATAACAAGGCATAGTATGAGAAACAGCTGAGAGCTGAATAGAAAGAGCTCCCACTAAAACCAAGTTTGAGGAGATAAATACCCTTTCACATCTCAAGTCATCTTCCCATACATCAATAACAAGCCAGGTAGTTTCTATAAAACCTGCCTTATTCATACCCTTGAATGACTGTAACTATAACATCTTTAGTCCTATGAAATCCTACGTTAAACCATTTTAAGTTAGAAAATAGCAACTTCCTTTGTGATTTTTTTTTTCTCTGAGATGCAGTATCACTTAAAGAAGTTTGACTACAATCAGCAAAGCAGACTTAGCACTGGCTTGCCAGAAGAAGAACATCTTTAGAAAAGCATCGATAAAAGTGAATATGATGAGATAATTTTTCGGCTACTTGTTACTCAAATGTCAAAAGTAAAAGATGAGCAAAGCAGAAAGTAACATCCATGAACTTCCCCTACTTCTTTAGCAGCATACACAGATTTGATTGGACTATGCACAAATAAAAAAAGAATTCAAAGCCTTAATCATTACGTATTTTATAAAATCACAAAGGCTGGGTAAGATCGTCCAGTCCAGCCATAAACCAATACTGGTACATAACATCTCTCAAGTGGTGGGTACCAGCAGTACTTGGTATCAAAAATGCTGGCAAATAAACTCTCCAAGACTCATTCTGGAGTTTTAGAAAGTGAGCATCCTTTACCAGCCTGGGCAATGCAAGAGAGTGATCTCCATCAATCATGTGCAACAAGAAAAAAACTGGTTAGAAAATGTATTTCCCACTTAGACGCACATGCATAAATCTTCCAAAACACTTATGAATATTCTATTACTTTTCCAGGACTAATTTTAACATTATTATTAACGTCCTAACAGTCAAGTCTCTTACTAAGTTGGAGCTGGCTCCATCTCTGCCTGACCTCACATTTGAGATTCCAAACAGAGATGATTACAGAAGCAGAAACATCTGTTCAGCACAGATCATACCTCACACATCGTTATCATCTCCGAATAATTAACAGCATGTAGGACAACACTGTTTTAAAGAACACACGCTATCAGAATGACATTCTGTATAACTTAATAAAAATACAGTAAATGAAATGAAACCAAACTCTGCTTTAGGTTAAATCAGAAATATTCTACTTTTTGCAATGGTAACTACTTCTTGCACCATACTGACACCCAGTACTTTTTTTTGATAGGAATGGTTGGACTCGATGATTCAGTGGGTCCTTTCCAATCTAGTGATTCTGTGATTCTACTTCCAAAAGCAGGTAGAATTCCACGAGAACAGGTAGCGATAGGTGTCGGGGAGCACGACTTAAAGAGAGCACCAGCGCAGACGAATTTACCTTGGGTTTGTATTTTATTGCAAAAAGAATATTGGGCAGGAGGGAGTCCGGTCCCAAGGAGCAGTAGAAGGTGATGACACCGGCCACGAACGACCAGAAGATCATCAGAACGTGGAGGTACCTCGGGAAGGAAGCAGGGAAGAGGCGTTACCGCCGGTGCCGCGCCCGCCCCGCCCCGCCGCGCCGCTCCTGGTGGCGGTTTTACCGGTTGAGGAGGAGGGTGGCGGCTCCGAGCCCCAGGAGGAGGCAGCAGAAGAGCGGGTACTGGCGGCAAGCCTCCCGCACGGCCCCGGCGAACCTCGCCCTCTGCCGCAGCCGCAGCGCGGCCTCCCGCACCCACCCCACGCCCCGCGCCGCTTCCCGGGACATGGGACCGCGGTGCGTCACGTGACACGCACCGCGCGTCACGTGATAACCAGCACGGACGTCACGTGGCACGTCCCCCGTCACGTGGTCCAGAGGGGTGACGCTGGGGCCGGTGGGAGGGAAAGAGCTCAGAGGGCGGGACCAGCCCCAGCCCTACCCGAACAATAAGGGAATAATATATAATCACTACGTTGGGAAAGACCTCTTGGGGCATCAAGTCCAACCATTCTTATCTGCCACTAAACCATGTCCCTCAGCACCTCATCCACCCGCCTTCCAAACACCTCCAAGGATAGTGACTCAACCACCTCCCTGGGCAGCCTCTGCCACTGCCCAATCACCCTTTCCGTGAAAATTTTTTTCCTGATATCCAGTCTGAACCTCCCCTGGAGGAGCTAGAAG
Organism: Coccyzus lansbergi; assembly: GCA_033558105.1. Classification (NCBI taxonomy): domain Eukaryota; kingdom Metazoa; phylum Chordata; class Aves; order Cuculiformes; family Coccyzidae; genus Coccyzus; species Coccyzus lansbergi. Next base: position 207,565 of record JAUMJK010000909.1, read on the forward strand.
CCATTTCCCCTTGCCCTGTCCCCTGGCACTTGGGAGAAGAGGTCAGCTCCCTTCTCTCTACAACCTCCTTTCAGGGAGCTGTAGAGAGCAATCTGGTCTCCCCCTCAGCCTCCTCCAGGCTAAACAACCGCCAGTTCCCTCAGCTGCTCCTTGTAAGACTTGTTCTCCAGCCCCTTCACCAGCTTTGTTGCTCTTCTCTGGACTCACCCCAGAGCCTCAACATCCTTCTTGTGGTGAGGTGCCCAGAACTCAACACAGGATTCAAGGAGTGGTCACACCAGTGCTGAGTACTGAGAGAGAATAACCTCCCTGGACCTGCTGGTCACACCGTTTCTGATACAAGCCAGGATGCCATTGGCCTTCTTGGCCACCTGGGCACCCTGCTGGCTCATATTCAGTCGGCTGTCAACCAACATGAATTAATTAGCTTAAGCAATAATGATAGGAATAATAAGAATCAAATCTTGGCCAGCTTGCAGTTAGAAGGAATGTGATTGTAACAGGAGTTTAGCTTGTAAACTAGTTGAAACAAGGAACAAACCAAGTATTGAAAGGACAGGCCCATAACAGGAAGAAAGGACACACCTGAGCTCACCAAGAGGACAAGATGAAGGAGGAGATAAAATAAAGACCGTCAAAGGCTTCTGAAGACACAAAGAAACAGTGATGTGCATACAAAAATGGGTAATAAACTGATAAATTCCAGGAAAAACAATGGACTTGGAACATGTTTCTCAGAATCAATGTTTATCTAGTATAAAAGTCATGTTGTAACAGTCTCAACAAGTCAGACGCATTAGGTGGATTACCCCATGTGTACCCTGGTGTCATTTATTAAAGGAATATCTGCTTAATAATAAATTGGCATTGGTTTTTGAGTTTGGCTTTTCAGGGCATTACACTGTTCATTCTTTGAACATAACATCTTCTGTAATCAGAGGTGTCTTCTCTAATCACCTCTGCAACCTCCCTGTCTCAGAGGCAAGGTCAGGCAGAGCTGGCTCCGAAGGTCAAAACCAGCAAGAGACTTGACTGTTGCGAAATTTCATAACAACATTAAAATTAGTCCTGGGAAAGTAATAGAATACCATAAGATTTCTGGGAAAATGTATCCATATGCATGCAGGTGGGAAATACATTCTATAACCAACTCTTACCTCACTACACACGACTGATAGAGGTTGCTCCCTCATGTTGCCCAGGCTGATAAAGGATGCTGGCTTTCTAACACTCAAGAACAAGTCTTAAAAGAGTTTATTTACTGGCATTTTCAGTATCAAACCCACATCCTTAAGCACTTCATCTGCCCCCTTTTTAATACCTCCAAGGATGGTGACTCAACCACCTCCCTATGCAGCCTCTACCAGTGCCTGAGAACCCTTTTGGTAAATACATTTTTCCCAATATCCATCTGAATGTCCCCTGGCACACCTTGAGACCATTTTCTCTCATCCTATTGCCTGTTCCTTGGGAGAAGAGACGAACACACACCTCCCCACACCCACCGTTGAGATTGGCTGCAGACAGCTCCCAGGCCAGCAGCCTTCAGTGGCATCTTAGGGAGCAGGCAGCTCCAAGGAGATCCTGCCAGCAGCCCTCAGTGGCATCTTAGGGAGCAGGCAGCTCCAAGGAGATCCTACCAGCAGCCCTCAGTGGGATCTTAGGGAGAAAGCAGTTCCAAGGAGATCCTGCCAGCAGCCCTCGGTGGGATCTCAGGGAGCAGGCAGCTCCAAGGAGATCCTGCCAGTAGCATCTCAGTTGGATATTTGGGAGCAGATAGCTCCCATGGAGATCCTGCCAGCAGCCCCTCTGGCGACACGATCATGTGGCATTTCCAGTGCTGCTGGGGGACAGGCTGTGCTGAGCCCTGTAAATAGAAGATCTCTGGTGACAGAAAGCTTGCCTAGTTATAAATACATAGGTTCGGGGCAACAGGGGCTCCCAGAAACTGCCACATCTGATTAAATGCTCTATATTTAGATGATGACTAAACTAAATCATTTAGTGCCTGGGACAAACACCTCTCAAAACTTCATAATTGCTTGTATAGAAAAGGAAATGGGTAGGAAATGTAACAGATCCTCCATAACATCGTAAGTACACAAGGTTAAGACACTGAAAATACACTAATTCTGGAAGGTAGTTTATTGCTAGTGAGAACAGTTTAAAGCCAGCTTCACGTGAATAACTGCCTTTAAGTCACAGCACGAGTCACAAGCTGTCAAACTGCTTGAATGCTTTCTCTGCAGTTACTCAGTCCTACCAAGCTCAGAGTTAACATGTAAATAAGATGCTACTGGATATTGGAAGATCAGTTCAATGGAGAAAATAAAATGCTTAAACAACTTCTGGGAAATCTCACTAATAGAGGGACTTCCGAGTTGCAAATGGAAAAATACCTGTTCAAGAAGTGCCTGCTATTTATGAGTTGATTTGCAAAGTTGCCATTGCCTTTTATATTCATCTGCACTAGCCCCACACAGGCATATCTGAGCAAAGAGTATGTGAGTGCACATGAAATAATTTTGTTCAGAAGAGTCACGTTTACGTATCTTCAGTGAAAGCCCTACAACAACACTGCTGAGGAAAAGTCAGTATTTGGAAGGCGAGTCAATATCTAGAAATCGAAAGCTGGAAACAGCTTTCATAATCTTTGCTCAGAAGCTTTGTCATTTTATGCAACGCTTCCCGTGACCTCTAGAGTAGGTGAAACGCAGTGGTTTGACTTCAGCATGTTGACCTTTCTCAGAGAGCTTGGCAAAAGCCCAGAGTCAGCTTGAATTTCTTTAAAAGCGTCTGCACAGTATCATTTCGTGTCAGTCCACATGTTTTCTATTAGAGAAAAACCAAACAAATAAGGTGCATACATACAGCCAATCTCAATACAGGCTACCCAGTGAAATAAATTTTCCTTGGAAGATGCACTTTTTAAACTACCCACTTTTTAACTTCAGCTTTACTGATTACTTTTAGTATTTTATTTTGCAATGTTTTCAACAAGGACTAACTTTTTAAAATCTGGAATTCTCAACAAAGCATCACATACCTGTACCATAGCAAGTGACTCGCCCAGCTGATCAGAAGGAACAGAAGACAAACTTCTGCTTTCATTTGTGTTCTCTACTCTGGCTAAAGTTTCTTTAACCCACAGCTTCATTGTTTAGGGTTATGTTTGTTTAGCATAAAACTGCCACGTTCATATTTGGCATAAATTGTGCTTTATAATCTGAGAAGCTGTGCAATTTCCTTCAGTTTACAGAATTTACATCATCTGTATAGACACTACAGCAACCTGCTTTATCTCATCCTGCTCCGTGACAGCAACATAAGCACTGCCCATCACCTTCTGTAACCCTTGCCCACTCAAGATTATTCTGCTATGCTGAAGGACATGGCTGAGGTATGTTTTCCAACAAAATAAACCAAGGAAGAACAAAAGTGAAATATTGAAAACCTCAAGCTTTTCAAAATTCTGCTGATCTTGTGTGAGAAATAAGAATTTTATAGAATCATAGAATAGTTTGGGTTGGAAGAGACTTTAAAACCCATCCAGTTTCAACCCCCCTGCCATGGGCAGGGACACCTCCTACCAGCGCAGGCTGCCCAAGGCCCCATCCAACCTAGCCTTAAACACCTCCAGGGATGGGGCAGCCACAGCTTCCCTGGGCAACCTGTGCCAGTGCCTCATCACCTTCACCGAGAAGAAATTCTTCCTTATGTCTCGTCTCAATCTGCCCCTCTCTAGTTTATACCCATTGCCCCTCATCCTATCACTCCAAGCCTTTGCAAAGAGCCCCTTCTCCAGCTTCCTTGTAGCCCCTTCAGGTACTAGAAAGTCACTATAAAATCACCTCAGAGCCTTCTCTTCCAAAGGCTGAAGTTATCTTTTTTCTCTCTTCACTTAAGTTCTTAGGAATATTCTCTAGCTAAGTGGAGAACTGAAGGGGAAACAATGCACCTGGAAAAGGGCTCTGAAGCAACACTGTCAGGAACAGGTTATTCTGGAAAGCTAGATTTTATTTTACTATTAAGAATGTAAAAAGATCTTTCACTGATAATACAAGTGGTCTTACAGTCAGTTCTCCATTTTTTTATATAAAAGACTAATTTTACTTTTCGAAAACATAATAGTGTAGATTTTCCACATAACTTAAAATACAAAGCTAAATTTGTACACTGAATAATGTCAGTTATAAGGCTCAGATTCTATTTAACCAAGTACCTTGTTTTAGCTTAAAAACTTGCTTGTTTTAATAAGCCAGGCAGTGAACTGTAATACACAAATTCTCATCAGCTGACTGCATTTAATTTATTCTGCGAACCTGCTTTTACTCTTTTCAAGACCTTAAGTATTTATCTTTCTCAGGATACAGTTGTCCAGGCTAACTTACATAAAGTAATCCTTTATATTTACCCAATGAGGAATTAATTTTCCTTTATAAGTAATTCCCCACCAGTCCCTCATCATTTTTGTGGATCCTTTCCAGAATTTCTATTCTTCTGTTTAGAAGGTTTCATATTAAATTTAACTTCAGCCATAGAAAACTTTAGAAAACTTCCATTTAAAATATTTAGCAAATAGCTAAGCTTAAATAAAATAGTGAAACTGCAGTTAGTGACTCAGACACTGAGAAATTTAAGCATTAGGAGGTACTTAAATTTGACTTTTAAGTTCACAACGTTAAGGGCATCCATCAAGAGGTATTGGTTTAAGTCTGTGAGATAATTTAATTGTATGCAAAAAAAACCAATGTGAAAATAGACATTTAGTAGTACTTCTTGGCCTTTCTGTATTAAAGGAACAGTGAACTTTGGGGGAGAGATTAGAGGCCAACCATTTGATACGCATTTCTGGTTTGGTCTGGGTAGGATTATTAGCACTTAGGTATACAAAATTAGCTGTACCATTATAAATACAGTCAGATTAATTTCTCCATTACTGAGCTAATCATCAGATTTATAGCACTTGGGAGCCAGCTCCCTGTACCACCCACGCAGACCTGTGCTCGTCAGCTGGATGGGAATGTGTGCTGCCAGCAGTTTGTGTAGGTTCTTAAATTTGCTTCCTGGGCCATCGCATTAGGGGCCACACATTGACTCTTGATAATATTAAAGCAAACTGGACCAGAAAATGATAACCTGGGGCCAAATGTACCTGCTGGATACAGCAACAGGGGCTTTGGATTCCAAGATAAATTCTCACACAAGTTGTCTTCTAGAGAATGGGGAGGCTCGGCTGCTCCAGAAGAGAAAGGAGGTAAATGTCAGGTGGAACGGAGAAACTGTTTTAAAAAACAGAAGATAGGTGACATACTTCTGAAAAGATTGCTGGTCTCCACAATCGTGGGGAAAAAGAGCTGTGAACTAACATTACAGAGATTTAAATGTTTTGTTGTGTGTTTACAAATAGATTCAGCAGGGAACTGAAGTTGGAAGGGAGCAACTAAGGGGTTTCACTTGCAACAGGCCACTCAAAATTTATCATTAGGTTTGGGTTCGGTGGATTTGGTTTTCTTTCCAAGATACTGTAAAATACAACGCAAACAGAAGACCTGAAAATACCCACCACCCTGCATTTAGGACTAAAGCCTTGAAGTCTCTGACTGCCACCGCAAAGTAAAGACTTTCAGGGGAGTAAAGGCACAGGGACTATGCTGGCAAGGAAATTCAAGTAAAAGAACTCACTTCAAGCGACACAGTTTCCAGAGGGTCAGTTTAGTATAACAGGAATGATGCTAGGCAAACTAGAGAGGTGCTGAGGAGCATGGAACATCTTGGAATTCCACTGGGACAAGGCAGGTCTGTTTGGGAAAATGTACTTTCAGGAAGAAGGGAGAGAAAAAAAAACCAAAAGGCAATGCGCACGTGACAGTTTTGTGTTGAGGAACTTGTAACTCTAGGAAAAAGTAAAAGGGGTCAAAGCAACATTACTACATATACAGAGCTCTTCTTCCAATTGTTTATATGAAAAGGATTTTGCTGAATGTATTCTTTTACAGATCAGATACCAGAATTAATTTAGATACTAGAGATGGAAACAATTTGTTCCGTCATGAACTATAGTTTATGGGACATTAAAGAAGAAGGATACATAGCAGAAAGTGGCAAGGGAGGTGTAGATGACTAGACAGTAAAAAAGGAGAGACCTGCAAGATTTCCAAAAAAGAAACCCCAAAACAACACAGCAAAAAGCACCATTAAGAAATACACATAAAGAAAGGCACTAGGCCTGTACAGAAGACATTGGAAAAATGCTTAACGAAAGGAATATTATGCTTGTAGCAACAACTGGCAAAGGATCAGTTCACCTGAACAAAAGATAAGCTCTCTGGATATGCACCATGACCAAGTATTAAGTGAGGTAGCTGAACTGGGATGTGTAGGAAGATCCAGGAAACATAATTCCTTCCAAAAACCTAGGCTGATGATTTAAAAAAACCCCAACAAATGTAGCTGGATGTTAAGAATTTGTAAGAAAGAGTTTGTGCAAGAAATGAGCTGTACAAATGCAAAGAGTTAATAGAATGCCATAGCACATACTTAAAAGCTTAGCCTAAATGAAAATTAATTTGTTTACTTACAATGGGGATAAAGAAAATCTTGCCCTGGATACACACTTTGTGAAAATACCCATGTGGGGTGCTGAAGGGACTTCCCACTGACCAAATTTGAGGTCAATGGGGGAAATTGTCAAATACCGAGTTTGAGGAGGAACTCGGGCAAAGGAACGTGGATTAAGCTCAACTGAAAAAGTGTCAAGAAAATCCTTCTAAGATGAAATATGTTTCTGTTAAAATATTGCAAAGCATAGCAAGCATATACACCTCACAATTATGGTAAGAGCTAGAGAATTTAAAGCTAATGTTAAGTTTTTCATCACAGATACTTCATGGATTCATAGAACAGTTGTATTGGATCAGCAAAGGTTCAGCTAGTTGAGCATCCTGTTTGTGGTGACTGTCATCAGGGGATACCTACCTAGGAAAAAGTTGTAAAAACATAGCAAGAATATAATACTACTTCCCCAGAACATTCTTTGATTTGCAGTCTTGGGGATATCCTGAGAAATAACCCCCCTACACCTCCTCCACCAAAGTTTCACATTGCTTTTTGAATACCCATGAACTTTAATATCCACAAAAAATGTGCAGCGAGGAGCTACACCATTTATTTACGCTTGTGTGAGTGAAGATACAGCTCTCCTAACATTCACGTGCTTTACTGAGTGTTTTATAAGAGATGGTGAAAAATCATTTTCTACTCTCACAACTGCTGTTTGTCATTTTATCAAAATAATTTGGCCACTCATGCAAACTATCTTTTCCAAAATGAAGATTCCAGCTCTGGTGAATTGTTCTTCACATGACAGCACTTTTGTACCTTTCATCATCTTTGTTGCTTTCTCTATACTTCACCGATTCTATTATCTCCTGTTTTATATTTATAGTGCTGGAGTAGGGAAAGACTGCAGGTAGTACCTTCATAAATTGTTCCTTATCTTATTTTCTTTACCCCACTTTAGTGTATTTTAATGTTTCAGCCTATGAAGATTTATCCTTTTTTCCTCATTATGTCATAACTACTTTTTGATGGATTCTTTTTCTTTCCATTTTAAGAGCAAGATGGCAAAAAAAGTTTCCCACCTAAAGTCTTTAGATACTCAGGAAGTTCCAGTCAACATGCAAATTTACCAAAATTTGGAAAAAGCCTAATTATAACTAAAGGTTGCTGTTTAAGGCAGCTTGTGTCAGAAAAAGCTTTCTACTCATACTAATATATCCTTTGTCTCTGCTGATAATGATCATGTAAACACAGATGTAGTGGTAAGATCTGGGGATTTCTTTCGTGACTGGCAAGCTGGTATCCTGAGACCCATTGCTTCTGTGCATACAGCAGTAGATGCCTGGAGTGGTTTTGCCAGGTCAGAATTCCATAGAGGTATTTTTAGTTTGAGCAACCAGTTTCTCTGACAACATGAAGTACGTAAAAGTAGCGTAGGGTAAGAGTTAAGCAACATTGATTATCACCCTCAAAAAGTTATTTCTGCTTCAGTTAAATCCTTCATCTAACACTTCACAGGACTGTTACAGAATTAGATGTATAACCAGTACCTGAAGGGGCTACAGTAAAGCTGGGGAGGGACTTTTTACAAAGACTTGTGGTGATAGGACTAGGGGCAATAGGTATAAACTGGAGAAGGGCAGATTTAGGCTAGATACAAGGATTTTCTTCACCACAAGAGTGCTTGAGACACTGGAACAGGTTGCCCAGGGAAAGTGTTCACTGAGACTTTGCGTTAGCATCATGAAAAGTGGAAGACGGCAGCAGAGATTACATGAATCCAGCTTCCACCATCCCTGGAGGCTGGATGCCCCATCTCTTGAGGTGTTCAAGGCCAGGCTGGATGGGGCCTTGGGCAGCCTGAACTAGTGGGAGGTGTCCTCGCCCATGGCAGGGGCTTGGAACTGGATGATCATTAAGGTACTTTCCAACCCAAACTATTCTATGATTCTACAATATGATTTTGTTTAACATTTGCTGGTTGAGGACGCAAAAAAATAAGGCGTTTTCAGAACAGTTAAAGAAAGTAAAAAGCAATAGGATATAAACGTTGTTTACCTAGCAGGAATATTGAAGATATGACAAAAGCAAAACAAAAAGCCCCTCTGATTTACGCCAGCAGGCAGAACACACAAGATGATGCTGAAGGAGCTTTGAACAGAAGACTGTTCCTCCTCATGCATAAGAATGAGCTTTGAGGCTTTTTGAAAACAACTTTTTGAAGCATATGGTCAGCTTGCCTTTGTTACTTATTTTGTGGTATAACATGAGCATATAGCTCCATGGTAAACCACCACTACAAGAGGAATACAACGACTTTGATGAAAGAATTTGATAAATGGGGTTCAGTATCAATCTCTGAAAGGCCAAGCTTCTTTACAGCTCATAGCTGGTCAGTGTTGTCTTTATCAGACAGCTGCCCCACATTCCTGAAGGTATACTAAAACCATTTTTCTGCCCCAAATGCTGGCATTGTTAATAGAAGAAGAGTGGTTTATTGTGTACCACTTCTCTAGCACTGGCATTAATGGTACTTCTGTAGAATCAAATGACCCCTCTGTAGGCCTATAGGCAGACATACCTTAGCAGGACAGAAAGCCACCATCTCTCAGTAAAGAACAGTTACTTACGATTCTTCCAGATGTTCTGCAAATGCAATTCCTGGTTATGATGCACGATTTTCCCTAAAGTGTCCTTTGTGGAGGGAAGAGTGCATGCTTAGACAGGTAAGAAGAGGACACTGAGCTGTCTGGAAAAGGTAGAAATTGTGAAATCAAGACACAAGGACTGTCTGGAAGTCTGGCTCATTTCAGCACAATCCCATTATTCGATGTTTTGCTTTGATTTTCTGTTTTATTTAAGTTTATTTTAGGACTAGCATCTAAGGTAGGAAATGCACTGGAGCTACTAAGGTCTGATCTTTTATGGGGGACTATTATTAACACTCAATGTTACTCCAAAACTTCCTAAATCCATTTCCAACTTGTGACTGAATGACTTACTACTATATATGCTACCTGGATTATCTTTGTTGTTCTACAGAAGTAGAAAAGAATTGTTTTAAAATGCTAGGCACAAAGTCTTTCCTCTTTCACGGATATGTACTTATTTTAAAGTAATACATTAATAAGGGAGGAATTTAATATGAAAATCAGCTTACCATATTTCATATTAAACTGTAAGGAATATGATTTTCTTCTCCTCAAGAGGCTGTGAGTTCTCCAGTCTATTCTTGAGTTTGGGATATTTTCTGTAGGTCTGATTCACAGTATTTCCCCCCCAGCCCAGAGTTCAAAGTGAAGACTGAAGTCTTCACTTTGGAATTTGAACAGATGCATCCAAGATAGCTCAGAGCACCACACATGGAACTGGGGGCCCTCAAACAGACCTCAAGTTGGGGTCACAATGCAGTTCAGACCCAAGAAAGAAAATTTTGCTTTTTTTCCCTGAGAAAGTAGAATTTGTTTTGGAAGATACCAAAATGAACAAAGGATAATGGATAAAGAAGATTCCTAAGCAGCCTATGCAGAAGTCTCACAACCATTGCTCATCTAGGACAAGCAATACGTTCTCCACTGATCACCACTCAGCTTGGATATGGTAAACTGTAGATGAAGTGCTAGCCTGTCACCACACTGTGGTGTACTGTCTACATCCAGTGTGCTCCTGGGATATATTATGGTCAGGAAACTTAAATACCTGTCAGTCTCAATTCTGAAACACTCAAATACATAGTCTCCTGGACCACAACAGTAGGGACCAATGCCAAGGTGTGCTCCACTCCCATCTTCCCATTCCGTCATTTGTTACAGCTAGAGAAGCTAAGCTACCTATACAGTAATGATTCTTCTTACCTGAAGCCCAAGGGCAATATTTAAGAGCCAGTACAAAAAAAAAAAAAGAACAAAATTGAAATTGTGGATTATCTGGAAGGGCAGTTTTGGCAGTGAGGAGATATGGAGTTACTCCATTTAGTCCAAGCTGGTTTAGTTCAAAGCTGCTCACCTGAGTTTCACCAAGAACTTAGAACATGCACCAATCTCCATTGGATGCTCAGCTCACATAACTTCTACAGTCAGGAACACTCCCTTCCCTCACCGAGTCTTCCGGGATGCCGCTCACCTGCAGAGAAAATGACAACTTTTCCCCACTGAAAGCTGTCTATGAAAACAAATGCTTCTGTATATCCTGACTGCTGATGTGAACAAGATAGAAAGCCTTACCTATACTCCCATCCTCTCTTAACTCAGTGAGACCACCCAGGCAAACTAAAAATCTAACAAATGTATCCTACCATACCACATTCCTCCTTCAGCCTTCTCCTACCTTATGATCTGATACAGGCTTCTGCACTTGACAGCCTTAGAATAAAATTCCTTATGTTCACTAGCGTATTTTCTTGTATTAAGCTCTAGCCTAGACTTGACGAAACTGAACATCTTCAAAGTTCAGCAACCTTCAAACTGGCTCCTAACTCTCTCTGATCTCAAGGTCTTGGGTGTCTGTTTCCAAGTACACACTATTCTTTGCAAGTGCCTTCACTTCTGAGCATGCAAAGACCACCTCCAGTGTGGAATACACCTGTCTGAGCTTCCTGCATCATCAGGTATTTTATGGAAAGTCCTAGCCTGATGCCAAGAAACAATCAGCCACTTCTCTCAAAATGCCAGGCTTGTATTGCACACTTTTCCAGAAAAAAAAATACAACTCTGTATAGGAAGCTGGTGTACTTGACAGTTCTTTTCCTGAATCTGAAATCCGCAAAGGGGTTGCTGAGCCAGCATTAATTCACCTCAGCTTTCCAAGTAGAACAGCCATTTTCACTTTGTCCCCTGCATTAAGGGACATTCAAATCAAAACTTCACATGCAAACTTTGCTGGGAACATCCTCAAGCATCATTCAGTTAGAAGGCATCATCAAGCCCTATTAAAAACATTTTATCTCAATTACCCTAATTTTGTTCACCCTTTAAGGGATCATTGAAGGCAATGAGTGGCAAACATCAGTAAAGAGAGATAAAGACCTCCTCACATATACTGAAATATGGGGTCCATTTTTGGAACACATATCACATAGTCAAGACTTCCTTCCCAGGGGCTGAGACTATTAGTTCACTGTGTCAAAATGGCAAGTTTACAAAGAGTAACTTGCCTCTCAGCATTAAGCACAGAAAGCTTTTTTTCCCCATTTTTATATTTTTTCAAAGCCTCCTCCCTTACAGGGATACTTCTAGAAAATTTTCTTCTGAAATTTCTACCAAGATAGATCAGCCCTGATAATTATGGCAACCAGAGCACAATCTTCTTACCTTCTGACATGGAATCCAAGGACCCTGTGTCTGCTTTCAACCGGATGTTTGAATCTGGACAAGATCCATCACCTGATATTCCCTTCACACCACGCTGTGGCTGCTAGATGGTGCCTGACTTAGAGGGTTCCTGCCTTTCATAGAGGGCCAGGATGATTAAAAGTTGAAAGATCATACAAAGCTGGAACACAGCTATATGAGATTGTTCAATGTTGTTTGCTGGGTTGTTTCTTTGGCCGTTTTGCCTTTAACTCTAGACTACAAACTTTGCCGTAGTGTAGTTCAGGAACTGTCTCGTACCCACAGGTAAATGATTTCTCTTCCCAGCTGTTCCATCACCTTAGGTTTTCTCAGGGGCAAACAAGTTTTTTTAAAAAGCTTTGCTAAGTGGGGAGTGTCTGTGATTCCATCACTCCTAGATCAACATTTTAAATAGAAGACAAATATACTACCTTTGTATTTCTCTGAAGAACATCCATGGTTGTCATCACTGCTTTAGAAAAAGAAAAGTTATTTACAGAAAACCTTATAAGTTTTCCTATTCAGAGACACTTCTTGCCCTTTGAGATGTCAATCAAGACCCATCTGTTCTATTTTAAATTGAACTCTTGTGAAACCTAAGATGTGGCCTCTCTACAACATTTTTAACACGACTGAGACAGAAGTTCCAAGATTATTGTATTCATCTTACTTGCCCCATACCTAGAAGTTTTCGTGTATTAAAAGTACAAAAAGGTTGCTTCAAGAGGACTTGGAAATCTGAGAGCTGCTCAAACATGCATGACTGTCTATTGTTCTTCCAGAGACTACAAAAATCCAAGTGGATCATCACGTGTCTGCAGCTACCTATACTGGAGTTACTATCCTACTTTGCTTACTCTTTACTAACTCTACAGTGAAGCTACAGAATTATTTTAGCTTAGTTCCAAATGATCTGCTTTAGCATAGGTCATCATTGAAAGTAGTTTGAGCTAACCTTGCCGAGATGCAAACTACTACCTGATTTATCACAATACCATTTGCACTCATGTGGCAATTACACCGCAATGCATCTCAAAGGGCATGACAAACTGGGAGGATTCACTTGCTAGAAATATTAAACTGAGGGCAATAAACAGTGAAAGTTTAGGCACAAAACCTTACTTTCTATTAGAAATCTGTACTGATTTCAAGAAAAGATATATCTATATATATAGATATAAGATATATATATGAGTGTGAGATTTACATATCAGTTTATGCCACACAGCTATGGAGTTTGTTTTCTTGGAGAGTTCGACCATCTCAATGGCTCCAAGCGTCAACAAAAGTTATTTCAGATTAGTATGTCATTATCAAAAAGAGCCATTTATTACTCCATTCCCAGTGTAAGATCAGTTTTATGCAAAAAAAATTTGCAAACACTGCACAAACAAGAGTTTAAATCAAATGGACTTAAGATTTCCCAGATTCTTTTCAATTTTAATTGAAAGATCAACCTCACTGGAGTTAATCCTGTAATAGGATTTTTTTTTTTAAGAGTTCTCTTGAGAGTTTGCATTAGCATTATGAAAACATAGTGAAGGAAGGCAGCAGATTACTTGCTACATGAACCCAGCTTCCCCCATTGCTGGAGGCTGGATGCCCCATTGCTGGACGTGTTCAAAGACAAGTTGGATGGGGCCTTGGGCAGCCTGAGCTAGTGAGAGGTGTCCCTACCCATGGCACAGGGGTTGGAACCTTCAAGGTCCATTCCAACCCTAACTATTGTATGATTCCACCACAATCACTGTTGAGGTTTAAAGCCTCCTAAAGCTTGCGGTACATTCAGGATCTCCAGTGAGAGAAGTTATGAAATCCCACTCCCTTCCCCTGCTTTATATTCTAGTCTTCCATTAGCATGAAACCTGTAGTGTATTTCTTCATTTGCAAATGTTGACACATTTCAACAACCCAAGTGCCGTGTTTTTCTTCAAAGTAGCTTTTGAGCATCCCACTGGTTCAGAAGCAAGCGTAGATTCAAAAGTGAGTATAAAATAAGGCATTTCTGTAGAAGTGTAGGTAACTGGAATGGACGATAGTTTCACTAGACTAGTTTAAATCAAAGTTACATACTGGTCACTTGGTGAAAATACTGCTTTCATATACATCAGTGATTGTCACTGGAGGTTTGCCTCCTAATAAAAAATATTAATTTGAGCACATACACAAACCTCAAATGTTCTCTTGAAAACTCTGGATGGGAAACAGGTTAACTTGTTAGAAGAACCATTTGCACTGAAGAAAAAAGGTTTTACTGCGCAATCTGTTGGAAACATTTACCTACAGTCTGAAACAGGAAAAAATAGCCACTTCAGCTTTTCCAGATACAGGGACTAAGTAGTTTTCTCTGTCATCTTATGTTGTAGAATTAAAGATTAAAATCACCTTCCAATTGTGATGCATATGCATTATGGAAATATTAACTGTAATATATTTTAGACTAGTTCTCACCAGTGTTTTCCAATACAAAGCCTGGTTCTTAAGAGTGCTGAAACTGCACCTTAAGAAAAGCTCTAATTTACTAATGGGCTATCTATCTATAAAATTGCCTTTGTTGAATTCTCAGAGGAAGCTTTTTAATCCCAAATTAACTACATTTAAGGATGTAGTTTTTAAATAACTACCTCTGGTGACAAGAATTGGGTGCATTTTTCATTCCACTGAAGCAAAAAAAAAAAAATTGTGAAAAACAGCAGAGCAACACTGAAAATGCTACACTTGGAATGAGCCCCATACCAGTTCCTGGCTTTCAATGACTGACTGTGTTCATGGCAAATCCCATAAACTAGTCTGACTGCTAACCCACCAGTTACAAAAATACACACAGAACGATCTCCGAAGCATTTTAGATCTGAAATATTTAACATTAAACAGTGTCAGACTACACTCAAAAGATTTGCGCTCAACATTCACTTAGCACTTGAGGGGACACGCTAAAATTGAAGAGTTAAACCCCACAGCCCCCCTCATACCCGCAGATGAGGACTCAATTAAACACTCTACTGAAGTTGTCTTTTAAGTACTGCAAGTCATTTAAGTACTAGAGTGTCTATTTTTCACTTACCATTCTCTTCTGTGCAGTCAAACGGCATAGGCTATTCTACTGGCTGCGTAACAGAACTAAGAATGCATTTTGTGACTTCCTTAGTGCAAAGAAAATAAGTGCTAAGGTTCAATGCCTTTTTGATGTACTTGTGACCAAAACAGGTAAAACTGTATCACCACGCTAACTATGCAGAGATAAACTGTCAGCATAAATCAACCAAATACATCATGCTCAGGTTAGAGGGAATCCAGATCTGACACTGCAAGTTTTAGCTAAGACTGTCCAAAAGCGTTGGCTTTGGAGTAGACACTCTGATGGACACTCAGGAATAAAACAACTCTTGGAACTGAAATCTATTTTGTGATTCAAACTTTCAACTAGTCAAACTGTATTTACTATGTGTTTTCTAGACTGCCATAAACGTTTCCTCCTGTGCGCTTTTTTTAAAAAAACAAACAAAAGAAAATAAACCCTTTTGCATGTATCTGGATGTCTGACCATCTAAAACAGCTTTTGTGAAGATAGGTTTAAATAATCAACATAACCCAGAGTTTCCAGATGAGCTCAGATGTACAACAGCCACTTGAGAGCTGGCCACATAAAAATATGTATGTTTGTGGAAAAAAGCAGCAACCAGTAGGCAACAAAAATATATCATTACATGAGACAATCACTCCTCTCTCCAAATTCCAAGTAAACTAACAAGCTGTTCCTAGGTATTTTTCAACCATCTATTTGTAACAACCCAGGCTAAGAAGTGCTATTTAAAAATCACTGTTTCATCCTGTGGATTTTATAACATAAGCGGGTATAATTAAGCACTCACACAAGTGTTGGCCACATGACTATGTGGATGTTGGTCTCCCAGAAAAAGTTTAACAGAGCTTTGAGAAAGCTTTATGTTTGTTTACACTCAGTGGCTGTAAGGCAATAACAATTTACTCCTTCTCCTCCCACTATCCATATTAAGGTACCTTCAGCTCTACTTCCTCTCCTGTCACTACATACCATTTTTATCTGATGAAGTAAATGACAAGTACAATCTGGTGTTTCTTCTGCCCAACTAATTCAACTAGCCAGACCCAGCCAAGAGGTGTCTTGTGTTGGTGTTGGAATTATTTCAGCAAGACACTTGGCAAAGACAGAGTTTTAAGTCCATCATATCCAGTCACAAAGTCTGGGTTCATAAGCTTCAGGCTATGAACACAAACTCAAGCTCCTACTTTACCAATTTCAGTTCTCGGAACACTACTCTATAAAGTTAATTGCCTACATCCAAATCTTGCTACTCCATTTTAAACAATTAACGTTTCCCACTTTCCCACTAAGTCTTCAGTAATACAAATGAGGGAATAACAGCCTTAATTTTGTGGAATCTATCAATTTCAACTCACTCTTTCCAGATAGTGTTATGTGTTTATGTCACGTTGCTTTTCAAAACAAACAAAAAGCATAGTCTCCCCTCACTGATGCATGGAACCATCAAAATAACTGCTAGGCTGAACAGAGGAATCAAGCCTCTGAAGAATTACTGAATGCCTAGGGAAAAATAAGTTGGAGCCATGAAAAACATTTCTATACCAACATATTATGTTGGGAATCTTGTCTTAAAAGGTTATTTTAGACTATGTCAAACCCCTGTCTCCACAGAAGAGCAGAAATAGCATTCCTTTAGATTTTAAGACACTATTTAGGTAAGAGTTGTATAATGCAGAAATTCAGAAAGTGGTCTCAGTATCTCTAGTAACAGCCCTCCTCCTAACACTGAAACCACAAACTTAGGTTTTGGGCACTAACAAATCTCCTTTAAAAGCTAACAATCACCAAAAAAACAAAAAAACAAACCCCACAGCTGTATATTCTACATGAAACCCTTCAAGCAAAAATGAATATTAAAACAAGAGCATACTTTAAAAAACTGTGTATTGGAGTGTTTATAAACCAGAACTGTTAAGCAGCAGCCGCAGTTTCCAATTTCTTATTAAAATCAACTAGGCTTCAAATTTAGGAACACATTACAAACCAATGTGAAACTATGCTAGCTTAAACTCAAACCTTTGCAGGTGTCTCAGTAAAGAAAGCCTCTTATAAGAATAAACAGAGGCAGCATAATACATTATTTGAACACTTGCCTTCAACATGCCAAAAAGAACTGTGTTATATGTCCATTTGTCACAAAGCACCCTGTATGAGATGCATTATTGCTGTAGAACATTTCAAGTTTACCAACACCCAAGTGCAACCCATCTGATGTTGTATATATGCACTTGCCCATTCTCACCAGTAGTTCCACTTAATAATGAATGTTTTTCTTTACAGAATCAAATTTAAAGCCTTGAAAACAACATTTTTTGATTTTAGTTCTTTTCCACAATATAAATCACCACATGCAATTTAGGTTTCTCATCGTTCTGCTAAAAAACTGCACCAATATCAGAACAGTGCAAATCATATTTAATTTTAAAAGTTATAATGGCTTGAGTTCATAATTAGAGGGAACACTGTCAAGATCTTGATATTTTGTTCACTCACCATTGCTTGCATTCCATTTAAAACAAACACTTCCCTGTTAATTTTGCCTTTTTTTTTTTTTGTAAAACTTTTTTTTAAAATAGTCCCCAATGCTTTTATCTGAGCTGAAATTAAGGATATGATCCACAATTTCAACACACACGTAGTGCCTCAACAGCAATGTTTTTAGGTACTTCCATCAACTGCTAGAATTCCATAAATATATTATCTTCCCCCAACATTTTTCCAGACTAAGACCCAGTCACTAGCACTTGTGATCCCACAAGTGTATTAAGTTTTTCAGCAATGGAGAGATTTCAAAATTAGGAAAAATGAGGACTTCCCCTCTCCTTAAGTCCCCGGTATATTCATTTCACAGCAAGTTCAAAAGCGGCTTCCACATCTTGACAGTGTTCCTTATAAAACCATATGACAGTAAAAGTGCCAGTAGGCATGGCAACCTCTTTGAAGGGAGCATTTAAACTCCTTGGCACTGGGAATGCCAGCACCAAGGATTACATTGAAATTCAAAATTATACTTAAGGCTACAATTAGCAAACCCACTTTCCGTAAGCCTAAAACTCTTATCACTAGATTTGAAAAATTCAGAAGCTAATGCAACTGTATACTTTTATGCTTAAATTTAAGGAAAAAGTTACTTTTTCTTTAGCAAGGGTAGTATATGAAACTGTGGTAGCAAGCGTCTCTTACGCATTGACTACTCATTTCATCATCATTCACTTACTTTGTCTTAAAGTTCAAAACTGGCAAGGCACATTTACATATTCCAATGAATACTTGACAATTTTAAATTACACTTCATGTCCCAGCTATCCCAGTAATTGACATACAACATACTAAAATGGTTTATTAAGGTAACAAAAAAAAAAATCAATTAATGTGAAACATACAGGCTATTGGCAACCACTATTCTAAAAATTATGTAAATACAAGTAAACATACTGAAATGTGTGCGATTCTAAGTTTTTAACCAGAAGATCTCTGTACTAACACACATTTATATTAATGACACATAAAAAAAATAAAAACTTTATTACAAAAATAAGTTACACTCGCCTCCAGCTTACAGTATAAAACAATTTTATTTGCAGGAATGCAAAATGATTGTTTGCCATGAGCATTTTCAACATATGACATGTCTAATTTTGTTAAGATTTGCATTTACTGGGGGAACTGGTGTGTATAAAACCTTAATTAGGTATAAGCTTCAATTTTCATTGTGGTGCCTATGGGTATGTAGTATAACTGCAGTATCCCTTTGGGCAGGGGGTTAAGGGAAGCACTTTATACCAAGTCCAAAGTAAGTCATAATTTCATCTATCTTTTACCTACATGAGGTTGGACTTGGCAAGGTTCTTTTGTTTTGTCTTTTTAAGGGTGGTTCAATAGAGGATGCTTCACCACTGAACACTCACTGTCATCAAGGTGCTTTAGAAAATTAAAAACATAGCACAAATGATCGTACTCTACTCTACTCTACAGGTTATCATGATGTGTGTAAGAGAAATGGAAAACTGATCCACCTGTTTTTACAGTGACCAGCAGTAAGAAATGCACTAATGAAAACATACCTTTTACCTAAAAAGCTAAACTACAACCATATACTATTCTATGATTTATGAAAAACTTCAAAATATCCAAATGTCAGGCTTCACTGTACAGTTGTCAGTTTTAGTCTGACCTTTTATAAAGGGACACTGCAGTATTTAGTACAAGTTGCTGATGCACTTTTTTTGAACATCTGATGTCTTACAAAAGTAACATCTTGCTAAACTATTATACATCCAAATAACTACAATATCTGAAGAAGCAAGGCTGCTTTTTCAGCCACAAAATACGACAAAAGCAAGGCCTGTTATGATGGTCATGAGGAAGTCTTACAAAGCCTCTGGAACTAAAGGCAACTAAGAATGTTACATTTGGTATATTATAATCTTACCCTCATATCATATTAAACAAGCCTTGCTTTTATCTACAAAGATTTTCTATGTACAGTACAGACAGGGTATAGTTCAATCCTCTGCTACTGAGGTAGTTAACCAACCCTTTAAAAAAGGTTCTGAAAAGAACCACTATCTGGAATGCCTGACTAACCAGCTCTGATGATTACACCTGAAACTGCTGTATCTGAACACAATTCATAAGTGATTACTATATAGACAATCATGATTAACCTTCATGAGCAGAAAAAAAATTAAGGATACCAATGATGGTATTCATTTATGCCACTGCAATAAAAAATTACTTGTGAGAATGTCTGAATACCACTTTTGGAATCCTTAACTAAGAAAACTTGGGGTAAAAATCTACTTAAAGCAGATTTTTTAAACAACAACTTTATTCTTTATTAAGATGCCATGCTAGACGTTAAGGATTTTGTTGAACACATTGGGCAAATAGAGTAGCTTTAGTTTAATAACTTGCACTGCAGAGAAAACTGTTAAAGAAATTCATTTCAAAGTCCAAG